>JAQJVK010000003.1:4790-604790 GCA_035578135.1 Flexamia atlantica | reverse complement strand
TAATACTGCCCCCTGAAAAACACGTTTTCTGTTCCTTTTTGTTGAAACTTAGTGGTTGATGGAAGGAATAAGTTAAGATTCAAAATATATGTTTTTTTCTCAGTAGTATGATAATACCCCCGTTGCAGCAGACCTGCATACTCAGCGAATTTCAAATGCAAAAGAACATATTTCAATCCAACATAGCGAGATTTGACATATTTTTGTAATCTCCATAAGAATAACATGGGGAATGAGTATGCAGGTTTGCTGCCACGAAAATGGAAATATCGGGGATTTCAGACTATGAAACGTTAAATTTCTTGTAGATGAAGCCTCAAACCAAGTTTTATTAAGATATGTTGAGAAGCGAGGTATAGAATTTTACTTATTCCCCGTAAGGTTAACATTGGGACAACGTACTGTGATACCACGTTCAATATCTCGGTAACCAATAGACATAGAGCAATGATTCAAAATACTAAATTGTTTGTTTTTTCGAGCTGAATTCAATGGTGCAAACCATAATCCAATTAGTTTTATTTTTCTATGTGAAAAACAAAAAAACATTTTTGGGGGGGTTTATCCCCCTTTACCCCCCCTTCCAGTGGTCCGATCGGGCTGGTTTTCGAACTCATCCGAATAATTACTACTTCACACACCTGTGCCAAATTTAATTCCGATCAGACCATTTTTGCGAGCGCTATCGTGCTTACAGACAAACATATATATATATATATATATATATATATATATATATATATATATATATATATATATCTAGAAATTTGAACGAATGGTGTTTTTTTTGGCCTCTGACGGCCCCAAAACGGAAAGTTATCATGGTCTTGGGCTTAGGTCTTACCATGAGACCTACCGTAATAGCTTCTTCCCTATAGGGGAAATTCGCTAAAAAGAATCGTACGTCACAGCCCGGTGAGTTTTACCGAACTCGCATGAAAATCCCGCACTCGCCTTGCTGCTCGAGCGGGAACTATCAGCTCGTCCGGTAAAACAATACTTTCCGGCCTAGTATTGTATGGTCCGTGTCAAATAACTTGGCATAGGTTGTTCATAAGCCCAGTGCCATGATTATAACATTAGTCTTATGATGAGACCGGGCCAAGTTGTTTGACTCGGAGTGTAACATACTATTTATATTTTTTAAAAGGACGCAACTCTTGATTTACCATTCTACATTCTGAATTTTAACAGATGCGTCGTCTTTGCAAATGATAAAGTCCAGTTTACAGCTGTACAGAGCAGTTAATAGGCTTATAACGAGATTTTCACATAACTTTGATTCATTTGTTCTATAAACGACAGCTTCTGGATGGATTTCTGGCTTAGCCTAACGACCGGCACAAACAAGACATCGGTTACAACAAAAATACCCCCGTCGCAGCAGACCTGCGTACTCAGCGAATTTCCATAGGATTTATTTTGTATATGTGAGCAATTTAATCATTCATGAGCTTTAAACATGAGGAAAATTAACAAGGAGACCACATTGGTTTTCATTTGTACCGGTAACGCATACACTTTTGTATTTTATATAATTCTTAGTCTTTTAATTAAAAAAAAGTAATCTTGTTATAGTATATAAATGTCAACAAACATATAATCAATAAATTCAAAACACTCAAAACAAACAAATAACTTAATCTCATGAAAAAAAATCAATTCAATCATATGGTCAGTTTTATAATTACAGTAAACACCCCTGTTGTAGCAGACCTGGATCTCCAGCCAATTTCAATAAAACATATCATCAATCCTCATCATTGTAAACATAACATAATATTATTTTCAGACAGTTTAGACCAAGACACATCCCCCCTCCAAATGCTCATACTTTCTTTATTAAATTTAAAAATAATTTATATATTTTTTGATATAGTATATATTTTCTAAAAAATCTTGATCAAGGAACTCTAACTATTCAAAATAAACACAAATAAAATATTCATCACCTGAAAATTTGATCATATGTTCAGAATTGTTTTTTTAATCTGTCAAATCAGGGTAACTTTACTTTTTGGAGGGTAAAATTAAAATAATATTGGACAACGTACTGTGTTTAGCACTTTCAATATCTCAGCAACGGATTGACGTAGAATAATAATTCAAAATGCTAAATTGTTCATTTTTTTAAGCTGAATCCAATTTTGACACTTAAATTTACAAGAAAATAATATAAAGATATTAAATCCTAAAAATAAATTTTATTTTGTCAAAAAACCCTCCTTAGAGTTAACTTATCGCGCTGGTTTTCGAATATATATATATATATATATATATATATATATGAAAATGAACGAACGGTGTTTTTGGGGTCTGGGGGCATCAAAATGAAAAGTTACGGTGGTCCCGTGCTTAAGTCTTACCATGCCGCCTACGGTAATAGCTACTTCCCTATAGGGGGAAATTCGCTAATAAAGTCACAGTATGTTACTTGACGATTGGCGCCGTCAAACTCGTTGACAGTGTAAATAGAACTATCATACCTCGATCCCTCCTTATCTTTGAGGCATGTCCTGTCATTTTCTGAACTCGTACACCCAGAAGGGAGGTGGGATTTGTGGGTCCTTCATGTTTGTCCATTAATGTTCCTCACAGGATGTGTCACTCAAGACGTTTCGTCTTCAAGGTTAGGCTTGAGAACTCTTCAGGTTCAGGGTCCCCTGCCCTCCCATATGGACAAGCACTATCCTTCTCCCAGTGCTGGGACTTGTCTGGGCATCCAAGGTTACTTTCAAGCCGGCCAATTACCAAGAGGATTCTTGAAAGTCCAATAGGCTCAACAATACCATGGCAGCTTCTAAGGTCTGTAGAGAAGGAGAGAAGAGAAATAGTACTCGGGTTATCTTAGTCAAAAATGCAATCGTGACGTATTTTGTAGACCGGAAACCTACAACCTCCACCTGGGACGAAAATTAATCTTGAATCAGAAGCTTTGGTTCCACAGGCAGTATGGGAGTTAAGCAACCTGACAGTATAATAATATTATTTTTTGATTAGGATTTTTGCGGACATTTGCCATCACTGATTAGTAAAAAACAAGTTTCACGACGTTTCGGGATCTGGAATCTGATCCCGTCTTCAGGTGGAAGAAAACCTAGAACATAACAAGATTAGTAAAACATAGCCAGGAAAACCTGGAGAAAAACACAGCTAAAACAGAGAACTCTAAAAGCAGTCACGAAAACAATAAGCTGAAAAGAAAAACAATACACAAAATAACACAGGAATCACAAGTATCAAGAATCACCAGGCAGGAGAGAGCACGTCCACACCCAATCAGAGCTGAGCTGAGACTGGTGGGAGGAGAGCAAATGGCGGCGGCAACGGAAATGGCGGCGCCCACAACCAACCAAATCACGGCGCGCTACCTGTGGCGAAAACCTGAAACAGAGACATGTGATATGCAAATTCCGTGTGTCTGTTTGTGTTTTGTTAGTTAATTTTTAACCTGATTTTGCCCCTTGGCCTTGCTACGGGTTAACATGTTATGAGAATTTTGAACAGAATTGTTAGTAATTACCCTATTTTCTGACACTTTATTTTCCCTGTCTTTCAATTCTTTGTTTAATATTGGTAGCCATACTGGCCTTATTTCAAGTGAAGATTGACTGATTGGTTGGTCTGCTAGTTTTATGTATGAAGCTTCAATTAGTTTTCTTTTGAAAAAATGAGGTTCGCGGTGTACTATTTTTGCTTCGTCAAAATTCATCTGGTGATTTTCAGACCAGCAGTGTTGAGCAATTTTTGATTTATCAACTAAGCCCTTCCTCGTGTTATCTTTGTGTTCTTTGATTCTAACATTTAAAGGTCTTTTTGTCTCGCCATAATACGGCCTAGAGCAACTATTGCAGTTTATTCTGTAAACACAGTTTTTTGATCCCTGAGTGCCATTTTTTGGTTTGGTTTTTACGAGACATTGCCTAAGAGTGTTTTGTGTCCTAAACGCGGTTCTAACTTTGAACTTCCTAGCAACTCTTCTAATTTTTTCCGATAATCCCGGCACATAAGGGATTGACATAGGAACGAATTTTTCAGTGTTTTCTGACTCTTTCTGTCTAGCCCTACGGGTTTTGCACTTTCTTATTACGGATTGAGGGTATCCATTCTTAGCCAAATCTTGCTCTACTTTTTTGATTTCCTGATTTAATCCATCTTGATTAGAGCAAATGCTCTTTGCTCTGTCAAATAGTGAGTAAGCCACCCCTTCTTTGACAGATTTTTGATGGTTCGATTGAAAATTTAGGTACTGCCCTGTGTGTGTCTTTTTTCTGAAAACAGTTGTCCTAAGCGTGTCCCTATCCTTTTATACGCACACATCCAAAAATGCTAGTTTGTTTTGGACTTCCTCTTCCATTGTTAGGCGGATGGAAGGAGAAATACTGTTAAGATGCCCTAAAAAGTCTTTTAGTTCATCGTCTCCATGCGGAAATACCACGAAGGTGTCATCGACGTACCTCCACCAAATCTTCGGTTTGAGTTGAGCCAAAGACAAAGCCTTTTGCTCAAACTCCTCCATAAAGATATTAGCAAAGATAGACGACAATGGCGACCCCATGGCCATCCCCTCATCTTGACGGTATAATTTACCCTCTAGTTCAAAATAGTTACATTGAGTGCATAATTCAAGCAGTTCCATAATGACGTTAACAGGAAGTTTAGTACGTTCAGTTAGACTTTCATCTATAAAATCACCATCACCAACAATGAATTTCAAACAAAGAAATAATATTATTATTCTCTTCTAATCTACATACCTTGGTCAGCTTCTACTTACTGTACCCATTGTCGAGTTCTGTTTTACCATGAGCCAACGTAAAGCCGTCAAGGGCCCATTTCAATTTTGCAAGTTAAAATCCTTATTTTCTGGAGTCCCTCAAGACTGGACTGTTTGTAGGTACTTTCCTGATTTTCTGGAGTACCCCAAGACTCCAGAACCGTGGACCGTGTTGGTTGGCTGTGGCTGTTGCAGGTCGCTGCTGTGGGGAGCGAGGTAGTTGTGCAGCGTCGTAAACCGAGCTATGCGCTGCGTCGCGGCCGCGCGGTCCGCGTACACGCTGTCGGCCATTGTTCCTCGGTGTTTGTTTTGTCTTCTGTGTTCCCGAGCATTCCCACGGCTATGCATGCCGCGCGTATGTTCTGCTGTCGTTACGTATTTTTGATGTGCGACTTGCGTGTGTTATGAGAGCTCGTCGGGTTAGAGCCTTTAAACGAATCTTTAAACGTGCAGGAGGGTCTAGCACGACGAGAATGTTTAAAAGTTCCTGAAGGAAATAGTATATTATAGTTCGAATCAAATCATAAGGCTCACGCCCTCCATAAGTCCAATGCTAATATAACATAAGTCTTACGGACGGCCTTGTGATTTGAATCGGCCTATACGTTACTAGGCCGGAAAGTACTGTTTTACCGGACGAGTATGATAAAACTTTCCGGCCGCAGATACTTTTCATCATACTACGCAGAGAAAACATACTTTCAATCATAACGTACTCCCTGCTTAAACCAATACGTTTCTCAATCCTTCAAACCTAACCTGTAATAAACCAATCAAACTTTCCAGCCTAGGCCGGAAAGTTTTTTATGGACCAATACGGCAATCGGTGTACCTTCCGAGTCCACAAAAAGGGACAGAAAACAGATGTTTCTGTGTTAATATTATGAAAAGACGCTTTTTTGTGCCCCATCAAGTGAAATATGTATTTGACTGTTCCCGACAAATTCTCAAATGCATTTACACCTTTAAAATATTAGTTTCATTTTGACTAATTATTGTCAGTGTAAAAGCGTTATTGTAAGAACACCTCCACAACTACGAAGCATAAATAAAAATCCCAATAAACTCTATTTCCAACTCAACCTTTATTTTATCCTTCGACGTCTCCTCTACGTAGGTTCCCATGTGACCGAGAGGAAGGAGGGGTGCAATTCTACCATAAACATGCCCCTTGAGACAATGGTGTTTCCTATAATTGCAGGGTGGAGGTGTCGGGGCGACGCCCAAACCCGGGGTTTCACCCCCAATGTCATTTCGAGCACCTAAAAAACTTGTTTGGCTGTTTCGGTAAGGCGCGGGCATTTTCAAACACGGATGTAGCCTGTTCTTTGCCAGATCATAGGGATAGGGCCGGTATAGTTTGTCAGATTGTGATCGGGAGGTTCTCAGCATCCGTTATTTTAAAATGTCATACAGATTGCTCGAAATCGGGATCTTTACGTCGGAAAAGTAGGGAAGGTTGAGGAAAAGTAAATTTGAGAAAGTTTTTCTTTTCTAAACAACCCCATCGGCTTAAACATGGCCTGTGACTTGAGTGATAAACAAGGCTACCGAACAAGAGAAGGACGCGCTACAAGGTCGCGCCACAATCATTCTTAACTCATCTACCATTCATACTTAGCTTAAAATACCTAGGCCTACCTGGGTAGGCCGCAATTTCAAGCGATGTGTAATGTATAATGATGCATAAATTCAATTTCCACGGTTTTGGTCCTCACTTGGGTGTCTAATTTAGGCAGTCTATGAAATATCTGAGGGCGACACGTCTTAAAACAATGAAAAGCCAAGTTGCGGGAAAGCTGTCCCCATCAAGTCCCCATTGGACATCCAACGGACTTACTGTATCACATACCCAGACTGTCGCATCTTTGTTGTACCCAACGACGATCTCCGTATATAGTACAATGAAAAAGCCGGATAATCAAAATCAGAATATTTATTTCCATAAATCTTACAATATTCGAGTCCCAACAAACCACATGATTTGTCGTTGGGTGCTCATTTCATAGAAATACAAAAACATAAAACCAAAAATATACAAAAATCAACAAAGCGCTCGGGTGACGATGCACAAACTAACTCAAATGTTTCTACCTACTGGTTAACCATCAAACATTGCAACGTATTGAAGTTAGGAAGCAATTTTCTCAAGGAG
The DNA here is from genome assembly GCA_035578135.1 of Flexamia atlantica. Classification (NCBI taxonomy): domain Eukaryota; kingdom Metazoa; phylum Arthropoda; class Insecta; order Hemiptera; family Cicadellidae; genus Flexamia; species Flexamia atlantica. The sequence goes on along the minus strand of JAQJVK010000003.1, from coordinate 597,858 downwards.
AACCAATAATTGTGAACAACACATGATATTTGATACTAAAAACAAATGAAAATATATAGTTTGTATTGCATTACACATTGCTTGAAATGGTGACATACCCAGGTAGGTATTTTAAGCCAAGTATGAATGACAGATGGATGAAGGATGATTTTGGCGCGAACTTGTAGACTTGTTGACTAAGGCCGACATGTTCCTTAGACAGGACTGTTAATTTAGCCCAACAGCCAATGGCAACTAAGGGAACTACATTGTAACGTGGGATTTGAACCACTAAAAATTTACTTAAAAGGTTATATGATGCTCTAGGTTTAAAGATAAAAAAAAAACACAAAAGAAACTACTTAAAGAGTTCTCGGGGAGTTCGGAAAACACCAACAGAAATTACCCGCAGCAAACGTCCCTAGACAAAGACAATACAAAATGGAGCAAGGAGCGGCTGAGTGTTTTATGTAGTTTTAATTTCACCGCTCGGGTTGCAACAATGCAGGTGATGGCGCCGGCCGCGGCCGTGGGAGCTCGAGCTGCTCTCTGTAATTTGACTGGCCGCGACAATCTCCCCCCTCCACCCAAAACTCCTTCCTCATTACCTTTTTGAATCGCGGCGCAACTAGCGGCTAGCGTCTAGCGGTCAGTTGGCGGTGGCAAGTGTTTGCGAAGTGGGGGGGGGGGGGAGTGTTGACATTGTCTACAATATATTCTAGAGAAATTAGTATGAAAAATCACCCTTTTCACGTATATGATAATAGACAATGGCCATTATGGATTTTTTGGATGGAATTTTGGATTTTAGGTGGTATTTGGGGCGTTTGTCCTCTAAAAAGTATTGTTTGTAAGGTAAAGTATTGTTTTTAAGGGGTTTGTCCAACCGAGTTTTTTGCCGCAAGTTTAGGTTTGATTTAATATTGGGGTGACTAAAGAAACTGGAAGGGTGCTCAGAAGCTTAAGCCCGATAGGCATATTAAAAAATTGATTAAGTTTTTCAAGATACAAAGCTACACAGGCTGTGTACGAATAGCTCAAAGTAGTACATGACTTTGATCGTAATGGGCTTTCGACTTTTTGAATATAAAGGGTGTTTTTTTAACGCAACCAGTTTTTAAAATTGAATAATGTACATATAAGTATGAAATGTAAGTATGGTTGTATCTTTACATTTTATACAACCTATTATTTAAGTTTGATCACAGTTAGTTTACATTATGTACTCAAGCAATCCGCCATAGGCATTTTTTATAAAGTTATGCTCTCTCCATCAAATTCCCCAACACGTGCTCTTTGAATTTCTTGCATTAAATCTGTTATTTTTGCTTTGAGGTGCTGAATATCCTGTGAATTATTTTCGTAGGCCTTAATTTTTATGTATCCCCATAGGAAATAATATAGTAGGGTCAAATCCGGGGATCATAGAGGGAAATAATCGTTCACTGATAAAGTTTTGGGTTGCGTTAAAAAACACCCGTATTAACCAATCGAAATATTATCGTTTTCAACCCAGTACTGATGTCGGCTACCTAACCGATTAAACTTTGGATATTTATCGCTGGTTTTTGATCTTCCCAAAAAACGTGTCGTCTGGTCACCTTACGCTTAGTTCACGGCAGTATGAAGTCGTCACTACGTCACTGGGTGAGGTGTCACCGAGATGTACTGCTAACGAGGCGCCACTTGTCGCCCGTCGTCGCCTCGTTACGGCTATTGTACGGCACACGCGGAGAGTGGAGAGTGGTGTCGCTACCCGCTGCCGACGTCTTGTTCCGACCCCGGACTGATCTAGTCCTGGGGGTGGGATCATCGACTATAATCGGGAACACGAAATTAGGCAGGCGGTAAAATTTGTTTACTCACCGAATCGTCTGTTGAAACTCAGCTGACAACAATAAATAAGGAAATTTTGTTGAACTTTCTATACTTTGCTTGAGTTTTTCAGGGCCTTTTACCCTTGGCTCATTGTAACTTGAGCCATAACCCACTCCACTGCCGGAGCTGTCGATTTTTCTAGTCAGAGACTGAAGACAACAAACAATGTTTAAACGAATTTCGACGACAAAGGACAACTGTGTTTACAAATGACAATAAAGATACAAATCGACAGCTTTTGGAAAATATTTACACGTCTAGTTAGTACTGTCTAACTTATAGTGCATCTGCTGTGAGTGTCCTGATGACTTTAACTCCACTCTATCTGCTTCATGCAAAATGCCGTAGCCAATGGGGGGGGGGGTTAGGAACCCCCCCCCCCGAAATAGTTGAAATAACATTGAAAACGTAGTAAATGGGGGTGAAAACCCTCCCGAAATAGTTGAAACCCTCCCGAGCAAACGTAGAGGGGTCCGGAAACAGTAGAAAAGGGTAAAAAGTGACGATAAAGGCGTCGAAAAGGACACACGCGAGTAAAAAAAGTCACCACTTTTTGCGAGCCCAAAATTTTGCCGCCGGCCCTGTCCAAACCCCCCCCCCCCCGAAAACATTTCCTGGCTACGGCTTTGGCTTCATGTATAAGTGGTTTCCAAGGGCCCAAATGTATTTCGTCAAGTGTAAAACACATTTTTACTCTAAAAATACTAACATTTGGCAAACCCTAATTTTTGCTAGCAGCCCGCCTGATACTGTACTTCCGATATTAGTTGGTACCTAATGATTAGTTTCAACGTCGACTAGTCTGGTCGTTCCCCAGCATCAAATATCGAATAGTCTGCGTCGTTCAAACTGTCTGTACGAGCGGAACTAAAATCAATAAAAATTCCAATCCCAATACGGTTGTAGATTACCGACTGGTCAATACATAACAATAAAATACCGATTGTTCAGAACTATCGACTATCGCCTAGTCAAAACCATAGATTATTGAAGAACAATTAGACGATGAAACCAGTTGTTGACTATTACCGATTACTAGTAAAGTATTACTACCTAATAGTTGTGACCAAATCCTGGTTTTAGTGTCTTGTGCAGTCATAGTGCGGGCCCTTTTTTGACATGGCAACTAAATCTTGAAGTGCGTATAATGTATAATATTTTGTAGTGTTTACTTCCGAGCATGATGGAAGGAACACATAAATAAAGGAAGAAATTTTTTTTCCATAATCACCGTGACTTTTGCTTGGGAAAATTTGATTTTCAAGTGTCCCTGATTAACTTACTTACCCCTTGACAATAACGAAAACCGTGCTTAAATTACTTCATTGTATTTGTCAGCGCCTGTAGGTTCGACTATGCAAAATGAAGGCAGCGTTCATTTTGCCTACTCTACCCCTTTATTAATTGAATATAAATAAAATACGTCTTACAACACTTGGATGTTAAGTGTTGTAAGACTTCTTTTATTTATATCCAGCATATATAACAACACGTTTCGATGTATCATACTAATCAAGAAGTTATTTACTTAATTGTCTACTGACAATCTTACACTGGTATTTGCAATGCCTGAAACATCCCAATTTGTTTAAATATAAGTTTTATCACAATGTTTCAAAATTCTAATATTTTATGATTGATAAATTCATTTGTTAAAAAAATCGATTTGTTGAGTGAAAACTACTGATAACGATAGCGTTTTGAGTAATTCTGTTGTAGAATTGAAGTATTTTGAAAACGTATATTTTTTTTATTCTGTTCATCCCGTTGTTTATTGCCCAATTTTAAATGCCTTATTTTGTTCAAAAACTTGTGAACTTTTACTTCCATTGTAATTTAAAAGAATTCAGCGCTAAATATGGATATCGTTCTCCAGTAATAACTTGTATGCAGTACGCTCACAACATTGATTCTCTGGTTTCATCACCTGTTAGTCTATTAATTTTTTGTTTCATCTTTTCACAGGTTAAAGTGACGTGTGCAACCATCCCTTACAAGGTGAGCCGTTCATCTAACTTATCACTTCTGAATTATTCAATTAGAAAATTAGATTAAATTAGATTACATTATTTATAAGGATCCTTCACACTCAGCAACTGAGTCAGTAAATTAATTCTTATGAAGGCTCTCGATTTCGGTATTTTTATAAGGACTAGTCAGATGTCCCTTTAAAAATAACATTGTTTTATTGAAAGAAGGTGTATTTATGTGTGAGCCCACATATAAGTACACAATATATTTTACGATTTTTATGTATTTTGAACAATAAATTCATCATTAATAACCTACAATCTTCAGGTACAGGTAAATACCTTCTAAAACATATCTAAATCTTTACCTTCTTCTAAATTTTTACCTTTATGTACTTAGTACAGGAAGAAAAGTTATATTTTTCTGGAGGAAAATATCAAAGCGTATGCTGTTAAAAATACTAAATTATTTTCGTTTACATAAAATAAGGTTAAACAAACCTTCCCAGTGAAACATTTTACTCGAATTTTTTTGAGTGATTTATAAAATCGTTTTATGCATGACTCAACTGTTAATATTTTTAGCGTTAAAAATATTGTTTATCTGATATTCGGTTCAAAAAATTAAAATATTCACCGTTACTTTTTTGTTTGCAATTCATTATCGGTGGAGGGTGATTTTAAGTTTTTATTTTGACTTTTGCTTTTTTTGAACAAATTTCACGACAGATCCCAAAACGTCGTAAAACTTGTTTTTTACCAATCAGTGAAGGTTAATGTCCGCAATAATCAAAATCAAAACATTCACTGTTAAAGCTCTTTCCGTGTTTGACCAAACATAGTCCAAAGTCCAATATAGTCCAATTCAAATAACACGGCCCAGGCCTTTCGTTAGCCCAATGCTAAAAATTTACAATAGTCTTATAGACGGACATGGCACGTTATTTGACAATAAACTGTATGCCCGCAACTACACAACCCCAACATAAACACTCCGCCAGTTTTCAAAACACCGGACAGTGTCCACAATGCAACCGCGCCACCCGCTTCTATAGTGTTTATCTCAATATCTAACCAGCTTTTCAACAACCCCCAACCCCATTCCCTTCTCTCACCCATTTCCAAAGAATTTTTGTGCAAGCTCACTAAAAAAATGTATAATATATTTTATGTTTTTGATATATTTTAAACAATCTCAATTAAACCACATTAATGCACTTCCTCTAAATGTTTACTTATTTATACTTAGTAAAGGGAAAAGAACGTCGATATTTTTCTGGAGGAAAATATTAAAGAGGATGCTAGTCATATAAACACCAATTTCTTTACGTTTACATAAAAAAAATCACAATGATACAATTTAGGCCTACTGGAATTTCCCGGACTGAATTAAAAGATCGTTTAATGCACAAATCTTTGTATATTTTTAGCTTTAAAACCCATGTTTTCTCTGATAATCAGTTAAAAAATTCAGTAATTTGAAACAAATCTTTAGTTTGTTAGGGTTGGTTATGGTTAGTAGGTTTACTATAATATGTGCATTTCAATTATTTTTATTAATCTACCTTACAATAAAATTATTTTTTGTGTAAACTAAAGGTAACTGTAATTAGTAAGCCTTATCAGTTTTTAAATATTTTTTTCATATCATTTAAAAAAGTGCTTTTTAGTTTATTTAATCTAATATATATGTATGAGTAGATTCCATATTGAATACAAAGTAATGTCACTGACCAGGTAAAATCCAGCCGCAGCAGACGGTCTAGGCGACCATTGCTGTATTAGTGCTAAGCTCACATGTATTATTTTTAAAATTCATAATAGCGAAGGATTTGTAATTATTATTTAATTTGTTGGACTTTTCCTATCGCTTCTAGTGTTTAAACTACACTACGTTTCGAGAGGTATTGAAACTCCTCTCGTTTTCAAGTGACCCTACTTAAAGTTACATTAACCTACTTATGTTTATTTAACCTACTTTTTTGGGGTTTTTTTTGACATACAATTACATTCATCCAACATTCAACAGAAATCTCACACTGAGAAAAATTTTGTCCTGAAATACGTGGAAAATACACGTAAATAAGGGTGTGCGGGTTACCCACTGCAATCTGGACCCGGCTCAATGCTCCGGCAGTGAGGCCGCCACACGGAAAATCAGGACTTAGTTTGTCTACATAGTTATGACGTCACTGGCTACATACAATTACATTCATCCAACATTCAACAGAAATCTCACTCACACAAAATTTCATACAAAACACATTAACATACTTAATACAGAAAGAAAATTAAAACTAAAACATATTACATGATAAAGGGCACAGAAAATTAAAACAAAAACATATACCTTACTGCCGGCAATGCCTCCAAGCTGGCAGTGGCACGACACGCACACACGTCCACTCACACTCACATACGCAACTCGAATGTGTTTTGTATGAAATTTTGTGTGAGATGAGATTTCTGTTGAATGTTGGATGAATGTAATTGTATGTCAAAAAAAAACAACAAAAAACCCAAAAAAAGTAGGTTAAATAAACATAAGTAGGTTAATGTAACTTTAAGTAGGGTCACTTGAAAACGAGAGGAGTTTCAATACCTCTCGAAACGTAGTGTAGTTTAAACACTAGAAGCGATAGGAAAAGTCCAACAAATTAAATAATAATGTATTATTTCATATTTGTATTTTAAACTATATTGTAAATAAAGGCACTTTTTCATTCATTCATTCATTCACTTAAAAAAATTAATATGTTCACTTTTAATCTTTCCTGAGCTAGTTCGAAAAGCGCTTTCGGATAAAAATCAACATTATAGTCAAAATCAAGTAACTTGGCCCTCACAGTCCGTAAGCCTAAAACTAAAATTAACATCAGTCTTAAACGTACTGGGCCAAATTAGTTGGCGTGACCAATAATGTGTCCCAGCATTTACTATTTTCTCCCAACACAAACACTCCGCCAGCTTTCAAAACAGCGGACAGTGGCCACAATGCACCCGCCCCTACCCGCTTTTAAAGTGTTTATCTCAACAATCTCAACATCTAACCAGTTTTTTCAACCGCCCCCAACCCCTTCCCTTTCCTCACCCGTTTCCGACAAATTGGACCTTTTACTTTAGCCTCGGCTATTGTCCGCCGACAGCTGCCTATGGGGCCCTAAACATCTCCGGGTTTCCAAAATTCGCCCCAATTCCGCCGCTGCCCGCGGCCGCTGTTGTGCCCCGCCCCGGGCGGTGACAAAAACGCTGGAAATAGGCGGTTTCCCCGGAAGCGTGTAAATATTTGACGGAGTTGTCGTCGCAGGATCGTTATTGTTGTGATGCGATAGCGACTATCGAATGGAAATGAATCGATATATCGAATGTTCTGTTGCAATCGATTAATCGATTATTTCTCTCAACAATCGATTCTCTTTTCTGTTATTACGTCTCCCGATTCCTTAACTATTATTGGGAATTGAGAAAATTATTGGGAAAATTAATTTTAAAAAAATCTTGTATTTTTCAAAAAATACGAGATGTGGGTGTCAAATTTTTAAATAAACTAATTTTGTCGAAAAAATTTGAAAAATAATACAGATTTACCAGTACTTAAGAAAATTTTAAGTTATATTTTACTATCTTTGAAGCATGCGATTTTTAAAGAAAATTTTATTAATACCCCCGTTGCAGCAGACCTGCATACTCAGCGAATTTCAGATGCAAAACAACATACGGTATTTCAATCCAACTTAGCGAGATTTTACATGTTTTGTAATCTCCATAAGAATAACATGGGGAATGATTATGCTGGTTTGCTGCAACAGGTATGTTAAAACTGGTTGGTTTTAATTCATTATTTAGTAGATCTTAACTAGAAGAAGCCATATACCAAGTTTTGTCAAGAAATGTTAAAAAATAAGTAAGATATAGAATTTTTTTATTTCCCATAAGGATAACATAGGGAACGATTATGCAGGTTTGCTACCACAAAAATTGAAATTTCAGGGATTTTAGACTAAAATGCATTAGATCTCATTTAGATGAAGCCACAAACCAAGTTTTATCCAGATATGTTGAGAAATAAGCGAGACATAGAATTTTACTTATTCCCCATAAGGTTAACAGTGGGACAACGTACTGTGTTTACCACTTTCAATATCTCAACGAAACGCAAACGAAAGTTCGATAAATTTTATTTTTCTATGTATAAAACTCAAAAACCCATTTTTGGAGGGGTTTATCCCCCTTTACCCCCCCCCCCCTTCTGGTGGTCCGATCGGGCGGGTTCACGAACTCGTCTGAGTGATTGCCACTTTACACGTCTGTACCAAATTTCATTCCGATCGGACCATTTTTGCGACCGCTACCTTGCTAACAGTCACATATATAGATATATAGATGTATAGATAAGTATATATACATCTAAAAATTCGAACGAATGGTGTTTTTTGCTTCTGGGGGCCCCAAAACAAAAAGTTATCATGGTCTGGGTCTTAAGTCTTACCATGAGTACTACGGTAACAGCTTCTTCCCTATAGGGGAAATTCGCTAAAAAGGCTTGCAAAAATCACTAAATTAGATTTTTCGGCTAATAGAATTTTTATTAATTTTTCATCCATGGAATGTGCTTCTTAAATTTCAAATAAAGCATAATATACTGTTAATTACTCAGAATCAGCTCAATGACCATTTCAGCTTATAAGAGTCTCCCATTAAACCATTTAATCGATCCTTAAAACAACCGAATCGACAAGAACCGATTGTCTCGACTCGATATCGCGTCGGTAGATCGTCGTCGTCGTGTTGTGTTGTGTTGTGGAGGGGCCGGCTCCCAGTGTCCCGTTAGCGTTAGTGTACAGGTAGACAGACGGTGGACGGTGGACCGACCGCCGCGCTCGTTCCTACACAGTTCAGTCCGGTACGCAGTGCGCGCTACAACTCTACACTCCGCCAGTGCACATGGATTCCTGTTTGGTTATACCTAGGACGCCGTATCGCAGACTGGTGTGGTTTTGAGGTCAGTTGTGCTTTTGTTTTGGTCGTATGTTGTTGTTGAGGTTGGGATACGTCGGTACGTGGGAGGAGGGTTTTGAGGTTAGGAGGGGCGCTCTTTGTTTTCGCCTGTGTGGGTTCGGGAGGTTGTGGTTTCGGATGTTGTTGCCTTTCGAAGCTATTTTTGGTCGGGCTATGGTTTATTTTTTTATATTTTTCGTGTTTTTTTCAAATTAGTTTGGTTGCGTATCGGAATTCCAAGGAGCGCTTTGAACAAAATGGTGGTTTTCTGGTTAAAGGGTTAAAAGATAATAATTTGTTTCGAATTTATTAATAGTATATTATGCACCGAGGGCCGAAAATGAGGTTTTGCGGACTCGAGATCGTGTTTCAAATTCGATAGGAACCGGAAGTCGATAATTTGTAAAGATCGAGAGCTGCAAAACCCTATCGCGCGAGGTGCGAACACTATTTCCACCGCACTCTACAATGAAATAAACAATAATATAACTTTTAAATTCGAATATTTAGGCTATTTTACACTCTTTAAAACGAAACTCTGAGATTTTGAGCGATGGTGCAACTTATTTTTCATGGTTACTAAGCAACGAAAGCAATGACAATCATATGATCGCCTCTAGCCTGCCGTTGAGTATTTTGAATGCCAGCTGCACAGTCGTGTGATGTTCACACGTTGTTTCAAGCAAAATAAAGATCAGCTGACTTTCGGCCCGCCGACGGAAAACAGCTGTTTTCGGCCTTCAAATGACATATACGATATAAATTTTTACATAAATGTAAAATTGGTAATTTCGTCGTAGTGCGGTGATAAGGTATTTTCTCTAATTTGCCTTATTTGTTGACTTAATATATTGTACTTTTGAATGTAAGGGATTTTAATGCAACATACTTGAAACATTGACTGGATGAAGATAACGTGCGTTGGAGCTAGAACGATTTTGATCCTTATTTTTCCGTCTTTATCCATCTACATAAAATTAGTTGTGTTACGTATCGGAATTATTCGAAGCGCTTTGAATGAATAGTGTTGACCAAATTCTTTTAAAATAATTATTTTTTTGATACATTTTGGAGAGGTATTGTTTTGTATTTGCCATAATGGCAATTGGAGTTAAAAGTATTGGACTATTGAATGTCTGAACAGATTTTAATACAATAACTTGAGACATTGACTAGCCAGTCATGGAGGCTTGAAATTATAACTGTGCCCTTAAACTAGGACGATTTTGTACATTTCAACTTCTTTTATAACATTTAAATTTCGCTGTACATATGTTTAACGTTGCCTATTCAGCCGCGAGTTTATTCAAAAAGTTTACTGAAATATAAATGTGTAAGATATCTGTTAAAAACCTATATCAACATCTAGGTAAAACCGTAACAGTCGGGCAAATGCAATCTAAATGGCAGGCTGTGATACTGGCATGGCCGAGTATGTGATTTTCTTATTGTTAGAAAGTGTGAAAAATCGGGATTGTCAATCTCTATAATTTTACATTAAGTAATTTGTAGAACAACGGACGATGATGTAGTAACACAGTTCAGTTGTGATAATCAGGCGAAACAGCTTTGACTACAATCTCAGCTTTATAAACTGCGATAAGACAACAGTTGAAGTGATATCGATAGATTTTGGGCTATCGTTATCAGGTCCACAATACCGTGAGAAGAATTAATAATCTAAATTTGCTGTTTCGCTTGATTTATCATTCAGCCTATTTTGCGTTAAACTAAACCTATAATAATAGTTATGTTTTAATAAGGGTGTCTTCCGTGACTGATCGTTCACAATTCCCTCTTCTTCGATTAATTAACAGTAGTAAATAATTTGAAGTAGTTCCGTCGTGTTTTAAGGAATGTAAACAAACCTATAAGATGTTGTTGATTTTCTTGAAAGCCTTTCTGAGATATTTTTAACTAATTTCATTTCTAGCGTTGTTTGCTCCAAATATCTTGGCATCACGGAGTACACGTGGCAAATAGGTGGAATCAATTTGCTTGGCCCTGGCTTACCGTAACGTGCAGAAAACCACATCAAAGTTATCACGTTATTTCGTCATAGTGTGGATTCGATGTTAAAACGCCTGGAATTAATTATACGAGCTGAAAGCGTGACACCGTTTGCAGTTTTTTCAAACCGAGAAATGTTAACAAGATTTGTCGTTTACAGTTGGTAAAGTAATTACTGCTATCACAATTTAAGTGGTAGGCCTACAAAAGTACACTTTCACAGACAAGTGTTTTATGTTTTTAAACTGACGATTTCATGAAATTAAATCATGTGATAAATGGCAGTTATACCTCATCTGTTGGTATTTTCAATAAACGGTTCCTTCCATTTGTTTTAGGGAGTCAAATCAGGGAGTGTACATTCTACTATGCTTAAATTGGTTGCAAAGTAACTAATGGAGTTTGGCACCCTAGTAGAAATTGTCGCGGGAAATTAATTGTACGAATGATTGCGTGATATTCGAGTGCAGGGAGTCCCTTTTCATAAACTATGCTATTATATCTATACTGTCAATACGCTTCTTGGAAACTTAGGTTTATTTGGTTTATCCTTAGACTAGTTAATGGTTCAACATACACCCCCACATATTACACATCAAAACACGCGACTGTGTGCGCGTTTAGGCTTATAAACAGACCAACCTAGTGATTCAGATTTCGAGGCGAGCTGCGGTCGCGGCGGAGTTATTTAATTACAGAAAACAAAACAGGTGTTGAGGCCGGGGGCGCGACCGGCGGTGCCAACCGAACAGAACAAAACACCGGCCGGCGGCAGTGCGGCCAACGGAGGAAAACAAAACTTACCTTCGCACGGCCTGCCGGACCGGCGAGATCACAACCGGCCGCTACGGTTGGGTTGGGAGTAGGAGGGGCTTCCGTGGAAACGGTAGACTCCAGTTTTTAATTTGCCTGGGATCTGCTACCGCCTCTGCGATTTTGATTTTTATGAAGGCTCTCCTAAAATCGTGATTTAATTTGCAGTTGTGTTCTATGGCGCGTGCTTTTTGTTATACTCAGGAGCGTCGATGGAGTAGCCTCCCCCCTAGAATTTGAAAATCTAGAATTTGAGAATTTCTAGCCTGCAAATTGGAAAAATTAATAACGGAAATTGTACGTAAATTGTAAGATAGTTATCAGATGAAACTAAACTTTTTTCGTATATTTTGCAGTGATTTTTCAGCCAAATTGAAATTGGGCTACTATAATACTCAAATCTTTCTTAAAAAAATATTTTTAGATCTTACATTCCCATATTTGCGCAACTAGCTTTTTGGGAAAGTCACTGTACAACTGGTCAAAATAAAGTAACTGTTCAAGGCGTTTAATAAAATAAAACTACTGTAATCTTGCTTGATATTCTATTTGCATATAGTTGTTAAGGGGGCGGTCTACCTTGACAGAACAATCTGCGTCACAGAGCGAAATAACATTGTGAAGATATGGCTAAAGCGCGCTGAAGTACGCTTGCAGACGTCTCGTATCTGGACGACAAAAGCTTTATTTTTTAAGATTTAATAAAAATGAGAGTGGGTTCACGTTCTTCAGAATATTTTATAGGTCTCTACATTTTTATTTTTCTATAAAGCGTTTCTGTCGTTAGTTATGAGACTTTAAAATCTAACAAAAAACTACCCTTTTTTGAAAGATTTACACAAGTCCTGTAAATAAACGGGGATAAAATCAAAAATTCTAAAATGTTAGCGACCTACAAAAACATATCCTTTTTAAAATGATACCAAAATATTGGAAATCATATGAAAATCCAGCGATCAATGAATAAGATACAAAACCCTGTTTTAGCGTTCGGAGCTTGAGGTAGACCGCCCCCTTAAGGGGCTTTGAAGAATGATAACACTAGGTTGGTCTGTTTATAAGCCTAAACGCGCACACAGACGCGTGTTTTGATGTGTAATATGTGGGGGTATATGTTGAACCATAAACTAGTCTAAGGATAAACCAAAAAACCCTAAGTTTCCAAGAAGCGTATTAACAGTAGATACAATAGCATAGTTTATGAAAAGGGACTCCCTGCACTCGAATATCACGCAATCATTCATACCATTAATTTCCCGCGACAATTTATACTAGGGTGCCAAATTCTATTCTATAGTCATTTGGGCTATCTCCAACCATTAAAAGGTCTGCACAGCATTATTGTGCAGACAGAGGTTTACAGATTTGCTGCTGTTTAAGTTTTTCACTAATAATTATTGTGTAAATAATTTCTTTATCCCGTTACAAGAAAGAAGTATTTATTAATCTTGTTTGTTTTGCCAAGTGACCGACAGCTTGTATGTGCTTTGTGGTGTATAAATTAACGTGAGTAAGTAAATTTTATTTGCATATCTTATAACTGGAGGGAATAAGTAGTATGAATTAAAATAATCAACACTCCTAATTAAGAAAATACTAACGGCACCTAATTAGACAGTGCAGACGTGTGTTTAAACTGTTCAACCTTTAGAACGCAGCCGTTATTGAATTATTAAAATTCATTATCGTTGGTTGCATCTGTTTTTTTAAATAACCTTTAATATTAAACATACAAATTATCGAGGGTAAGAAATTGTCTTTGGTACAGGAGTTGGAAAGGTTCCGCGTCTAATTGAATAAATATGTGGATGGAAAATACGGTTTTATTAAAAATACAACTCATAATAATTTTATCTGCGACCATTGCAATAAGCACCAATTATGGTATTACAATAAACATTATAATGATATACATTAAAACACCAAAAACCAAGCAGTACTCTAATGACGACTTTTAGAGTACTGGAGTCCCTTTAGAGTACTGGTTCTAGACCAATGAGAGCTCGGCATTTGACGGAAGTAGTGTCATAATAACAATTACGCAATTCACACATCAGCTGATTGTTGCATTACGATTCATGTTTGAGTTTACTTATCCCATCAGCTGATTGTTCCACAACGATTCATGGTTCTGTCTGCTTATTTGCCTAACCTCAAATTTTAGTTGACCTATTCCATCATTAGTAAAAGTCATGAGTTTTGTTTAACTTCGGGGAAAATTTTGTCGTATATTGTTGGTCGTAGATAAGATAGTGTATGCAACGATTGTATTATGCCTTTAAGCCACTCGTGAGATATTTCTCACTCGTGGCTTAAAGGCATTCATTATACAATCGTTGCATAAACTACTATAATGAATGCAGGTATAAGGCATATTAATGCCGCATTTACCAATCTCCAGAGAGAAGTAATGCCAGGAGAACGAAAAGGTAGGCGACATGGCACAGGTTGGGAACCGACATTCTTTGGGTCCGAGATTTCCTACATCGGCCTACCCCCCCTCTGGGTCAGGGCTTAATTTCCATCCAATTTTGGATAACGATTTACAAAATCTTCAAATCTTTCAGTTTTTTCCAAAATCCAATTTTGGATTTTGTTTATTTTAGACACAGTACGCACGCAATACCACAAGTTGTTTGCATTAGACACCTGAAAGAGTTTGTGAACAATTCTGTAAGTACAATATCTCTCGAAACAAGAATTGAGTTCGACTGACAGGCAACGTCACCATAAAAATAATAATTGTTACATTTTCTTAAAACTATGCCCCAAAATCTTTTGTAATTAGATCACGGAGGGAGTTTGCACATTATAGTGTAAGTAAACATAATTTTCTATCATACAATTGAAAAAGTTGTTTTTAATTTATAAATCATACAAAATTTAAACATCGATTAATTTTGTTCACTGTTTTAGCGAATACCGCTAACTATAACATAGGCTACTTTATATGCAAGTTTCAGGTGCGCTGTCGAAAACGCAGGCAGATTAACTTGTCCGTCGCACCACGCAGCTCAACTTGTACACTACTGCGCAGATAAATTTGTACTCGACCGCGCACCTCGGACTTGACGGATTTATTTAACAGCCGGACGCTGTCGGACAAGCTTCGTTCTGTCGACCGCCTTCGTCCGTCTGTCGCGTACGTTCTCGTCCTCCTACCGCTCGCATATTCACCACTCCGACGGCCACGGCACCTGAGGGGTAGGAAACCGCGGTATAGCGATGGAGTATAGCGATAGTCTCCGGCCGGGTAGCGACTCTTGGTCAGTGGACTCGGTTTTAGCAAACTAAAATGTTTTGTAAAATCAGATATTAATAAATAAAAAGTCGATTTGTAAAAAGAATATTCATAGATGGTGTGTGATTATGTAAACGAAAAGAAAAAATAAATACAACAGCTAGAAGATATATTTTAAACTCTCGTGACGTTTGAGGAAAATATTTGCCATTTGATTTCTATAAAATTATATTCAGTGCCTTTCTACTCAATCGTGGCTTCAAGATAGAAATAGTTGAATTTACGTCGAATACGTATCGCATTTCAATTTTGTTTTTGCATTCAGTCGCTCAAGATATGATGAACACAGAAAACAATTATTGAAGTTTTTGAGATTTTTTTGTGGTTGGGGTTCATAAGGGAAGTTATGAACCCTGGAAGCTATTTACAACGTTTATTTTATCAGACCTGGTAGAAGTGATATCTGGAAGTAGTGAGTTTGTTAATATTTAATAATTTTTATCGACCTGCTATGGTAGTTATGAAATCTGGAAGAAATGAACCGCTCCCTTTTGATTATTCTTCGTAATGTTTTAAACTAAATGGATAAATTTCTACCTTCTTTACGCTTTAAATTATTAAAAAAATATTATATTTTAAATTAATTACTTACTTGTATTAATCTGTTATACATAACTGTTGTAAAAAACCGTCGATGCCGTCGAACTGCTGTGCAACACATCTTCTCCTGTCTCTCACTTTTTCAACAGACCCGATTTACACTCGACGTACATTTGTCATCCACCCCTTCTTTCTCGAGATTTTGACTCCCGACTTACAAGCTTTTTAACAGCAAACCTAATGGGAACCGTTGTTTCGAGGCCCGAGAGTAAGAGACTGGCGCGTTCGTTTGGAGACTTCAACGTCTGGATGCGTCTGATGGCGCAGTCACTGATTGATTCTACATGGTTATTTTATTGCTATTTTAATTTATTGTGTTATAAATTCGAACTACAATAGACTTATTACGGATTCCCTATGTAAGAATACTTGAAATTGTTTAATTTTTAATGTGAGATGAAAAAATTTCGTTTATTGAAATGACTTTTTGGTTAACTCTGCGTCATGTATTACAGTGACTACAGTTGTTCATGATTCTGCCGGAGCTCATAATCAAGTTAAAAATAATGATTTGTAAACATCAATGATGTCATTCAGCAGTAAAAAAACTGCTTTTGTTGTTTTAATGTTAGTCTACTGGTCTACTTATGGCCAATCAGTAACTCAAACGTTGTAATTATAAATTCGTGGTATTATTACGCTGAAGCTTTTATGGCGTTAATAAATAATGGGCGTAGAATGACCTTTACTTAAATAATGTATGTAATGAAAGATTGTGCTGATTATGCCTTGGTACAAATTATTTTAAATTGCATGGTTATAAAAAATAATCGTT
The DNA here is from genome assembly GCA_035578135.1 of Flexamia atlantica. Lineage (NCBI taxonomy): Eukaryota > Metazoa > Arthropoda > Insecta > Hemiptera > Cicadellidae > Flexamia > Flexamia atlantica. The sequence goes on along the minus strand of JAQJVK010000003.1, from coordinate 581,534 downwards.
ATCCTCGCTCGTTTTTATGGGTTTTACGCTTTTATCTAGAGCGGCACAAATCCGGTGTCGTGATGTCGAATTTTTTACCTTTTGATTTATAGCATGGGTAATCCGTAGCCTTATACGATATCGGCTCTTAAATTTTAACAATAAAAGACTACGAAGACATTGGTGTACAGAGTCGACGCGACGGCGGTAATACCATTGATTATCTTCTTAATAAATGTAAAACTTAATAGTAATTCCTGTGAGAAAAACGTTAGAGCTACCTAGCGAGTGCTGCTCTAGGAAACAGAGGTCGGTGAACAGTATCGAGCAGGTAGACGCCAGTGAACGGTGCTTGAAACATACAGGATAAGTTATACCGTTTCACAAAAAATAATATGCTCGATTATCCCAATTATTTCTACCTACAAACAGAAGATAGATAAACGGTTTATTTTCCAAAACCTTGGTAGAAACTTACATATGATATAGTACAGTTAAATTTTAGGTTCTCGGTAACTATGTTTTATATTGTTATATTTTAAATACACCCTGACTAAATACATGTAATTACTGGTGGTAATTACTAAACTAACGAAACTAACTAATGAAAGTTATTACATAATTAATGTAACTAGTTAATGATGACTGTCAGAACTACGTAAAAAATTTGCGTCTATTCTTGTCCATTGGACAAGCAGTCTACTACAAGTGTATTGTCCGTTGTAATAAACACGTTGTCGCCACACCGACGGCGGCCACCAGTATCGCCACACCATAGACGCTGGGCTCGGCGCCTGTCGCCACCCGACACCTTGTAACCGGTAGCGGCGGCTGTTGGTTCCAGCCGACACGAGTGACCGCTCAATACGTGTGTCAAGTCTTATTATGAGTCCTGGTTAGGGGAGATTCTTCTTCTTCGACAGGTTCGAATAAAAATAACTCTATCATTTGTCCCAGCCGATTTATCTCTTAGATCATAGTGCCCTTATTGTCTCTGGAAAATAATACTGTATGTTTAGTGTTACTTTTCAAGTTACATCAAGTACACGCTGCTTTTTGAGGGGGAAGGGGTTGATAGTTTTTCTATACTAAGAGTAAGTTTTACCGTACTAGCATGAAAATCCCTCGCACGGTAAAACGGCACTTACCGCGGGCTAGTAACGTAACATACTATTGTACAGCGGGCTAGTAACGTAACATACTATTGTACACCACCGGTTACGAGCGCGTTGCAGATTCTCTCCGCGCATTAACGCCACTTTGTCGCGGCGCAACAGCAACAGGCAGTTTGGACGGTGACTCGTCGTGACTAAGCACCGCCGCCCCGACGGCCGTCGATACGTCTTTTTGTTTATGCCCCTCTTAAAAATTCCACCGCCGCCGAAGCAGCGTGAAGCCGCGGTAACGTCCAAATTACAAGAAGTGCGCCCCCCAATAAAATGCGGGAAAAGTATGGGGCCCGGAGTGGCACCCTGCGGGACGCCTGCAACAGCGGCGCGCGGCGCGGCCACTGTGACCCTTCGTTTTCGGTGGGAATTTATCTTGAACCGCAGAGAAGTGAAGTAAATCACTAAAAAGTAAAAAAAAAATGGAAATAATGAATTTATATATACGGTATCTCTTTTTTATTTCTTTTGATCACGATGTTTTTCTCTCATAATAAACATCACATGTCAAAACTAAATATATGTTAATCATGTCAAAATTAATTAATCTATTGCGGATATTACAGGGTGAATTTGATAGTCTTTTAATATCACAACATAATATTAAATGAGCATTATAAAAACACTGAACATATAAAACACTGAACAATAAGAAGTAGAGTAGAATAAAGTAGCATTTGCTTTATTGCAGTAATTAAACTGTTACACATTGCATAGCAGACGTAAAAAAATTTAGATACCTAAATAACTAAAATGAAGATTTAAATTACTGAGGATATTTGGACATTCCTATCATTTAAGTAAGATCTCAGCCAGTGCAATGGGAACTCCCTCGAATGCCACAGAGTTCAAGCTTTTGGAGAGGAAACTGATTATCCAAGCAGTCAAATAAATGCTTTTTTTAGAGTCTGTGTTGCTAGAATAAGAAATAACTGTGACCTGCTTTGATCACGTGTTGGTTTCATCGTAGCCGTTTTTTAGATAATTAGATAACTGTTGCAGCTCCGAATGCTAACACTTTTGTGATTCTTTGTTTAAAAATTTTACAATCTGTGGGTGACTTTTAGAACTTTTTGAAAGCATGTCCATTATTTTTGGCTGCACACACAGTGAACTTAGTTTGATCTAATGTCATTGGATAGTGGGATAGCGCCACTGTTCTAAATCTTTCAGTCCTTTATTGTACTTAAGTGATGCCGTAACGTATTGGCAAATCTACTTAGAAACATAATTAAATTGACACCACAAACGTTAAAATCCGCGTCAAGCCGCCATCTACTGCCTCCGAAAAGGAAGCATCTCTCGTACAACTTTATACAGATGGTGCGAGCAAGCATAGCATTACTCACACAAGAGTATAGGAAGAATAATAACGTCCAAATTGAACTTTAACTAAAAACAAGACCAAAGAGTGAAAAGAAGTAATAATAATAGGAGAAAGATAAAATCAACATAAAATGGGGTGTCCAAATTAATACCATTATTTTTATGTATTCCTCGCTGGTTAATCTGTTCCAGATCAAAGCTCACAATCGCTTTTTACCGACCAGCGATATAACTCATCCAGCGACAGTAATCCGCGGCGATTTCTCAATAACAAACCGAATGGATATCGAACAAAAAACGAATCCAATTATCACGTCTTCTCGGCGATGTGTTTCGTAATTAATCGGCCACGCCACGCCGGGCTGTCGGCTGAGGGGACGGTTCCAACGGTAGTCCCGGTCGGTTCGGTGTTATGATTCAGCCGCGCGATAGTCTGGCTGCTGAGCAGCGTAGCAGCATCGCCAGACGGGTCTGCATTCCGCGCCCTCCCCTTCGTCTGGTGGACTTGTAGTGTAGTGGCTTCTACCGGCACTGTCCGACTGTCTGGTCCGCTGATGCGATAGTCTGGCTGCTAAGCAGCGTAGCAGCATCGCCAGACGGGTCTGCATTCCGCGCCCGCCCCTTCGTTTGGTGGACTGTAGTGGCTTCTACCGGCCACTGTCCGACTGTCTGGTCCGCTGATGCGATAGTCTGGCTGCTGAGCAGCGTAGCAGCATCGCCAGACGGGTCTGCATTCCGCGCCCTCCCCTTCGTCTGGTGGACTGTAGTGGCTTCTACCGGCCACTGTCCGACTGTCTGGTCCGCTGATGCGATAGTCTGGCTGCTGAGCAGCGTAGCAGCATCGCCAGACGGGTCTGCATTCCGCGCCCGCCCCTTCGTCTGGTGGACTGTAGTGGCTTCTACCGGCCACTGTCCGACTGTCTGGTCCGCTGATGCGATAGTCTGGCTGCTGAGCAGCGTAGCAGCATCGCCAGACGGGTCTGCATTCCGCGCCCGCCCCTTCGTCTGGTGGACTGTAGTGGCTTCTACCGGCCACTGTCCGACTGTCTGGTCCGGTGATGCGATAGTCTGGCTGCTGAGCAGCGTAGCAGCATCGCCAGACGGGTCTGCATTCCGCGCCCGCCCCTTCGTCTGGTGGACTGTAGTGTCCCCAGTGGCTTCTACCGGCCACTGTCCGACTGTCTGGTCCGCTGATGCGATAGTCTGGCTGCTGAGCAGCGTAGCAGCATCGCCAGACGGGTCTGCATTCCGCGCCCGCCCCTTCGTCTGGTGGACTGTAGTGGCTTCTACCGGCCACTGTCCGACTGTCTGGTCCGCTGATGCGATAGTCTGGCTGCTGAGCAGCGTAGCAGCATCGCCAGACGGGTCTGCATTCCGCGCCCTCCCCTTCGTCTGGTGGACTGTAGTGTCCCCAGTGGCTTCTACCGGCCACTGTCCGACTGTCTGGTCCGCTGATGCGATAGTCTGGCTGCTGAGCAGCGTAGCAGCATCACCAGACGGGTCTGCATTCCTCGCCCGCCCCTTCGTCTGGTGGACTGCAGTGTCCCCAGTGGCTTCTACCGGCCACTGTCCGACTGTCTGGTCCGCTGATGCGATAGTCTGGCTGCTGAGCAGCGTAGCAGCATCGCCAGACGGGTCTGCATTCCGCGCCCTCCCCTTCGTCTGGTGGACTGCAGTGTCCCCAGTGGCTTCTACCGGCCACTGTCCGACTGTCTGGTCCGCTGATGCGATAGTCTGGCTGCTGAGCAGCGTAGCAGCATCGCCAGACGGGTCTGCATTCCGCGCCCGCCCCTTCGTCTGGTGGACTGTAGTGTCCCCAGTGGCTTCTACCGGCCACTGTCCGACTGTCTGGTCCGGTGATGCGATAGTCTGGCTGCTGAGCAGCGTAGCAGCATCGCCAGACGGGTCTGCATTCCGCGCCCGCCCCTTCGTCTGGTGGACTGTAGTGTCCCCAGTGGCTTCTACCGGCCACTGTCCGACTGTCTGGTCCGGTGATGCGATAGTCTGGCTGCTTAGCAGCGTAGCAGCATCGCCAGACGGGTCTGCATTCCGCGCCCGCCCCTTCGTCTGGTGGACTGTAGTGTCCCCAGTGGCTTCTACCGGCCACTGTCCGACTGCCTGGTCCGGTGATACGATAGTCTGGCTGCTGAGCAGCGTAGCAGCATCGCCAGACGGGTCTGCATTCCGCGCCCGCCCCTTCGTCTGGTGGACTGTAGTGTCCCCAGTGGCTTCTACCGGCCACTGTCCGACTGTCTGGTCCGGTGATACGATGATGGAGTTGCTGAAGAATCGATTTAGTTCGATTCCATTATTATGAGAAATATTTTTTTTAATTAATCGATTCTTTCATTGGTTTCTCTTCTCCATTCCTGTGATTCTCTTTGCAGTTTTGTTCTTGTCACTCTATCATATTGAGTAACTTAACAGTATATTACGTTACTAGCCCGGTGAGTACTGTACTAGTGTACCGTGCGAGCTTCATAGTTCCCGCGCGAGTCGTGTATGACCGTAAATTTAACGTCATATATGTACCGCACTGCAATACATATATGACGTTGCATACTTCAACATACTGCAGTTACATACTGCAATTTACCGTGCGTGTATGTACCGGCACTGCACGGTAAATTTAACCGTGCAATTACCGGTAAAGAGTAACTTTCCAGCCAAGAGTGAGGCCACAGAAAACAGATGTTTATGTGTAGAATGATGTAAACAAAGATCACAAAAACTTGTAACTTCATTGAATAATTAGTGAAAGAAAATAATTACAAATTTTGTTAATTGATAATTGTTATATGGAAAACATGTTACGATTACTCATTAAATCGAGCGATTGTTAATAATCACTGAAGTATAGAGATGAGTTGTTGCAGGAAATTCAGACGGATTCTTTAAAAAATAATCTATTCTAATATAACAGTCTATCCATCGATTCTTTTAGCTTGATCATCTACCGTATCAATAGTCTGGTCTGAAGGGAGAACCCTGGTCACTCTTGTCATCTCTCTGGACCTCTCTGATAACAGTGTCCGAAGCAGGCGTTCGGGCCTTTTAAATTAATTGTAGTGAATATTCTTCGATAGCGATTGCGGAAGCTATGATCTCTCTCCAGTAGGAGATGTTCAGTGTGCTGAATCTCAACGTGGAGAGTAGTTACATCAACCCGTTTGAAGTGGATTGAAGGGCTGCACACATACCTTTGCCCAGGAATACACTCATACTTCTCCCTATTTCTGTGCACCCATAGAAATTCGTGAATATGCTTGCAGAGTAGCTAGAAGGGAGAACAAGGAAGGACTATGAAGAATAGGAACTGTAATATAAAGGTGGACATTCATCCGTTCTATGGGTCACTAATTTCAGTCTTCAGTAATGAAATATTTGGCAACATGGACGGTGACGATTTTTGATCTGGAATGCGAGCTACTCGACCACATTATTTGGCGCTCGTGTATCACGATCGGCCAACAGTAGGTGTAATGCTTAGGCCTGTGTTTCTTTTAGGGAGAGCTGACAATTATAAATGCATCGGAAACCCAAGTTTTTTGTTCCGGTTCTGGTTGGAAGCTTTGGGAGCCTCCATCATATACGTGAAGAGGGTCTCAAAAACCTTTCATCATGAAATATTGTTGGAGTATCATGATGAGAAGCCAAAGAAACCAAATTATTATCACTTTCATGACAAATAGTGTTATGCATTAGCGTTCTAGAGCCCGGTGAGGTGTACAGTCAGAGACAAATAACTTGGCCTAGGTCGACTGTAATCCCATTGCTGATTAACAATAATCTAATGGACAGACTGGGCCACGGTGGTCGGCTCTGACTGTATCCCCGGGTGTATCCGGGTGACGGTGACGTATCCATTATGTGCCCGACGCCCACTCGGACGTGGGTTCGCCTCTCCATATCTGGCGCTCTCCTCTCCACTCTACACTCCACACTCCACACTCCGCTCTACACAATAACGGCTGTCATTGTCGCTAGCTGCCGTGCAGACCGGTGTGACACATTGACTTATAATATACAAGCTGATAACCCCGGCTTTGCCCGGGAGAATCAACGACGGAGAATGACGGTGTCTGGTTGTATTCTTGTTGATTTTTAGTGGTGAATTGATTCTGTTAGCAACTATGGTAGTTATTTTAAATGGTAACCATAGTAACTATAAAAAACTTCCAAAATCCTTGACATGGTTCCCTTTAGGACGATCCTGGGCCTAAGCCTTTAAAGATATTAAAACCAAACCACCATAGTGCACATCATGAGATTCCAAGCTTTAATTTGACACCAAGATCAAGTGTCTACGACATGCAGTCTTGGCTGAAGCCCGAAATATACCAACACACTACTCTTTTTTTATATATTGATATATTGATTGATAATAGAAAACATCCTAACTTCAGTCGACTTTCGGTAACTCGAACCTTTATATCCATTCACTCTTAGTTGGCAGGTGCCCAGATTCCTACCCGATGACCAGTCTACTCCACCTTGTATGTTCCTGCCCGAGGCCCCTCAACGAAAAGGAAAACTCAAACCATGCTTCGCCATTCGCCTCAGCGAATCGAGCTAGTGAATCGAGAACAATGTAAAAAAATCGATGAATCAGTTCTCGTGCTCCGATCAAATAATCAGTATTATCATCATAATCAAATTTCTATAAGAACTAAACAGCAAAGAATCACTAAGTAAAACAATTTTAAGAATCTACTAATTACAACAATCATTTAATCGATTCTTATAATAACCTGATCGAAAATAATCGATAATTTTCCACCATCGCATCCCTGTCCAGTACGCGGTCCGCATGACCGACCACTCGCGGTACTCAGTCCTTTGTCAATACCCGGTACAAATTGCGGCCATATCGCCCGGCGCGTGTCACTATTCCACGCATGCTTCCCACAGTCCCACAGTCCCCGTCCCCGGCCGCCGCCGCCGCCGAGTCGCCCTGCCCGGTTTTTAGCGGCCGTCTGAAAATGTGAAGGAAGAAATAGTGGCATCTATATGGACCGGATTAGACGGTGACTCGGACCGCTCACCTGTCGGGTGGTCCGGAATTGTCCGGTATTGCTCGTGATTGCTCGGTAATGTCCGGTATTGTTCGGCATTTTTCGCTTTGTGGCCGTGCAGCCGGGAATCGCACGGCGAATAATGTTGATGAATGACGGTGGAAAAACGCACAGACGGATCGTTAATAAACCGAAATGTTCTTATGTGGCTGGAGTATTGAAGTGAATGAACTCGGAGTTTTCTTTCACTAGATTGAGTTTAAAAGGAATGATGGAATCCCATTCTAACTATTAAAATTGATTATGAATTTTCCTTGGGTAGGCTATTCACTGAAATATAAGCACTTCTTTCCGTCGACCAATTCTAAAAAAGAACATAAATAAAATTAAAATTAAATACAGCATATCTTGTAAAAAAATGGGGTGAAAATGACTACTAAAAATATTTTTTTTTCGTTACCCCAAATAATGTATCATCAGTCCCAACGAAAGCATGGAATATAAAGCAAAAAACATCTTTGGATTAGGTTTCAAAGTATTGATACGTAATACTGGCGCTAAACGAAGAACAACATCAGAGGTTACGGTATCAGCCTTGGCCATTCCGGAATCTCCCACCAAGTCAGGTACCACAAAAATCAAAACGCCACCACAAAAATCCACTCAACAGAAAACACGCCAATCCGTCAATCGTCGGCCGGGTGGGAATTTACATGCGGCTGGCGCGGCGCGCGGAGAGTGGAGCCGACTCCAATTTGATGCGTCGGAAAGTCGGCGCCAATTTCCCCCCGTGTGATTGCCGATAGCCGATTGCCGGTAATCTCCCGCCGTCGTTATCCCCCAATCACACGCGGTTTGGCCGACACCTCCGCCCAGCAATCGTCGATATATCGCGGGCAGCTTCGATATATCGCGGGTTGTTTATCGATAATCACCTACACCTCCAGCTCCGCCTTGAGCCGAATAATAATATTAATACATCGAAGAGCTTTTACACTAATCTGAGATGTAATAGCTGTACAGTATATCTAAGCAAGTTTATCGAGAATCATCTCCCGCTACCACCCCTTACCAGCACCGAGGTAAAAAATAAATACCGCATCGATTGAGCGGAAAATTCTCACCGATAAATCGGTTTGTTTATCGATAATGTAACCCATAATTCCTGTCTCAGCCTCCGAACCTACAATGCGCTGAGAAATAAATACAGTATCGATATATCAGATAAATGTTTTTAACGCAAGTGATGTTGTGACAGGTTTTTCCTGGGGGGGTCGAAAACAATTCGATTTGTAGAGGATTTCGATTTACTATAGCGGTGTGAACGGGGATAAAAATGGCGCAACAAACATTTGGTTAAATTATGTTCGTTCGACGGACAAGATTTTGAGCCATAAGGTTCAAAATTGTAACCTTCTCAGAAACACTTGGGAGTGAGGAGGTTATACGAGTCAAGTTTGCGTCCTGAACACAGAAGGTGGACTAGAAGTGTGGCAGCATCCTGAACGCAGCAGGTAGAGTAGTCGAGTGTGGCAGCATCCTGAACGCAGCAGGTGGAGTAGTCAAGTGTGGCAGCATCCTGAACGCAGCAGGTGGAGTAGTCAAGTGTGGCAGCATCCTGAACGCAGCAGGTAGAGTAGTCAAGTGTGGCAGCATCCTGAACGCAGCAGGTGGAGTAGCCAAGTGTGGCAGCATCCTGAACGCAGCAGGTGGAGTAGTCAAGTGTGGCAGTATCCTGAACGCAGCAGGTGGAGTAGCCAAGTGTGGCAGCATCCTGAACGCAGCAGGTAGAGTAGTCAAGTGTGGCAGCATCCTGAACGCAGCAGGTGGAGTAGTCAAGTGTGGCAGCATCCTGAACGCAGCAGGTGGAGTAGTCAAGTGTGGCAGCATCCTGAACGCAGCAGGTGGAGTAGCCAAGTGTGGCAGCATCCTGAACGCAGCAGGTGGAGTAGCCAAGTGTGGCAGCATCCTGAACGCAGCAGGTGGAGTAGGCAAGTGTGGCAGCATCCTGAACGCAGCAGGTGGAGTAGTCAAGTGTGGCAGCATCCTGAACGCAGCAGGTGGAGTAGTCAAGTGTGGCAGCATCCTGAACGCAGCAGGTGGAGTAGCCAAGTGTGGCAGCATCCTGAACGCAGCAGGTGGAGTAGTCAAGTGTGGCAGCATCCTGAACGCAGCAGGTGGAGTAGTCAAGTGTGGCAGCATCCTGAACGCAGCAGGTGGAGTAGCCAAGTGTGGCAGCATCCTGAACGCAGCAGGTGGAGTAGTCAAGTGTGGCAGCATCCTGAACGCAGCAGGTGGAGTAGTCAAGTGTGGCAGCATCCTGAACGCAGCAGGTGGAGTAGTCAAGTGTGGCAGCATCCTGAACGCAGCAGGTGGAGTAGCCAAGTGTGGCAGCATCCTGAACGCAGCAGGTGGAGTAGCCAAGTGTGGCAGCATCCTGAACGCAGCAGGTGGAGTAGTCAAGTGTGGCAGCATCCTGAACGCAGCAGGTGGAGTAGTCAAGTGTGGCAGCATCCTGAACGCAGCAGGTGGAGTAGCCAAGTGTGGCAGCATCCTGAACGCAGCAGGTGGAGTAGCCAAGTGTGGCAGCATCCTGAACGCAGCAGGTGGAGTAGTCAAGTGTGGCAGCATCCTGAACGCAGCAGGTGGAGTAGTCAAGTGTGCCAGCATCCTGAACGCAGCAGGTGGAGTAGTCAAGTGTGGCAGCATCCTGAACGCAGCAGGTGGAGTAGTCGAGTGTGGCAGCATCCTGAACGCAGCAGGTGGAGTAGTCGAGTGTGGCAGCATCCTGAACGCAGAAGGTGGAGTAGTCAAGTGTGGCAGCATCCTGAACGCAGCAGGTGGAGTAGTCGAGTGTGGCAGCATCCTGAACGCAGCAGGTGGAGTAGGCGAGTGTGGCAGCATCCTGAACGCAGAAGGTGGAGTAGCCAAGTGTGGCAGCATCCTGAACGCAGCAGGTGGAGTAGTCAAGTGTGGCAGCATCCTGAACGCAGCAGGTGGAGTAGCCAAGTGTGGCAGCATCCTGAACGCAGCAGGTGGAGTAGTCAAGTGTGGCAGCATCCTGAACGCAGAAGGTGGAGTAGCCAAGTGTGGCAGCATCCTGAACGCAGCAGGTGGAGTAGCCAAGTGTGGCAGCATCCTGAACGCAGCAGGTGGAGTAGCCAAGTGTGGCAGCATCCTGAACGCAGCAGGTGGAGTAGCCAAGTGTGGCAGCATCCTGAACGCAGCAGGTGGAGTAGCCAAGTGTGGCAGCATCCTGAACGCAGCAGGTGGAGTAGCCAAGTGTGGCAGCATCCTGAACGCAGCAGGTGGAGTAGTCAAGTGTGGCAGCATCCTGAACGCAGAAGGTGGAGTAGCCAAGTGTGGCAGCATCCTGAACGCAGCAGGTGGAGTAGCCAAGTGTGGCAGCATCCTGAACGCAGCAGGTGGAGTAGTCAAGTGTGGCAGCATCCTGAACGCAGAAGGTGGAGTAGCCAAGTGTGGCAGCATCCTGAACGCAGCAGGTGGAGTAGCCAAGTGTGGCAGCATCCTGAACGCAGAAGGTGGAGTAGCCAAGTGTGGCAGCATCCTGAACGCAGCAGGTGGAGTAGCCAAGTGTGGCAGCATCCTGAACGCAGAAGGTGGAGTAGCCAAGTGTGGCAGCATCCTGAACGCAGCAGGTGGAGTAGCCAAGTGTGGCAGCATCCTGAACGCAGCAGGTGGAGTAGTCAAGTGTGGCAGCATCCTGAACGCAGAAGGTGGAGTAGCCAAGTGTGGCAGCATCCTGAACGCAGCAGGTGGAGTAGCCAAGTGTGGCAGCATCCTGAACGCAGCAGGTGGAGTAGCCAAGTGTGGCAGCATCCTGAACGCAGCAGGTGGAGTAGCCAAGTGTGGCAGCATCCTGAACGCAGCAGGTGGAGTAGCCAAGTGTGGCAGCATCCTGAACGCAGCAGGTGGAGTAGCCAAGTGTGGCAGCATCCTGAACGCAGCAGGTGGAGTAGTCAAGTGTGGCAGCATCCTGAACGCAGAAGGTGGAGTAGCCAAGTGTGGCAGCATCCTGAACGCAGCAGGTGGAGTAGTCAAGTGTGGCAGCATCCTGAACGCAGCAGGTGGAGTAGTCAAGTGTGGCAGCATCCTGAACGCAGCAGGTGGAGTAGTCAAGTGTGGCAGCATCCTGAACGCAGCAGGTGGAGTAGTCAAGTGTGGCAGCATCCTGAACGCAGCAGGTGGAGTAGGCGAGTCATCGGGCAGGAATCTGGGCGCCTGCCAGCCAGATCTACAATGAGATCACGCCATTATCTGCCTAATCTGAGATAATTGACGGCTCGCGAGTGGGAACGGCCATTATGGAATCCTCATCACCATCGAATAAAATCGTTTGTAAGCCCCCGGTGTAGTCGAGTGGTCGGGACGCCCGACGCCCGTCCTGGGGAAGCGGCGGGGAGATCAGTTATTATGATTACAGAATCATGTTTTAATTGATTACAGGTGGGTCTCATGTTGGCTTGTGACAGTTGATTACTCATTACTGAAACGCCATTTTTTTTAAATTGCTTTACTTTATATTACACAAATAGCCATTTAATCTTAAATGGGATAGTGACAGTTAAAAAGTTAGTTCTCTTATCTTCGGATTCGCAAGTACGTTTTCAGACGTTGAACACTTTATGTTTACATTGGCCAATGAGTCCAGTCATTTTCACCATCCTCTAACTAACTCCAACCCTAATTTTTGTTGTAAAATATCAATTCCGAAACCTTTTTCTACAATCTCTCTACATTTGCTTGTTACAATTATTCATTGTCAATATACCTTAATGCAACAGTAGTCTTTGTTATTCATTTTGCTAAAAATGGATCAATTACAAGCGCAGAGTTCGTCTGTAGAGATTTAAGCTGAGAATTACCCACATTTTTATAAACCTATAACTGATCAGCCAGCAAACCTTTATTACGGTTAAATGACGACTGTATCGTCCGATTATATACAGTAGTTGATCTTTTTATGAACTAGGCGGAGTCTTTCTGACTGATTGTCTGTTGCGGGTAAATGCAAAACTAAAAAGTAGTAAACAGTTTGAGAAAATATGTTGCAGAAACGTAGATGATGGTGAATAGTGAACTACGTTGTAGATTATAATCCCATTCATTACATCATGGTTATACTCTTCGCTTGTAGGATTTTTGTGTATACATAGGCTACTTGCTTGAATCCTCCACAGCAAACCGACACTGTCGGATAAGTCCTGGATACACGACTGGATACATATACTGAACTAAAACTAATTTAATTTACACAGTTCACTATCACTAGATGGCGGTAGGACGACTAGCCAGAAAGCGGCTTGTCGGTTTCTTTCAGGGAATAGAGCGGCATACCCACCTGGTACTCCCTTTATAGCTGCCTGAATTTTTTTGTCGCTGCCTTTTTATGTTTTTTAAAACATATATATTCCCTTACATAAACATAAAACTTGCCCTAAATTCTCATACTATAAGCTTTGCTAATTTCTGAGATTTTGTGTGTATTCCTTTAGTTTCCATATGAGTTATTGTTAACGGCATTTCTCTATCTACTACACAATTAATTGTCAAATCACTCACCTATAATCATGCAGCCCGAACTACTTGACCTAGAATCTTGCTTTGCATGGACGTTCCTCTCAGGGCGTAGACATCCACTTAGAACGGATTTTGAAGGATTTGAGGGCTACGCCTTATGGAATATTAAAGTTTCAATTTTAAATAAAAGGGAAGCTTATAAAGTTGTCATGACAACCTTAACATTGAATCACGAATCCAGGGATGATTTCTGTTTTTCCACGTGTGAAACCGGATTGATCAGCTAGTATTTGTATAATCGTGCGAAGAACGGGTACCTACAACATGTAGTCGTAATATATCTGAAGAAAAATTGAATTGCCCTGAATTCATCAATCCACCTGCCCACTGTCACCTCCAATTCCCCTCGCCCATTGTGCCGCCGCCGCTGGCCGCTAGCCGCAACATTCCGCGGTGTTTACCACGATCGCCGGCCGGGCGGCGAGGAGGCGAGGCGGCGCCGAACACACTCCCACATAAATCCGTGTTTCGGCACCGACGGTGACGGACGGCCGCGAAGCAGGTCTCGTTATGTCGTTTGTTTTTACCCTCGTGTCCGGCGCGGCGCGGCGCAGGCGCAGTGCGGACGGCGCGGCTGCGCTGTAACAGCGCCCCCCACCACTCCGCGCCGCGCAGGCGCGTGGGTACACAACCGGTTCCCGGGATCCCGCGCGGCCACGCGGCGACCGCGACAACCGCGGACCGGCTTAAATCTCAATTACGGGGTACTGCTGATTTTGGTGTACGGTGTGTACTTTTGGCGCAATATAACTTGACACTTGAGACACTTAGTCCAGTGGACTAAGTCCCCCGGTGAAAGCTGGATATACATCTGAAGCGACCTAGGTTAACGAGTACAAAAGAGATTAGGATAGGGGAATGGAAGGAGAAGGAATAAGGCATGAGTTAAAGAGGATTATGGACAAACGATTATAATAGGAGGAGCGAGTGGAAAAATATATATATTCAAATTTAAGATAGTTAAGTTAAATACAATCAGTCAGAATAACAATCTCATAAGCAAAACAAAATATATGCATATCAAAATCCAGGTATAAAACAGGAACTGGGTAAAAAGATGAGACCAATGAGAAAAAATGAAAATGACACTTGGGAACCCTTTACACCCCGAGTGTCTGATGCGAACCTTCCTGGCAGAACCTGCGCACGCGTCCAGGAGAAAGAATATCCAGTGGACTATGTCCCCCGGCTAGAAGCTGGAAGCGAAACAGAAGATGGATAAGAACAAGATACGTAGTTAAGGGAAAGATTGAGAATAGGTAAGGGAAAGAGTAAGATTATAATGGAAAGAGGAAAGGGAAATGAGAAAAGGCTAAACTAGATAGGAGGAGTGAGATTGTAGAATAGGCCTAGGTCAGCACTTGTAGGATAGAAAATGAAAGAGAAAAAATACAGAAATGAACATGAAAGCTAAACCCTGATGTTCAACAGGTACGGGGTAAAGTAGAGATTGAAGAAAAAGCAACCCTTTATACAGGACACCAAAGCTGATACGTCAAATTGTAATAGCCTGTCGTATAAGCATGTACATCCCTCAATCGTCATTTGTAAACAATATACAGTTGATATTTTCAGAAATTCCACTTTACACTGGTTGCTGCCCAAAATCACTGATCGAAATAATAATGTATGCCAGCTTCAGCAATGGACTAGACCATGGTTCAAGATGTAATGCGCAAGTGTCCCATGTTTCTCGCCTCGTGGTGATGATCGAAATTAGTTTGAAAGTCGGGGTAACTTTGCAACTGTACACTAAGTTGGAATACATTTAAGCAGGGAACACCTACGTTACTATAATTGCCCTCCCCAATAATATGAAAAAGTTTACTCCAAAACGTTTGCAAAAATCTATTGCGAGGCAACTCAACGACTCTGTCGGTGCCGAAACATTGGTACTGGATTGATAATGCCACTTGTGTGAGCCAACTTAAAACTGTGATTCGGATCCCACGTTAAAATGTAGGTCCCTGAGATTCCATTGGCTGTTGGTGCTGAAATATCGGTGCTTGATTGGTAGTACCGGAAGAATTCTATACTGGGTTTGGCTGATCGCCTCATTTCAATGACCCCTCAACCGCTTGACTTAATATTTAAAAAACAAGATTTTTTAGAATTCTTGCATTGCCCACTTTCAGACTGCTTAGAATTGTTTTATTACTTTTGTATCCTGCTCATTGCTTTACAACAATAACTTATCACTCATACACGGATACGTTTATCCGTATACATACATATTTACATATATCCGTGTACATATATACATGTATTTACAAACCAAGATTTTTTAGAATTATTGCATTGCCCACTTGTTTACTGCTTAGATTTTTTCAAATCTTTATCCTGTTCGTTATTTGACAACAATAATTTATCATTCTTACACGAATATGGCATACAACGTAAATACGGATATTTTATTTCATAAAACCTTAAAAAATGTACAGATAACGATTATGTTTTAGATGAACCCGTAAGGCTCATAATTTTGCGGATTTTTACCCAAGCAGGGTATCTCAGTGTTCCCAAGTATGCAGGAGCGACCGCCACAATGTATCAGAGTACAGACAGATGTAAGAGGTTGCACCTCGCCGCGGCCAGCGACCGGCGACTGCATAGCTATGCAAATTGGCTGCAGTAATTTTAAACTGATTGTCCACTCGTGTAATTGATGCAATCTGTAGACGCTGCGGCCGCCTGCATGGGCGCTTCCACTTGACAAACGTCGTTGTATCGTGGTACAGTCTGACAGCGCGTAGTTTACATGCAGCGGTTTAAGGTTGTGCAGGGTAAGCGTTTTAGTGATATATTGCTTGCAGCTTCCAGGAATCGCGTAATGCGAGAGGGGTCAGGCATAACTCGTGTGAATGTCGGTTGGTAACGCTGACACAATCGATCGTAACATCATCCACTGATGCAATCAGATCTTATATCAATGTGGATAAATGTAATCGAACCAAAAGGCTACAACAATAGAGAATTTTCCAGCACTAACACCAGAACCCAAATCAAAATGATGATCCAAAGCTATGTACAAAGTTTTGCAAATATGACTTTTCCAAGTGCTGAAAGTATATCTTCATCGGGTGGAAATGATCTACCTCATCCAGTTAATGAAAATGAACAACCCCGTCTACCGCATCCAGTTGATGAAAATGAACAACCTCGTCTACCTCATCCAGTTGATGAAAATTAACAACCTCGTCCTTCCCACTTAGCAGAAACTTCAAATGATAACCCCGCCGAAAATGATGAGCCTCATGATCAGTCTCAAACAGAAGTAGACAATCCCACATCAATACATATATCTTCTGAAACACAAGGAACCTGTTTTCAACCAAATCAGGAATTTCCACTGTAAATTACCCTCAGATTAATTTAATTAGATAATTTGGGACACCTTTTAACAGAACTAAAATATCATACTTTGGACTAAGCCTCGCTTGGCAAAGGGTACAAGGTAAAGTAATAGAGAAACGCTGGCATACCGAAACAGAGGGGTGTAATTTAAAATAATTAAGTAAAATACAAAAACAAGAATTATGTGCAGTTACAAAAATTCAAACAATAAAACTGAAGCATGGCAAATGACCAGCAAAGAACAGGGATACTTTACTTAATTCAATTCTAAACAAAATCTGAGATATTAAATTGTCAGAACTAAGTTGTAATTACTTATAAGGTGATGGAGTGTTAAAATTAATCAACATACTGAAACACGAAAAATAAATGTTTACTAAAGAATAGTAATAGGTTAAATACTCAAAGGTTTTCTAAGGTTAAAGCAAAATGAATTTCAAAAGTTACATGTTTCTCAGATCTTGGAATAATATTATTTGAAAATAAAGTTGGTTATAATGTGAGAGAGCAAGCAGATTATACATCTAATTATACTAATAAATTATTATAATTAATACATACTTAATTAATGACGAATTAAACCACTACCTAATTCTGCCATAAGGCAACAGGCCATTGATCTAATTTTTCACAATTTCCACAAACACACGCGCGCGAAACCACGAGATGCCGGTTACTTGGTGGACGATACTTTCTTCGCCGAATCCTTGGAGAGACTCCCTCCCTCGCCGATTCACTGGGACTCCCGAACCATCAAAAACGACGAACCCCAACAGCGAATGAGGCAGTGATACGTCACTCAGCAATGCCCTAGTTCCGCCCTATTGGTTTTGACCATTCCACGTGACATGTCCACGTGATGGAATGTTCTAGCAGGTTGACGACTGTCCTCTATTCCACTCATCAAAAGCTGATGCATTATTAGCAGATTTATTGAATCTTGTACCTATTGTGAAACTCTAGAAAACATGGAATCAGCTATCGGGAATCAAGAATCAAGAATCAAGAATCAAGAAGTTTATTTCCATAAGTATATACAATATTTACATTAGACATAACAATAAAGAGTTGGAAATTATTCCCCACAAGACTACTCATCTGTGTGTGGGGAAGAGTGTCTCAGTCACTTTTATGTTACATGGAAAACTTCTTAAATTAATTTAAAACTACAGAAATACAATTGGCTAACAAATTTAGAAAAGAAATATTAGGGCAATTCGTACAAAACATGATTTTTATATGTAAAAAAAATATGGGTCTACTGTATAATATTTTCTCTCATATTTTAAAAAATATTTATTGAATTACAACTAGTATAGAATGCCAGATTGGACTGTAAAAAAATCATTGATTTAAATTTGAAAACAACTAAACTAAAAAAATTTGATAAATAACTGAAAAAAAATGAATTAGGTGTAGGGCGACCTAATTAAGATTTCCGCAGCATCAGCGCCAACGCGAAGCAGCCACTCCTCAACCCTCCGTTTGTAAACGGCGACACTGCCACCCTCGGCTGCTATGATGTCATTAGGGAGATTACGATAAATTTGATGGGCTAAATAGAAAGAGTTAAACAGATCAGATCTAAGATTTAGTTTTGGCACGGCATACCCAAAATTAAGTTTACTTCTTGTGTCATAATTGTGTGTCGTGGCGGAAAAAATTTGATTTTTATTTTCTTTAATGTAGATGAGCATAGTTTTTAAATAAAGCTGTCTGATATTAAGAACTGAAAAATTTTCATACAATAAGACGGTTGGATATCTCAAATCCTTTTGCAAAATAATTTTTAAAATAGATCTTTGTGTGATATTCAGGGGTTCTAGCACTGAAGCAGACGCGCCGCCCCACGCCAGAATTCCGTACTGGAGAACTGACTGGATGTAGGCATAATACGCACTCCTGCACTGATCCACGGACAGCACCTGTCTCAACTGTCTAAAAGCGTACAACATTTTCCTTAGTTTTTGCTTGATATATTGGACATGTGGCTCCCAAGACAATGTTCTGTCAATTAAGACTCCTAAATACTTATAATGGTCCACATGTCCAATTATCCCACAGTTGCACACCGCCGCCCGTGGATCACCGCAGGAGTGCATTTTCAGCTCCCTCTGACCTGGCCCGGAGTCGCTTTTGAAATAAATGGGTAGACATTTGGTTTTATCAATATTTACAGAAAGTATATTATCGTCAAACCACTTTTTAATTCTAGCCAGATCAGAGGTCGCCTGAGCATACGCCTCTTCCCACGTTGCCCCACTCGAGACCAGAGCCGTGTCGTCAGCAAAAAGATATAATTTTCCATTGATGTTTAATTTTGTGATATTATTTATGTAGATAAGAAATAACAAAGGCCCTAAAGTGCTCCCCTGAATTACCCCATAATCAACATTAACACATTCGCTCTCGACCCCATTTATCACCACAAATTGCTTTCTATTATCAAAGTAGTTTTTGAACCAAGCTAAAGCATTATTTTTTACACCAATTAGATCTAATTTTTGTAGCAATTTATCTCTATTCACTGAGTCAAAAGCTTTAGCTAAATCAAGAAACGTAATTAACACTTTCTGTTTATTACTCAACTTTTCTAGGATTAATTTTGTAACATCAAATAATGCGTCAGAAGTATTTTTGCCTTTTCTAAATCCATATTGGTTTTCAGAGATGATATTTTCTTGATTTAGATAATTGGTAAGTTGAATTTTGACACACTTCTCTAGAATTTTGTCTATTACAACTAATAAAGATATTGGCCTAAAATTATTCATGGATGATTTCGATCCATTTTTGAAAATAGGTATGACTTTAGCAATTTTGAAAGCATCTGGAAATTCTCCAGTGCGAATACTAAGATTAATTATATGTAGTAATGGCTGAATTAAATACTTTGAATAATTTTTTACCAGTTTAGATGGAATTCCATCCCATCCAGGGGCGGAACCCCCTTTAACACTTTCAATAACTTTTAAAAGCTGCGACTGATCGACAGGCTCCAGCGAGAATACAGAACCACAGGCATGGTCAGCATCCTCTACCTCAGGCGGCCCATTAGATGTTATAGAGTTGGCTAAATTAGAACCAACATTTGCAAAAAAGATGTTAAAATCAGGTTAGGTTCAAAGTACATAATTGAAGAAATTAGGAAAGAATTTTTGCTGCAGAGTTTCGGAACTAAAATAAAAAATCTAAATTAAGCTAGTAGTTACACCACCGCGAGAGGTTACTTTTCAGGAACCATTACCGACCGGAGATGAAGAGGCAAAAATAAGGCGTTCTGGAAGGATACGCACGGCTCCCAGACGTTATTCACCTCAATAAAAAGGGAGGAAATGCTGGATCTTTAAAATGATCAGCTGTTGTCTTCTACATTGTTTTTGTTTTTGTTATTTGTTTACGTTGTAATTTTTTATATTCAAATACATCATGGTTAACTATTTATTGTTTAATTTCTAAGATTTCTTAAAAAGTATGTTTTTTTTACCAGAGGAATGTGTATTTTGTACCATTCGAATATATTTTTAATGTTTTTCAAGTAATTTTGTGAATATTAATTATTGCCTTAAGTTTTTAAATCGACATCGCTGTCGATAACATTCTGCATTTACCCATAAGCGATAGTGGAAGGGGGGACTTGTTAAGCGTGCAAACGTCATTCTTATATGTATCTCAAAATGATGTAATCGTTTTATAGAGTGACGCATCCTCCACAGAATGGGGTGGTCCATTACACTTTGAATTACGTGAATGAAGACGTTAAAAGAGATCTAAAAATGATGAAAGCATAACGTAAAACGTACTCACTCTTTCGACGGTCGACAATGCAGTTCAGGGCTTGCCAGAGGCAGCACCCAAAGAGTTGGCAGATGTGATGACCAGTTCGGCGTAACGAAAACGTAGGGGTATAAAAATGGCGAAGTTGGCATGTCGTAACGTATGTTTACCCGTAATGGTGTAGTGATGTCGAGGTAACTTAGCAAGCGATACGTAGACTGGTCTGTTACTTCGTGACATAACATGAAAGACGAGGGGGGTCAGTGTGACGTAATCGTTAACCTATACCTGCGTTCGCGCCGGTCCGCAACGTGTTGAGGATTACGCCTATCACGTCAACAAGGGATACGTGGGTTGGTCTGTTGCAGCGTGACAGCGTGAAAAACCAGGGGGGTCAGCGTGACGTAATACTGTATGCCTGCGTTTGCGCGGCGGTCCGCAACGTGTTGAGGATTACGCCTAACAAGTCAACAAGGGATACGTGGGATGGTCTGTTACAGCGTGAAAAACCAGGGGGTCAGCGTGACGTAATACTGTATGCCTGCGTTTGCGCGGCGGTCCGCAACGTGTTGAGGATTACGCCTATCAAGTCAACAAGGGATACGTGGGTTGGTCTGTTTAAACGTGACATAGCGTGAAAAACCAGGGGGGTCAGCGTGACGTAATACTTACTTTATGCCTGCGTTTGCGCGGCGGTCCGCAACGTGTTGAGGATTACGCCTAACAAGTCAACAAGGGAGACGTGGGATGGTCTGTTGCAGCGTGACAGCGTGAAAAACCAGGGGGGTCAGCGTGACGTAATACTGTATGCCTGCGTTTGCGCGGCGGTCCGCAACGTGTTGAGGATTACGCCTAACAAGTCAACAAGAGATACGTGGGATGGTCTGTTGCAGCGTGACAGCGTGAAAAACCAGGGGGGTCAGCGTGACGTAATACTGTATGCCTGCGTTTGCGCGGCGGTCCGCAACGTGTTGAGGATTACGCCTATCAAGTCAACAAGGGATACGTGGGTTGGTCTGTTTAAACGTGACATAGCGTGAAAAACCAGGGGGGTCAGCGTGACGTAATACTTACTCTATGCCTGCGTTCGCGCGACGGTCCGCAACGTGTTGAGGATTACGCCTAACAAGTCAACAAGGGATACGTGGGATGGTCTGTTTCAACGTGACATAGCGTGGAAAACCGGGGGGGTCAGCGTGACGTAATACTTACTCTATGCCTGCGTTCGCGCGGCGGTCCGCAACGTGTTGAGGATTACGCCTAACAAGTCAACAAGGGATACGTGGGATGGTCTGTTTCAACGTGACATAGCGTGGAAAACCGGGGGGGTCAGCGTGACGTAATACTTACTCTATGCCTGCGTTCGCGCGCGGTCCGCGGCGTGTCGAGGACAACGCCTAACGAGCGATCCTCGCGGCGATAACCGCGCGGTAATAGCTGTAATTTGTTCATCACGTTTTTCACTCAAAATCCCCATCAAACCGTCACACGAGGGGAAATTCGACCGTAAAAGTCGCACCAGTTCCAAAACCGGGGCCGGGCGGTCGTTAGGCGCCGGGCTGCGGGTTTATGTCGACTCGGAAAAACGAGGTTTACGCCGTTGATTTGGGAGGTTGGATTTTTAATTTGCGGTTTAATGGGTGTGGGAAGTAAAACACCCTTTATCGTCTTCAGCTCAGCCGATTTTATGGTTAGGGATGTAACAGTGGTTTTACGGCTTGTAGGGAGCTAAAAAAGTGCTTAGATGGTGTGAGGAAAGAGGAAACGTAGTTGGACATCATCAACAGGTAGTTGAATGTTCTTTTTCATGAAATGATTAAATCAAAGAGATAGACAATGGGAGGTTTCACAAGGTTGGAACGGACGTGAAACAAAGTGTCTGAGAGTTTTGACGAGGTTCGAAGTATTCGCGTCCACCATTGGTATTTTTATAGTTGAGAACACTTATGGAGGTCACGAATTGGGTTGAGCGATGGCTTGTGGACGCGGTGTTCCCTAGTGGGGATTAACGTCCGTACTATCGAATACTATGTTCATAGAATCGTCCTCATAACTAGACCAGTTCGTAAATTGTAAAAGGCAAAATTGCGGTTCGGATCCCACGTTAAAATGTAGTTCCCTGAGTTTCCATTGCTGTTGGGCTATTAATTAACAGTCCTGTATTAGGAACATTTTTTAGTGAGTAAAAATACTACAAGATCGCGTCTCAATCATCCTTCACTTATCTGTCATTCATACTTGGCCTAAAATACCTACCCAGGTAGGTCTCCATTTCAAGCAATGTACCTATAATGTATAATTGGCTATCAGACTATGAGTCCGTGGTCCGTGGCTGGTGATTCGGTCCGTCTTAGTCAGCAACCGGCACGAGGCGTCTTACCCTTCCCACACAAATACTTCATCCATATTCGCCTCAGCGCGTCGGCGTCTTGAATGGCGATTGGGAGATTGTAAATTTATCAAGGAGGGATACTCTATTGTAACTCATCTGTTAAGTATGCACCGTTTTATCATGGTACTAAGTTTTTTTTGCTGATTCCGTACCTGATTAGTGAGTTTCAAGTCGTTCTAGAATCCATCCCGATTAGGGAGGGGTCAAACTAAACTAGAAAAAGCCTATAAAAACCAATTGCAAAACCCTAGACGGTCTAGGGTTTTGCAATCGGTTTTTATAGGGGTTTTATAGTTTAGTTTGTTTCTTCCCTCCTATTCTTCTCTACTCTTTCGGGTTCGGAGAAGAGCATTAGGTTAAGTCATGAAAATGTTAAACTGTACAAGCACTTGATTCTTAGGGACGGACAGATTTGTATATTATAATTTTGTAGAGACTTTTTTGTGTTCGGGTTGCTTTCACACCGATGTATTAATTAGCTTTTCAATTTTGACCAAGTTCTCCTCGTATCATGTCCGCCTAAATCTTGTCATGTTCTAGCACAAAAAAAGGAATGGTTCTTTTCCACATTTCTTTCTCCATGGTTTTCAGTTCTCTCCACCAAATCACACTTCAGCTCCTGAAGTCCGACAAAACAGTCGCGTCTTCGCACAGTAATAATTTGAAATCATTCTGGATCACCGGAAACCGATGGATTTACAGCCTGGATACTAGACAGAGGACGGGTGACCGCTAGGAGGTAGGCCTCAATAACCTCTACACAATACATAGCCATCATGCCTGTTATGTCGAGGCATAGACATCTCTAGTATCAAGGCAGCGGCGCTAATAAATGACAAAATCGCGACTTAGGGTTCAGCTTATTTGTTAACCCATACTATCTTATGGCACTAACTGGAGCCAGCTGTCATTGGTCGTTGGGCTATTAATTAACAATCCTGTCTAAGGAACGTGCCAACCTTAGTCAGTAACAAAGCTACAAGATCGCGTCACTATCATCACGATCATCACACTCATCCATCATTCATATTCAGGGTAACGTCCTCCATGAGGTACCTGTCTTATTAAGAATGAAAGAATGAATTAATGAATGAATAACTTTTGTTTACTTGAAATCTGATATCTCTGTAAGGGTTTTTACTATGCAAAAAACCCTTGCAAAGCGGCGTTGCCAGTTCGAAGGCCGCTGCCTTATTACCAGAGATGGCCTTGGTTGAGGCGATCTAGCGGCCATCCCATCCCCCCTCTGCCAGGGTATAAGTTCCTTCTGAAGACACGTTTTGTCGTTGCAGCAGGAACGTCTGCAGACTACCGACAGCCCGGTCCAGAAGGGCCCCAGACTCCCCCAGCCAAGGACGACCGGTCGCTAATGAATAAATGGGTCTCCCGACGCTCGGGATTTATAATTATTTGAGATAAGGGTGACAGGTGCGATTGGCTCGGTTATTGGGCCGCCGCTGCCGCTGCCTGGGAGGTGACGTCATCAGTCGCTGGATGGGTGACGGGACGTCCAAGACGGATCCTTGGTGGTTTAATTTCGGCGAGGATGCAGTCTTTGGTTGGGGAGAAGACGTCTTTTGAACGAGGAGATTGTTCGAGTGGATTTGTCTTTTGAAGGTCCCATCTACCCAGATTTTGAACTACTTTAGACATGATCTAACTTTTACTTTCGAAAGACATGTTTTTGGTAAGGTGTAACACGAGTAATTATTTTTGTTGTTGGTTGGTTACGCTCAATTAATGTTATCCCAGGAATATTGTCATTGTAGACAAAACAGAAACACAAACACATAAACACGAAAAATGTCCCGGGATTATTCCTACGTTTCGCGGGGCCGATAAAAAGTCCCGCTTCGTCAGGGAGCCGCGTGAGCCAATCAAAAAGCCGGCTCCTTGACGAAGCGGGACGTTTTTATCGGTCCCGCGAAACGTAGGAGTAATCCCGGGACATTGTTCATGTTTGTGTGTTTGTGTTTTTGTTTCTACGTGTGTGTTTTGACTACACTGAGAAAATTCTTGGGGTAACAATAGGTGCTGAGAGTAACCCAATAGCAAAATAATTATACAGGATTTTCCTTTGTTCGATGCATAAACAATTACCAAACTATTTTCATTGAGCATAATCTGAGCATGGCTATTAATTTTTTTGCAATTAAAGAAAATTCAATTATTATTTTATTAGCTCTGTATTATGAACCCATACACATGTTGTTATAGGCAAAAAAAATTAATTATTCATCTGTGTCCTATTAGATTACCGCCATAGGACATTGTACAACGCGAAGTGACTTGTAACTGGTGTGAATTCTTGTGTTTGCCATACATTTTCAACTTTTTGTACGATGGTTTTTTAGTACGTTTATCCAAGCTGGGTGACAACCAACCATTTTCAAGGCGATTTTCTGCACAAGTTCTACAATTTTTTGGGAAAGGTAAACTCCAAGCATTGTTGAATTCGTTTTTCCGCCTCTGTACTCTCTTGTGAGACTTCTACAAGGTGTCTTGATCATCAGCGACCCTGGAATTGATAGTCAACAACCATTATTCTCCTTGCGCGTAGACCTACTACTTCATAAGACTTCTGGAAGTTGGCTGGGCTACTGCAAGACTTTTCCCTTGTAGATTTTTATTCCCCTGAGGTTCGAGAGACTGTTGTAAGGTTGTCGAGCTAGACGTGTTTGACGTGTTTGCCCGGCCATCACACTGAGACACGTCTTATCGCCGTGTTGTGGCTATCGCCGATGTTGTGTTTACATAGGTTGACATTATGTTCGATCTGACACTGTCATTCTGTCAAGTAAGTAACCAGTATGTTTGATGGGAAACCCTTACACGTTACTGAGCGACAGAAATTATTTTAAGATATAGTATAGTGAATAAATATTAAGTCAAAATACCTCAATACCTGTCAGTCAGTAATAGTTAAGTACCTGGAAAATTGCCACGCAGACGATGGGTCAAGAAAATTTTAAGTTTTTTAGGATGTGAGGATGACAAGTTTAGCTTGCCGAAAGCGTAATCCGTTTAAGGATTCTCAAGGATCATGAGGCTGACTGACAGGTATTTAATTTGTTTATTTCGTCAATAACCGTGAACCGGAAAAACAACAGTAATGCGAATATAATATGGTTTAATGGTTCATCGTGGATTTTGAAAAAGCTTATTATATATTTGAACTTAGGTTAGATTGTAGAAAAATTGTATCTACAGTTTCTCAGAAATAATATATTTTCTTTTTTTCAGGTATGTAGAAGTTTCTCATCCCATATCGAACGTTTAGTAAGTACACTTTTTTCATTATAACTTTCTGTACACGACAATTCCACAAAAGCATGTATGCTATTTTGTAGACCGCAATCCTGTATGCGCTTCGGACTTTTTCCGTTGATTCACTTCCACTAAATTTTTTATCACAATTCCTTTTATCCACAAACAGAATTATTTTCTTGGTTGTCAAAGGTTAAATCAGAATGCGTAGCCGGAACCTTTACTTTAATAGAACATATTTCAACAAGGGTAATTACATATAACTCGTTTTAATACTGAGATTTGTTATCGAATCCATCAAGAAGTAAATGTAAAACACTTCAAAAAAGTCGGAATGACCAATATTACAGTATTACTACAAGAAGCTAAGCTAACCTAACCTAACTGAAACCAACCGAACCACCGATGCAGCGTCCAGTGGATGTTGATGTTTTGTGATGTTTTTGTTGTGTTGTGTAATGTAAGGAAATAAAACATTTTTGATTTGATTTGATTCGTTTGGTCATATCGATACAAGAAAACAAACATCGTTTAAATAGAACCACTCATACTAAACAAATTTAATTTGAACTTAAACCTCAAAGCGATAAGGTAAGGCCACCGATAACGAGGTACACCACAGTGGACATAAAAATTACCGTGTGGAACTGTTTTTAGAACAATAGAACATTTATCAAACGGCGATGAATTTACGGAAATAAAAAACGTCGTGGTAGTGAATTAAGAGGGTTCCCTACCAACGGCAGTTTTCGTTTTTCTGCGACACTAGCGGCGACTTTTGGAACTGCGGCTCCAAAAGATCCCGTGTTAAATTTGCGCACTTTTCGCCGCGCAAGCCGGTGCAGAGGTAAACGCGGTGTCATTTAGCCTCTCCAATTCTTAAAATAAAAGTTATTCGGAAATAGAATTGTAAAGATGAAGAGTTGCAGAGTGTTTATTGCTTCTCCAAAATCGTTTATGTTCACTCATTAAAAAGGTACTTGGCGTTAAAGTTGGTCAACTTCCACGGAATGTATCTACAGAACACGTTAAAATGAACGATTTTGGGTTAGCAATTAACATTCTACAACTCTTTGTCTTTGAAATGCTACGTTAAATTAAATTTTATTTTGAAAACTGTCGGCGCTAAATGACACCGCGCGGAGCGTGTTTGAGGCATGTTTTGGGGTAGATAGGGAACCCTCTTTACGGAAAAGGTCCTGCGCTTCTAAACGTTATTGCCCCTCGCGCCGGCGCCGTCTACTCATGCGTCCACCGCGCAGCGCGGCGCGTGTGCAGTGCGCAGGTCCGGCGGCGCGGCGCATGCGCTCACACGCGTTCCCAGAACAGCGCCATTGTTACTTTTTGCGCTCTCGCTCCGCGCTCCGCTATTTTTATGGCTGCGCCGCTCCTCTTTAATATTAATGCGCCCGCGGCGGTCGGTCTGTGCCCGCCGTTCCGCCCCGCGACGCCCGTAATTGATATTTAATGAAGTGTTGTTCTGCGGAGGTGGAGGCGGTCGCTGGGGCGGGAGTGACGTTTGACAATGATTTTTTATTATTTAGATTTTAATGATAATTTTTCATTTAATAATATTGTGAATTTATACGCCAAGGAGGTACATTACTTAAAGAAATACATTAAAATTTTGTTATAGAAATGTATTCTTAAATTAGTACCCAAAAATATTAGGTTCCGCCCCAGTAATACAGAAGGGGGGGATGCGTGTTTACCAGACCTAAATCCACATGTCGCTCATGCACCCCATCAAGTAAAAAGCTTCAGACACCAGTAGGCTCCTAAGCCTTATTTTTGACAAGCTTGGGTTTGCTGCCTTAGCCTTATCAAACGAGTGTGGTAAATGGTTTGCAAAACGAACCCCTGCCTGGGAACCACCGTCCGGTGTTTCCCCGTTCGGTAGCTCCCCCTGCCTCTCGTGCCGTAAGAATCGATGTCGCATCCTTGAGCCAGCACTCATTTCGATAGAAAACATTTTGTTGTTTCAAGAAAATGCCGGCAGGGCAAGGTAAGCAACCTAAGCCTTTCAAAAGCTCCCTTGGAAGACTCACTGTAGTTGGAATTCGCAATTAATCGCACGGTTTTTTTAAGCATCAACTGTTTAGCCCTTCTCCTTAGGTTTGTGCTCTTAGTAAAAAAATATTATTTTCCCTGGTATTTTCTCACCTAGACCTTTTATTAAAGCACAGAAATGATGGGAGTTAGACTTATGGTTTTCCCAAAAGTTACGAGCAGTTTGGGCTTTGTACATAGATAAATAAATAGTTAAATATCCAATTTACATAAACATTTATTTCTCGGCGTGTATCGAGTTGCATATAATACTTACTGCTGTTAATGGTGTGAGTATAAGGTCAGAATGCGCAGTCGTGAGGTAGTTTTGTCCCGCCACGTTCGACAGTTAACATTTACAGCACGGAACGTAACGTACGGCCGTGTCGTAATATGCTGGCTATTGTGTCTAGGGTCTGTGACTACGTAATGCCCGTACGTCGCTGGAGAAAGGTTATAATTAGATATGCGAGAGTTCGCTTGTACGTATTATTTATTGTCAAGTTGTACTGCAGGAAAGGTGGGTTTAAATCTGGAAAACGAGCTTTGGAATATTTCACCAGTAGAATTTCTCATTTGCAAGTCTGCGATGTGTAAAAGTGGGACTCTGGAGTATGAAAATTATTAACCCATGTACGGAAATGGAAATATGGCATTAGAAGTTTCGCTACTGTTGGAGGCCGAAGATACCCTCGCCTCGGTGCAGGTCATGGGATGCAGCAGCGTCATAATTAATCATTGGGAAGGTATTGTTCTATTTTTTGCACGTATGGAAATATACCTCATTGACAAAAAATAATTTGGTTTACTATGATGGCTCTGGTTTGATACATTTTCGGACCAGCATTCCTGTGTTGTTGTCGCGGATTTTTCAGTCATAACTCTTAAAGACAATTCATGTAGACTACCGACAGGAATTTGCCATAATATAGGATCCTCATAATTTGGAATTGCCTATCCATCTGTCGATTTGTAGTCAACAACAACGCTCTCCTTCATGATGAATTAACCACCTCACGTTTGAAACATTTTCGGACCAGCGCCAGCGTTCCTGTGATTTTGTGTTTCTGTGGCTGAATTTTCAACCATATGTCATGTAGACTACCAAATGGGATTGCCAAAATATGGGGTCCCCGTCATTTGTAATTGTTGCCCCTCCATCTGTAAATTTGTAGTCAACAACAACACTTTTCTTCATACAAAACCTCCCGTATTGATCACTTCAAGAAGTCCCCCGACACCATTCAGTCTCTCCCTCTTCAACACAGCCCAAGCGTTTCTCAAATCGCATAGAAATACATAATTCATGCGGAAAAGCAGTTTTTGCAGAAATCCCATTGATCGGACAGAATGGAAAGGGGTCGGCAGTCGGTGCAATAACTAGCGGCGCCCGCGTTGAATTATACATGTGCGGCGTGCGGCGTGCGGCGTGGACGTGGCGGCGGCGACACGTCCGCGGCACGTATGTGGACGGTGACTTCATTGTTGTAGAAGGACGTGACGTCAGCGGTGAGTCACGGGTCCGGCGTGGAGACGAGGACCGGGGAGGAGGTCGGAGGTTGGGTCACGCCTGGAGTCTGGAGGACTGTTTAGACGAAGGCTGGAGATGTTTTTGTTGTATTCGGTTGTGAAAAGTATTCGATTAAGTTTAAATAGATTATCGATTTTTGTGATTGGAGATCTGCATTTGATTATCCATTGCAAATTTTATAGAAATTATAGAATTGTTATTGTCATGCGATGATAAAAAATTCAATAAAATCGCACTGAGAAAGCTGACGAGACAGTTTTCTTGTAGACTTCGGGTACAAATCGTTGATTGGTAATGGTCAGTTCACAGTATCCACAATATCCACAATGCTGTTCCAGTTTAGCTAGAAATGCTCAGACATGGACAGTTCTTTTGCGTCTTTGTTTCGAAGCTTAGCCAGCAATCCATGGTTTTAATACTTCTCAATTTGAATATTGCATGCATGTTGTCTCTATTAGTTCCTAAATAGATCAAAGCTCGAACAAATGTAAGCATAACACGCCAACAGTACGAGCATCCACATTAGTTCGCGTGGCTATTCAACGTTGCCTAGTTCATACGTATCTTTATTTCAAATGTCCTGAGAGACAAGAGTCAGGTCTTTGGTTTTATATAGGTCCACTAAAATTCCCACAACAAGGGACTTGCGCTGAAGTTCATGAATAATAATAATAATAAACAATATACAATCATCGTTTATACCAAAAGTCAGTGAATGTTTTTGCAAAATAAGTCTTTTTTCCACTCCTGGAATAAAAATAAACACAAATTTTCCGAATTCCAGAGTCCACTCCCACCCAGCTGGGCAGTCTGTACGTCGCTTCATGACTTCCCCACGGGCAGCAGCACTCACTTTGAGCGGGACATAAACTCGTCCACCGTGGAAAATTCCCCTTGAATCAGAAATTGCTCTAGGCGAGTCCTGAATTTCCTTCCTCCTCCCGCCCGCCGAATATCCCCAAGGAGATATTCATGTTCATGTTCATGAATATGTTCATGAATCTCACACGTGCTTGAGAGGGCAGATTCATCGCAGCTCTGGATCTGTTTTGTGATAGCCTGTACGAGTCTCTCCCCCTTGTTGGGTATCACATGTGCGGCTTGAAGAGTTGAGCACTTATGTAAATGCTCTGAATAGTAAAATGTTGCATATTTTCAACTCTTGTGCCCCAGTTGTGAGAAAGCGTGTAACGAGGAAAAGGGCTCCATGGAGAGACGATCATATTTTGTCTCTGACAAAAATTAAGAACAAATGTCATAAAGCGCTCTTAAGTTGTAGGAACAGTTCAACCAGATCTGCATATACAAAAGCAAGAAACACATTGAACTCAGCCATAAGAAGTGCAAAAAAGCGCTACTTTTCAAGTCAATTTAAGAATAAAGACCCAAAAGGTTTTTGGTCATCGTTAAGAAGCAATGGCATACTGGGCTCGATCAAAGATAGTGAGTGTAACTTCTCTCCTGAGCACTTGAATCAATTCTTCTCCACAATGGGCGGCAAAGCTTGTATTGACAAGAGCAGGATTGAGTTCTACAATGATAATCTAAGTGGCCAAGTGAAGAGCAAATTCTCATTCAGTCCGGTGACAGAGAAAAGAATCAGGGATGTCATGAACAGCATCACAACCCGAGCAGTTGGTGTGGACGGCATTTCTATTGACATGGTTAAATCGTTAAGTCCTTACTGTGTTTCTGCCATTTGTCATCTTGTCAATTTGTCCCTGACTACTAGCATTTTTCCCAGTGCCTGGAAACAAAGTATTTTAATTCCGCTATCAAAAAAGGCTAATGCTTCGTGTGCTTCTCATTTCAGACCCATTTCAATTCTTCCAGTGCTTTCCAAAATATTGGAAAAGGTAATTGGAGAGCAATTGGTTTCGTTCCTTGAGTCAGAGGACGTTCTTCCTGAAACACAATCAGGCTTTCGGAAAGGCTTCAGCACTAGTTCAGCTCTTCTTAATGTTATGGATGAATTGATTTGTGCTAGAGATAGAAATTGGGGTAGTATTGTAGCTGGATTGGACTTTTCACAGGCATTCGATTCGGTTAGTTTCGATCTTCTGTTGGCCAAACTGAGATTTTACCATTTTGATAGTCAATCTGTGGACTGGTTTTCTTCCTACATCCATAATAGGTCTCAACAAACTCGAGTTAATGATCAGGTTTCAAGTTTTTTGCCCAAAGTATCCGGGGTTCCTCAGGGCAGCTGCTTAGGCCCTATCCTCTTCCTGATATACACTGCCGACCTTGAGTCACAACTTGGTCACTGTTCTGTCCATTCTTATGCTGACGACTTGCATCTTGTGTTATCTTACCCGTTGGCTGAATTTCCGGAGGCAATCGTTTGCATGAATGACGACTTGAGAAGGGTGAATCAATGGTCTGTTGATCACGGTCTTCAGCTGAATCCTGACAAGTGTTCGGTTTTAAGAATCGTAAACTACTCTGTTCAAAACCAACGCAATAAGGATAGTGATTGGGAAGTTCTTCTGGATGATAAGTCTTTACCTGTGTGTAATTCATTAAAACTTCTTGGTGTCAAATTAGACTCTATGCTCAATTTTTCTGAACATGTGAGACACATCTGTAAAACAGTTGTTGCTAAATTAAGATTGCTTAATAGGTTTAGGTTTGTTCTTCCAGTTTCTACCAAACTTGAGATAGTTCGTGCTATAGTCCTTCCATCTATTTATTATGCTCTTCCCTCTTTTGCTAACAGCCTTACTCAGGAAAAGATGAATATTCTCACAAGACTTCAGAATAGTGCTCTGAGATTTGTTTTCAACCTAAAAAAGTCAGATCATATCAGCGAGTATAGGTCAAAGGCAAACATCTTGACTGTAAAACAATGCTGTGACATCCAAACAAATCTCATTATTCATAAAACTTTGTTAACGGAGTGTCCCAAATATCTAAGAAGGAAACTGGTTTTCAGGTCTGAGGTGAGCGTTCGCTCCACTCGGCAGGAAGGCTTGTTACACTTGCCAAGGGTCAAAACAGAACTTGGGAAAAAAGCTTTTTCATACTTCGGGCCCCAAGGCTACAATGCCCTTCCAATTGACCTCAGATTGACAAGCCTTGCAGTTTTCAAAAGGGGTTTGAAAGAATTATATTAATAATAATTTAAGAACAGAAGCTAAGAATAATTTATTAATAAGTTAATAACTTGACAACAGTTGTATTGAAAAGCAAAGCATTGTACTTTGAATAACGCTGGCTAAATAAAAGACGTTTTCATTCATTCATTCATTCATTCATTCATTATGTCTACAAAAGAGAATTACATCAAAAATCTACAGAGTTGCCAGAGTGAGAACACCCATCTCCCTGAAGACTCTCTATAATGCAGAGCAACATACTGCAGACTCTATGAACCCAACAAGAATGCAGCACGTTAGCCACTGCGCATGTGCGTGCTCGGCCGCCAATGTACCCGCGACACCGCGCAGGTTGCCGGCACCACTGCGCCTGCGCAGGCTCTGCGACTGCGCGCCGCGGAATGCGACCGACCGCGCATGCGCACCGGCTGACCTTGTCTACCTGCCGCGCTCGCCGCTCGCTCGCCTCTATTCTAATATTTAGCTTGCGGGTCGACGACCCTGCGCAGCCCACATGCCGCCCCCGCGCCGCCGCCGCGCGATCGCCGCTGACATCTGCGTTGCATAAACACAAAACACGCCGGCGACAATCCGCCGGGCCCCGGATGTGACCGGGTGAATAGCGGAGGGTTTCGTTTGTGTCGGTGGAGTCGTCACGTCACGTCGCGCGACAGTGGTTGGAGTTGATCACATCTGTTCAAGGGTTTCTCAAGGCATTTATGCTCTGCGAAACCTTGCTCAGTTTGTCAATCAATATGTACTTAAATTGGATTATTTTGGCCTTGTTTGCCCACACAGCCTATGGGGTGGGTGCTCAGAGTATAGATTCGATCTAGTATTCCGACTGCAGTAAAAGGCAGTTCGAAACATGGCAAAATTAAATTTCAGAGTACAGTTGCAGAGAAACGGTCGTTATTGGATATTATGATAATTTTAACCTCGTATTGAACCTATCAATGGGCTTTTAAATGCATTGCCAGACATGCCTTTCAATGTTTACCTACGTTTTAAGCCTTTAGTTTCATAATTTATCTTCGTAGGTACTTAAAATATTAACTTAAAAATAATTAGCATACCCATCACCCGAATTGCTCCAACGTTAACATTCACGTCACCGTAACGTTGATTGGTTTCGCTTACACATCTAAATACTCCCACCAAGATACGAATCGTTCTAGTAATACCATCAGACCTGTATTAATGTTCGCGGTCATTACGTATTAATGACGGGCCATCAATCAGGGCGGGATCCGGACCGGCGGCCGTCCGGGCCAATCCGAATCCGAAATGTCCGATCGGTCATTACACAACCTGTCGGCCGGGCGGTTGTGTATTAATGATGGTTGCTACCAACGGCTCTGCCGCCCGGACTGGGAGCAGTGTGGGTTTGCGCCCGATGATTTAGCACGCGTTGCCAGGGTGGTCTTTAATAAATTTCAGAATGGCATGACTGTTTCTTCTAAATTGTATGACGAAAACTTTTTCTCCTGAGATACAAAATTATCTGCGACCTCTCGCCGGCGCGGTGAAATGCGATAGTTTTCCACGGATATTGTAACTTTATCGGGTGTATATTGATAATAGATCAAATTACTGAAATGTTTCATTAATTCTATCCTTTTTTGGAAAGGCGAGTTTATATAGCTAAGCACGCTTTTAGGTAAATTCTCTCGACCACTTTAGCCTCATTTAATAGCCGCAAGACCGAAGATTAATAGTTTCAGGAGACTCCCTCTTTTCCCGTACACCTTCACTTCACGCCGTTTTAACCGGACTTACTCTCGGTGGAAGTAAAATCGTTTTAACCGGGCAGTTTTCATCAAAACATCGGTTTAACCGGATGTGATTGGCAGGAAATAGACGGTACTGTATTGACGTTTATTGGAAAAAATATTATTCAAAATCAGCGATGACGTGTCCGAATTCTTCAATTTAAGTAAAATTAGTTTTTGAGTGATCGAAGGATGTCATCGACGATATCTGTGGGTGATAATTAACAGACAACGTATCGTAAAGTGTGAATTTTTAAAGTTTGGGTTTATTAATTAATTTTAGGAAACATCGGTTTAACCGGAAAACCCATTGAACTGGCCTTGGTCCAGAAAGGTCCGGATAAAAGGGAGTCTATCGTATAAATAATTCAGAAATGATGGATACCCTGTTGGACATCCATAATCTTTTACGGAATTTTCGTATATATTTTTATTTTATTTGTTTGGTGTCAAGTACCTTATAGTTAGTTTTCATTTAAAATTCATCCTGCTGACTCTTGCCAAACAAAAAAGTATACAATCAAGAAAATAAAATCTTCCCTTAAGATGGAACTTTAATTCAGTCATTTTCGGTCTATAATTTGATGTCGCATATAACAACCCTGAGTGATAACGAGTGCTGTAATATTTCGTCTCATCAAATTAGTCTGCCAAAAACAAGTTATTTATCTACGACGTCTCAGGAATATTTTTAACCCGTATAAGCTATGAAGGTCATCGAGGGACCTTTGCGGAAAGGTCGCGCGGTCGTTTCGTCAAGCTTCCTCCAAGCTCAGTTTGTAAGGTTGCGCAGATGGATGTATGGGTAGTTCATGCTGAAAGGCATCGTAAAATTTAGCTGCTGGTCCATTTGAGACCGGTTATTGTGTTGTGATTGTCCAGGAAATCCCTCATTCTTCCTTTTTAACCAATCCATCTAGTAACTATCTAGTAGAAACTCATGTAAGTATCTACACGAATCTTAACTATTGTCCACAGAATGTTACTTTTCTATTCAGTTATCTTCGTAAGTGCATAGACCAACGGTAACAGTAAACAGAAGCTGTCATGATATTGTCATTGTATTGGTCATTATATATATCTGAATGCCTATCCGGATCAACTACTGCTTCCCGAAAATTTGGCTCCTTCTCGTGTCTCCGGGAATGTGGATTCCCGTCGGAGCCTGGATACCCAAGTCCGGTCTGAGCCCTAGATGGAACCCAAGTAATAATCCTGGCTTATCCGTGTGAGATGGGACGAGGGACCCTTACCTGGCAGGTACAGTACACCACGGATTATCCGGATTAACATGGCGGGACACCAATCCGGATAACAAAAAATCCGGATGATCAGAGGTCATTACAATATTGCCAATATAGCGATCACGTACTTTAGTCCCTGCTAAATTAATGCTACAAACGGTGTTTCAAGACTGTACAACATCTCAGTCTTTCAAGCTTGTTCCGCATACCATTTTTCTAACTGCGTTCGATTCTTCTTTCAGTCACTTATCGTATTTGTCCCAACACCCAGTTCCTTAGCTAATTTTTTACCTGATTCTAACCCATCAAGTCTTTTGACAGCATTCAGTTTATGTTCTTGAGTTAAAACCACTTTTTTCCTTTTATAACTGCTTACTTTGAAACTGCCGTAGGCTACGCCTTTATTGATTACTGCTAGCACCCCAAGTAGCAAACTAAAAAACAACGTTCACGAAAATGCTGTGATGTACTGATTAGGCAATGCGGCTACTTCATTTATTGTGTATCCAAGTATTACCATTTCCATTTTACTTTTATAAGGCGCATTTCACTCGTGAACGCGCTATAATCAGATTTATGTCGTGATTTTAATTTTTAATTCCTCGGATGGACCGGTCCGGATAATCCAAAATCCGGATAATGTGGGGTCCGGATAATCCGAGGTGTACTGTATTCTATCAGTGTAAAGAGCCGTGTTGGGCGATACTCCACATAGACGTGAAAGGCTCCTGGTGGCGGTCCTCGTCTGGGGCCTGATGGGCGGTTAGAAGGAGAGTAGTCCCTTTGCCAGCCGAGGAATGCTTCTCTCGTACTTGGAGCTGATGACTCACTACTTCATACCTTTCCCATTCCCGCAAGTATTTTCCTTCCGCAAGGTGCAAATCCCAAAGGGAGATGTGCCTAGCCGGCATTGCTGAGACGTTTAACCAACAAACTATCCCGTATTCCATTAATCATCCTCCAGCACTACGAGACGCCACGGCGCTGGTCAGACAGACAGCGTGGAGAGGAGAGGTGAGTTTCCGGTTCCGATAGCATGGAGAGGAGAGGTGAGTTTCCGGTTCCGTGGAGCCGGGGCGTTTTTGGCGGCAGAACTGGATCGGGTGGGTCACGACTTGTCAATGTCGGCGGCTGCGGCTGCGGCTGCAAGTGCACGTTCAGCCGCCGCGGCCTTGCCATCAGCTGCTGCAAGAGACGGCATCACATTAGCCGCTGCACAGCTGATGTGATGGAGCAGCTTGTAGCTACGCGATTGTGTTTACGATTTATGGCATTTTTTACAAGAAACATGTCACCGCAGAGTGATTACGTTCATAGAATTTCACTTCTAAATCTAATTTAATTTAGAACTATCCTAAAGAATCGTGGAAACGCTTGGTAGCAGGACGCTGAAGTGTTGCGGGGGGTCAATGACTTTGGTGGAGGCAGCTGCAGTCTAGTGCAAGGGGTATTAGAGGTGAGAACGATCCTACAAGAAGTGACCTCATGTTTTGGTGAAACGATATAAATACTTTCACGACGTTTCAGGGTGTTGAATCTGTTGACCGCTTCTTCACGCGGGCAGGAACCTAGAACACTATCATTTTAAAAAGATTAGTAAGTAACTGAAACCCTGGCGGACGTTTGGACAAAGAAATAAAACAGTTGAGATAAGAAAATCTTGAAAACATGAAGCTGATTCACGTCTTTATTGACAATGGATTTCAAACACCATTGCATAGTTTTTATCTGTTTGGCATGGCGAAATTAAATTAAAATTTGGAACATAGCTCTTGAATATGGTTGATTTTTTACTAGATACAACCTTGATTATGTTGCTTGGAATTCAATCTGAGCTGCAGAATGACGAAGAATTGATTGATTTTTGATGCGAGGGTTTTACATCATCACCTTCTCGAATGGAAGCATCGGGTTGTAAAAATTGAAATCGAAGTCGATCCCTAATGATACTCATTCCCGTGGAGGCCTGACTTCTCAAACCACTAGCGTTGTAAAACGTCCGAGTAAGAACATAAAGTGCGTTGAGACTGTTACGATGCAACTCAAAAAATGAAATTTCAGTATTCTTTAAGTAGTGTGCAGTCCGAGTCAAATGCCTCGGCGCGGTTCGCTTAAAGGACTCCTGATGATATATGCGGCTGTTTTGCAAAGGGCCAACGGAAGGTCTGGGCCACTTTATCTGACGCGGTCTATATCCGCCGGCCGGTGGGAAGTGCGCGGCTGCGTGGTGATAAGTCGGGGCCGACCTTCTAATGGACACTTCGCCCACAGTCGCCGGCCGATATTAATTGGCAGATGGGATTAGCCGTCCGCAGTGACGGTGTTTATTGTCCGCCGCCGACCTCTGTTGTAAATCAGTCCCCAGACCCCTCCTTCGGATGCATAGAGTGCGAGTGTGAGAGGGGAGAGAGGGGAAAGAGAGAAGGAAGAGGCGAAAGAAAACAGACAAAGGAGTCGGTAAAAGTGGGAGGAGAGAATGAAATAGAAGTAACAGAAGATAGGGGAACTACAGTGAGGAACACAGTAACAGTAAGGAAAACGAATTCGAGAAGGTGAGAATGATGTAGAAGTAACAGAAGATAAGGAAACTAAAGTGTAAGGAAAACAAAGTCCTTTGTATTAAATTTTATTGCCGCCGATCTCTGTATTAAATCAGTCTCTAGACCGTCTCAGGATGCATAGGGTACGAGTGTGAGAGATGGGGAAAAGAGAGAAGGAAGGAACAATAGAAAACAGACAAATTAATAAGTAAAAGTGATAGGAGAGAAAGATGTAGAAGTAACAGAAGATAGGGAAACTAAAAGGTAAGGAAAAGAAATTCGAGAAGCAGAGAATGATGTAGAAGTAACAGAAGATAAGGAAACTAAAGAGTAAGGAAAACAAAGTCGGGAAGACATGATCATGATGAAATGCAAAGTCTTTCATATATCAGGAAAAGGACAAAAGTAGAGATAAATTTAAAAGACACTTCCTTGGGATCGTTAAAAATTTGAAACTGTAACTTCTGAAATTGATGTGGGTTTGGCGGTTTCAATTATCTTCTATGCCCAAAGCAGAAGAAATCTACTTGAAAGTTTTGTTGAGTAGAGTT
This sequence comes from Flexamia atlantica, assembly GCA_035578135.1. Classification (NCBI taxonomy): domain Eukaryota; kingdom Metazoa; phylum Arthropoda; class Insecta; order Hemiptera; family Cicadellidae; genus Flexamia; species Flexamia atlantica. The sequence goes on along the minus strand of JAQJVK010000003.1, from coordinate 542,872 downwards.
GACCTCTTCTATTCTGTCATTGCGTTGCCTTAGATTTGGGCGTTTCATCAGAAATATTTGATTCTGTTGAGAGCGTGCAAAATTACTTGTAAGTGAGGCATCAGGCGTTGGATAAAGTATTCGAGAATTAAATGCTCGCACGTGTAAACCAATTGCCTCTACAAGGTTATCGTTTTTCTCTGTAGTCTGTGACATTGGTCTTAGTTTAAAATGTAAAGGGATATCTACGAAAAAGTTTTTTACAGTGATGTATTGCAGTTTTGAAACCGCACACTCATATATGTAAACAGGTCGCTATGACTTTTTGATGTGCAGGCAAACCAGACTGCAGATGTCATGCAAATTTCTCAATCGGAGAATCGTTTGTCCAGCATCTCACCGTGCTCGAGTAACAAGTTTGATACATAAATGATCTATCAGAGAGGTGTTGTCAAGTTGCCAAGACGACTGGATGTGGGCAATCAAGAGGGGATTTTTAATGTTCCGCTAGACGCTGAATACTTTTAAAGTGAAGTTTTTTCTTTTCGAGTCTTCGGTCTCCAGACGATAAGTTACATGGTTGAAATACTGTCTTATGGTCAATAAATAATGTCGTGTGGTCAGGTCTCAACGTCATCTGGTTATGCGGGTGATCAAGCTTCAACTAACTGTCTACCGTTTTAGCGAATTTCCCCTATAGGGAAGAAGCTATTACCGTAGGTCTCATGGTAAGACTTAAGCTCGGGACCACTATAACTTTTCGTTTTGGGGCCCCCAGAAGCAAAAAACACTATTCGTTTGAATTTATATATATAGATCTATATATATCTATGTGTCTGTTAGCACGATAGCGGCTGCAAAAATGGTCCGATCTTTATGAAATTTGGTACGGACGTGTAAAGTGGTAATCAATTGGACGAGTTCGTGAACCAGCCCGATCGGACCACCGGAAGGGGGGGTAAAGAGGGAGAAACCCCCCCAAAAATGGGGTTTTTTAATTTTTTACATAGAAATATAAAATTTATCGAATTTTTGTGGGCACTATTGAATTCAGCTCAAAAAAACAAACAATTTGGTATTTTGAAACACTGCTCTATGTCCATTGGTTACCGAGATATTGAAAGTGGTAAACACAGTACGTTGTCCCAATGTTAACCTTATGGGAAATAAGTAAAATTCTATATCTCGCTTATTTCTCAACATATCTCAATAAAACTTGGTAAATAGCTTCTAGTTCAGATCTACTAAATATTGAATTAAAACCACCCAGTTTTAATATACCTGTAGCAGCACACCTGCATACTCATTCCCCATGCTATTCTTATGGAGCTTACAAAAACATGTCAAATCTCGCTATGTTGGATTGAGATATGTTGTTTTGCATTTGAAATTCGCTGAGTATGCAGGTCTGCTGCAACGGGGGTATTTCTTATATATTCTCTTAGTCCCAGACATCGTCTACTCGAAAAAAAATAAGCAATAAATCTCAAAAGGAAAAAAAAACAAGATACATCAAAATGTGTGGCTGATTTATCAAGCCGCAGTTGTCAGGTATTCTGAAATGGTTATAGAAAATATGTGTTGTAAAAATGTTTAAAAAGTAATCTTCTCTCAATCTTGCAATATCAACAGGGTATCTATAGATGTGTTTTTACGGTCTTTATTCTAGCTAATGGGTATTTCAGGAACGACGCGTCATCTTTTCTTGTCGATCTGTTCAATAATGAAAAATTTTTGTCCAGCAACGTCAGAAGAAGCTGGTAAAAAAGCAAAAAGGTGATGGAGCAATTTCTGATAAAGGTCATGGCGAAAAGGTCGGTCCGTCAACTTCGAATGACTGAAAAAATGAATACGTTGTTCTAGCAACTTCTGATGAGTGATCAAAGCAAATTTTTTGATCCAGAAACATCTGAAGACCGTTCAAAGCAGAAATGTTTATGCAGCAACTTCTGATGACAAGCAAAATCGTTGATCCAGAAACTTCGAAAGACCGTTCAAAGCAGAAATGTTTATGCAGCAACTTCTGATGACAAGCAAAATCGTTGATACAGAAACTTCTGAAGACCGTTCAAAGCAGAAATGTTTATGCAGCAACTTCTGATGACAAGCAAAATCGTTGATCCAGAACCTTCTGAAGACCGTTCAAAGCAGAAATGTTTATGCAGCAACTTCTGATGACAAAGCAAAATCGTTGATCCAGAAACTTCTGAAGACCGGTCAAAGCAGAAATGTTTATGCAGCAACTTCTGATGACAAAGCAAAATCGTTGATCCAGAAACTTCTGAAGACCGGTCAAAGCAGAAATGTTTGTGCAGCAACTTCTGATGACAAAGCAAAATCGTTGATCCAGAAACTTCTGAAGACCGGTCAAAGCAGAAATGTTTATGCAGCAACTTCTGATGACAAAGCAAAATCGTTGATCCAGAAACTTCTGAAGACCGGTCAAAGCAGAAATGTTTATGCAGCAACTTCTGATGACAAAGCAAAATCGTTGATCCAGAAACTTCTGAAGACCGTTCAAAGCAGAAATGTTTATGCAGCAACTTCTAATGACAAGCAAAATCGTTGATCCAGAAACGTCTTAAAGACCGTTCAAAGCAGAAATGTTTATGCAGCAACTTCTGATGACAAGCAAAATCGTTGATCCAGAAACTTCTGAAGACCGTTCAAAGCAGAAATGTTTATGCAGCAACTTCTGATGACAAAGCAAAATCGTTGATCCAGAAACGTCTGAAGACCGTTCAAAGCAGAAATGTTTATGCAGCAACCTCTGATAACAAAGCAAAATCGTTGATCCAGAAACTTCTGAAGACCGTTCAAAGCAGAAATGTTTATGCAGCAACTTCTGATGACAAAGCAAAATCGTTGATCCAGAAACGTCTTAAAGACCGTTCAAAGCAGAAATGTTTATGCAGCAACTTCTGATGACAAAGCAAAATCGTTGATCCAGAATCTTCTGAAGACCGTTCAAAGCAGAAATGTTTATGCAGCAACTTCTGATGACAAGCAAAATCGTTGATCCAGAAACTTCTTAAAGACCGTTCAAAGCAGAAATGTTTATGCAGCAACTTCTGATGACAAAGCAAAATCGTTGATCCAGAAACTTCTGAAGACCGTTCAAAGCAGAAATGTTTATGCAGCAACTTCTGATGACAAAGCAAAATCGTTGATCCAGAAACGTCTGAAGACCGTTCAAAGCAGAAATGTTTATGCAGCAACTTCTGATGACAAGCAAAATCGTTGATCCAGAAACTTCTGAAGACCGTTCAAAGCAGAAATGTTTATGCAGCAACCTCTGATGACAAAGCAAAATCGTTGATCCAGAAACTTATGAAGACCGTTCAAAGCAGTAATGTTTATGCAGCAACTTCTGATGATAAAGCAAAAGCGTTGATCCAGAAACTTCTTAAAGACCGTTCAAAGCAGAAATGTTTATGCAGCAACTTCTGATGATAAAGCAAAATCGTTGATCCAGAAACTTCTGAAGACCGTTCAAAGCAGAAATGTTTATGCAGCAACTTCTGATGATAAAGCAAAATCGTTGATCCAGAAACTTCTGAAGACCGTTCAAAGCAGAAATGTTTATGCAGCAACCTCTGATGACAAGCAAAATCTTTGTTCCAGAAACTTCTTAAAGACCGTTCAAAGCAGAAATGTTTATGCAGCAACTTCTGATGACAAGCAAAATCGTTGATCCAGAAACTTCTTAAAGACCGTTCAAAGCAGAAATGTTTATGCAGCAACTTCTGATGATAAAGCAAAATCGTTGATTCAGAAACTTATGAAGACCGTTCAAAGCAGTAATGTTTATGCAGCCACTTCTGATGATAAAGCAAAATCGTTGATCCAGAAACTTCTTAAAGACCGTTCAAAGCAGAAATGTTTATACAGCAACTTCTGATGATAAAGCAAAATCGTTGAACCAGAAACTTCTGAAGACCGTTCAAAGCAGAAATGTTTATGCAGCAACTTCTGATGATAAAGCAAAATCGTTGATCCAGAAACTTCTGAAGACCGTTCAAAGCAGAAATGTTTATGCAGCAACTTCTGATGACAAGCAAAATCGTTGATCCAGAAACTTCTTAAAGACCGTTCAAAGCAGAAATGTTTATGCAGCAACTTCTGATGACAAGCAAAATCGTTGATCCAGAATCTTCTTAAAGACCGTTCAAAGCAGAAATGTTTATGCAGCAACTTCTGATGATAAAGCAAAATCGTTGATCCAGAAACTTCTGAAGACCGTTCAAAGCAGAAATGTTTATGCAGCAACTTCTGATGATAAAGCAAAATCGTTGATCCAGAAACTTCTGAAGACCGTTCAAAGCAGAAATGTTTATGCAGCAACTTCTAATGACAAGCAAAATCGTTGATCCAGAAACGTCTTAAAGACCGTTCAAAGCAGAAATGTTTATGCAGCAACTTCTGATGACAAGCAAAATCGTTGATCCAGAAACTTCTGAAGACCGTTCAAAGCAGAAATGTTTATGCAGCAACTTCTGATGACAAAGCAAAATCGTTGATCCAGAAACGTCTGAAGACCGTTCAAAGCAGAAATGTTTATGCAGCAACCTCTGATAACAAAGCAAAATCGTTGATCCAGAAACTTCTGAAGACCGTTCAAAGCAGAAATGTTATGCAGCAACTTCTGATGACAAAGCAAAATCGTTGATCCAGAAACTTCTGAAGACCGGTCAAAGCAGAGACGGCCGGATCGGACGCGAATCCCCGATGTTCTTTTCGATGGGCGAGAATATTTCATGACTGACGCGCGGCGCTGCTTACACGAGGTATCTGATGTAGTCGGACGCTCGGCAATCAGAGCGACTCTGTCGTGTAATCCATCATCTCCGGGTGGGCAGCTCGTTGGCGGTCGGTACGAATGTTCGTTTGCGCCGCGTCACATTGGTCAAAACTCGGTCGAGTTGTAATAGCATCGGCTGATTCCTATAGTTTAGAATTGCCAACTCGACTCGCCCATTTGAAAAAGGTCGGTGCCACGTCATATTGGTCGAGTAACTTGGCCGAGTTGTTATGATATCAGCTGATTCCTATAGTTTAGAATTGTTAACTCGAATCGCCCATTTGACAAAAATCTGTTTACATCAGTCGAGTGGACGGTCGAGTCTAAGTCGCTAGTTTAACTCGCCCTCCTGCTCGAGCAGTGTGCTACGACCCTTAGGGCTACGTCACAATGGTCGAGTAGCTCGGCCGAGTCAACTCGACCGAGTTGCTTTAGAATCAGCTGATTCATATTGTTTAGAATTGTTAACTCGACTTGCCCATTTGAAAAAGTTCGGTTTAAACTGGTCGAGTTCACGGTCGAGTCTAACTCGCCATTTTTACTCGCCCTCCTACTCGACCAGTGTGAAGTGGCCCTTACTCTGGTCGAGTTAGACGGGCGAGTTAGACTCGCCAATGTAAAGCAATGGGCGAGTCGAGTGGTGGACGAGTTGACAATTAGGAATCAGCTGATCCTAGCAACTAACTGGGCCGAGCTAACTCGGCCGAATTAACTCGACCAATGTTTCGCGGCCTTTTAGTCAAATGTCCGGTAAAACTGTTCGTTTTGTCAACCGTGCGGTAGAACTGATGGGCGAGTCCATCGTTCGTTAGAATTGTTCGTTTTGTCAAGAAGTTACTGATACACTTTTTAGTAATTTATTTTAGGTGACATTATTTGGGTGTTTATGTTGAAGTGGTATAAGTCGAAGACGTCCGCAAAAGTCCAGAGACGTATTTATATTGTTAACGAATGGTGGGGATTTTTTATTTCTTGGCTCCAAGAAAATTTTCGGTGCGATGGGAAGATTGTGGTAATTAGATTCCGCGGACGTATTGCAATTATTGATCAATAAATCAGTCGATTTTAACTCTGGAATCTGATCCCTTTTTCGATTGGAAATAACAGCATTCAAAATTTGCGTATAAAATGTTTACTGCTGCATAACTTGTGGTTTGTTTTTTCCGTTGTTTTATTAGCAATTAAGATGGCAGAATCCTCTAAATTCACATTCCCGGAAATTGGTAAATAATTAATACAGCCGTAAAATGAGAATGTTAACAAAAAATTTATGATTTGTGCCACTTACTTTCATTTGTTTCTGAAAACTCCAGAGTTATGGTATACCCTCACAAGACGATTATGGGAATATAAGTACGTAAAAGATAATTATCTCAAATATAATCAACTAAACCGATATAAATCTGACGGTCATCGTTTTTGCTGCCGTAAACCTAACGTGGAGCGTTCCGTATGTTTTATGGGTATGAAAAAAGAGTCCAGCATCGGTCCGGTACCCATAAAATCGTTACGGCCGCCTTATATAGAGTACGGGAGATCTGCGATAGGCTGGTCGGTGATTGGAAGGCCGTCATATTTTATTGCAAATATGATTTGAAAGTGGATGAGGTGTCCGAGAGTCTATAGGATCGGTCGAAGTTGTAAAATCCGTTTAAGAGTTTAAATTTATGATTAATTATTGTTCACTGTATCGAGCGTTTATATACGCTGCCCCGTCCTCTTGTACAGGTTCAGTTGTATTTCTACTTAACTGTCTAACAAATTTTACTTGAACATAACTTACATGTTTAATTTCCAGATCGAGCGTTGAAAATGAAAGCATCCTCTTTCAGATTACCTTGTTGGCATGTAAAATCATTGAATCGGTATTTGGTTTACTGTGAGATACAAAGTAGCTTTCATCTCCAAATACCGAAGAATGTAAACGATCGTTTTCTACCTGCTTTGGCTCATGTAAACCAAAACGCGTGCTTTGCTACAGAGATCTGAGAGATCCCTCTTTGAGGCCATATTTTGCAAGTTCTAAACCGAATTTCAAAGTCGTATTTTAAATGTAGGTTCCCCGGGTGAATTATTTTTCCTCATATACCGTTTCCGTCGATGAATGAAGCACTCGATCTGCCTAGTAAGCGGAACTGTGGTAAGAAACCGAGGAAATTTATAAACCTCCAAATTATGTGTAGGCCTATTTTGACCTGCACTTTCGCAAAATATATTACCCAGGGTTATTGCAGTTTCGGCCGTGCAACCTCAGCGGTCAGCGGTCATACTGTTTTTGTCTTACTAATAATTCGTAAATACTGTAATCGGTTTGGTGTATCAACAACTTTATATCGGAATAGTTTGGTTTTGATATACCACATATTGCCAAAAGCATACAGTATGGGTAATTTAGTTCCCATTTATCGTTAACATCGATAATAAAGGTTCCGATACATATAGAAGCGATTATCGATATTTTAGCGAATTCCCCCCATAGGGAAAAAGCTATTGCCGTAGGTCTCAAGGTAAAAGACCTAAGTGCGAGACATACATAACTTTTCGTTTTGGGGCCCCCAGATAACAAAAACACATCCGTTCAAACCGTGTGTATCGATACTTTTGATAGCGATTGCAAAAATGGTCCGATCGGAATGAAATTTGAGACAGGCCTATAAATTAGTAGGCCCTAATTATTCGGCCGAATTCGAAAACCAGCACGATCGGACCATCGCAAGGGGGGGGTAAAAGGGGATAAACCCCCAACAACTTGTTTATGTACATAGAAAAATGTAAATAATCAAATTTTGGGTTACACTGTTAAGTCCAGCTCGAAAAAACCAAATTATTCCGTATTTTGAATCATTGCTCTTTGTCTATTGGTTATCGAAATACCGAGAGTGGTAAACGAAGTACGTTGACCCAATGTCAACCTTATGGGAAATAAATAAATTTCTACATCTCGCTTATTTCTCAACATATCTGAGTAAAACCTAATATATATGTCGTTTATATATAGTTAATATCTTCTGAATTATTGCAAAAAATCTCTGAATTTCACATCGCCACGGCAGCTAACCCGCTTACTCATTTCCCATCTTATTCTTATGGGGAAAATTGGTGGAAGCTCATTTTACAATTTAAATTGATTTTACTTGCTTCGAGGGTCCCTCTAAAAGATTTATTTAGCCATTTTAAATTCGCTGAGTATGCAGGTCTGCTGCAACGGGGTCATTTATGACTCGCCACCGCCATGAGTGGGACAATACGCCGATATATCGAAATTATCGATAGTAATGTCGGAGAAAATGAATCGATATTGTAAAAAGACTTGTCAATTAATTAACATTGTCAAGGCACCGGCCGGCCGCCTCTCTCGCTGTCGGACATGTGGATATAGACCGGCCCAAACAACGTGACCTAGGCCGTCCATAAGCCCAGTGCTGAAATTAACATTGGATCGGACCTAGTTATTCGACACCGACTGTACACGCTGCAGCGCCCGCCTGTGTTGGAACCGTGTAATCGCAGGTTGCAGCCGCTGCTCTCGCGTCCCAAGGTCAACTTGAGCCCGCGTCGCCTCCGCGTGCTCCAGCTGCGTTTCTGTTGTAAGTTATTCTATCGTTACGATTGAAATTGGAAAAGGTCATGAAGATTTTATGAAGTATATTGAAATGTACCTTTGCATCATGGTGCACAGTAACATGTGTTTTCGGTAAATTTACCGAGCAGTGCTCAGTGAATTTACCGTGCACTAGGATCGGAAAAAATGGAAGTAAAGAATCAAAACAATCAGCCGATTGTAGCTAACCGACGTTTAGTGCATGTTTAAAGGAATACGTTATGATGAAAAATACCCCCGTTGCAGCAGACCTGCATACTCAGCGAATTTCAAATGCAAAACAACATATTTCAATCTAACATAGCAAGATTTGACATGTTTTGGTAAGCTTCATAAGAATAACATGGAGAATGAGTATGCGGGTTTGCTGCTACAGGTATATTAAAACTGGGTGGTTTTAATTCAATATTTAGTAGATCTGAACTGGAAGAAGCTATTTACCAAGTTCTAACAAGATATGTTGAGAAATAACCGAGATATAGAATTTTACTTATTTCCCATAAGGTTAACATTGGGACAACGTACTGTGTTTACCACTTTCAATATCTCAGTAACCAATGGACATAGAGCAGTGATTCAAAATACTAAATTGTTTGTTTTTTTAGCTGAATTCAATGGTGCCCACAAAAATTCGTCAAATTTGATTTTTCTATGTAAAAAACTCAAAAACCCCATTTTTGGGGGGGTTTATTCCCCTTTACCCCCTCTTCCGGTGGTCCGATCGGGCTGGTTCACGAACTCGTCCAATTGATTACCACTTTACATGTCCCTACCAAATTTCATAAAGATCGGACCATTTTTGCGGCCGCTATCGTGCTTACAGACACATATATATATATATATATATATATATATATATATAAATTCGAACGAATAGTGTTTTTTGCTTCTGGGGGCCCCAAAACGAAAAGTTATCATAGTCTCGGGCTAAGGTCTTACTATGAGACCTACGGTAATAGCTTCTTCCCTATAGGGGAAATTCGCTAATCAGTTTTTTTCCGAGTGATACGATGTAAATAAATAGTATCGTACGTCACACGCCTGGTATTACCGTACTAAATGAAAATCCCGCACTCGCCTCTGGCTCGCGCGGGAACCATGCCCGTCCGGTAAAACAGTAGCTACTCACCGGTCTAAAATATAGTAACGTAATATTGTACAGTCGCGTGTTGGAGTTACTGGTGGTCTCGGATGCCATGATATGAAAATCAATTCCAAATCTCCTAGGCAATTTGGGGGGTTTTCCATTAAATCGTTTATGGTTCAATAAAATGTCTGTGGCCATTAAGAGAATGCCGTTTTTCAATGTTTAAACTTAGTTTATTTGCACTGGTTCGTATCTTGCACGCGGAGATAGCAACGGTGGATGTGACTGAACGCGTCAAGTTCGGTTATCGGTTGTGAACGGGCAGGTTTTTCTTAGTCTTTAAAATCTGTTGAGTCTCTCTTTGAGCCTGATGATGATTGGTGTGACCAATTGAAATCGATCGCCATTTTCCACCATTTTTGTTTAATTACCATCTTTTATGTAAATACAGTTTAAGTGTAAATATATTTTTAAGTTTAAAAGTATTGAAAACATGTATTTACGAGTGTAGCAGTTTTACAAATCATTTATCACTGTAAAAACCTTCTTTATATCTCATTGACTGAACCATCGGTTTAATATTTAGTACTTTATGCGACGCCTGAGATATAAAATATAAAGACTCACAGTAACTAGAACATCTATACGGTAAGTATCATAAACAATATGCGCAGTAGACCAGCCAATCAGAAAGCGTTCTGCTGGTCGGTGGTGCGTACCAGAGCGACAGGACTTTACACTAATTATGGCGCCAAGTTCTTTTGCAAGTCTCGCTGCAAGCCAAAATAGCACCAACCACAGACAGCTGATTTATTATTATAACATGTTTCTTAAGCTTCTAACTCACCTTTTATTTCAAGGTTAAGTATTTATTTGTCAACAAATTAAGACTATGCTTCATTCTAGTAATGAAAAATCTCACGAGATTTGGCTTAGTTTCACGAAATTTGCACGTGAACTTGGTGAACCTTCTTTCAAGGGTTAGACTACCATGACGTCACATCTTATTCTTATTCTCACCTGCGCAAGATACCTACCGTATAAAGATATTCTAGGTAGGTACTATGTAAAGACTGAAACGTTCAAGTGCTTGTGTTAGTATTAATAATGTAATATTAACCCGTTAATTTGTTCATATGAAAAAAAAATCGTTAGGAATGTTTTTAAGTGCGCTGACGGTTCACCTCTTATTTAACACCCCAATATCATTAAAGTAGTCCGTGTCACGGCCCCCACGCCCGGCGAATTAAGCGGCTTTTACAGCACGCAATTAACGGCGACACAACTCTCCACTTTGCTACACTTCTGCCTTCCGAATAAACGGTTGAAAGGCCATCTGGTGAATTTAGAGTAGGTTTTTGTGAAGTGGAAAACAACAGAACTTCACCGCTCTTTGTTCAGCGTCAAGTGAAATATTTATTTTGGTTGTTCAGCGTCAAGTGAAGTGTTCATTTTGGTTGTACAGCGTCAAGTGAATTATTTATTTTAGTTATTGAATTCCAAACTTTTTTCATTGATTTTTCTCATTGGTTTTTTTATTGATTTAATCTAATTTGGAAGAAATCATAAAATCCTCTTATATTGGAGTATACGATCCAGTAACAAATACAAAATAATAAAAAGATTAGCATTGAATGCTAATTTTTTGAATAGCTACAAAATTACAGCCAAGATTTTTTAAACAAATTTTATTTAAAAAATCTTGGTTTTAATTAATTGCCAATTTTGCTGCCAAGTAATTTAGTGTTTTTTATAAGTTCGGAAATAGTTTCTTCGTTCTTATTTGTGTGACCACGTTACGGCCGTTGAGCATACGTTGTAACGCTGAAGCAGAGCTAATAATATTTCCAGATCACAATATAGAAGATTTTAACTTAACAGTGTGTAAAAATCGCTACAAATCCCCACCTACAAGCATAACGGAATTTCCCACTAACTCCCCAATAGCCTCCAGATGTATTATTTTTTATAGAACCCCATAATTCTCTACCTCTGTTTTGCTCCTCATATATGAGCAATTTCATCTTGCGTGCATGCTTGTTTGCTTGCTTGGTTGATTGTTTGCACAATTACCTCAGAAACGGCCCCGAGGATTTCATTCAAAGTTTGAAATACGTAATTTATGACTCAAAAACGTGTTCTACGGAGACTACTTGGCCAGAGAAAATGTAATAAAGTAATAAAGCGAATTTTAAAGTTGTACAATTTTAAAATTGGCCTTATGAGTTGCCATGATATATAGTAACGAAATAAACAAGGAAAGTGTAAATAAACAACGAAATCGTTACAGCTGTTTGCAAACTACAGCCATCTAGGGAGAATACAGCATGTGACACAAAGATTGCATAGAGTAATAAAAAGATTTTTACTTATCAGTTTTATGACACTGAAATATTTTATAGCAATTAGGTGTACTGGTATAAAAATCGCCTATGTGGGAAACATCTCAAATGGAGACACTGCGAGCGCATGCGTTGTGGCGCCGAGGCAGTGCGCATGCGCCGTGTGCAGCCGATGACTCGTCGCAGTCGAGGCAAGGGCAAGGTCACTGTTCCGGCGCGCTGGAATGCACCAGATGCAAATGCCGCCACCTCACATTAATTTAAATTTAAATTTGAATTTTTATTTTCTTTTCATTTTAGGTATTTATAACTATTGACGTTTGCAACACAATTAAAACAATTACTGCAATAAAGCATATTCTAATCTATTTTATTCTATTCATAGGGCCACAGGGCAGTCCCCAAGGGCCGGCCACCCCGGGCACTTGTGAATTGTGAAGGGCCTTTAGAGTGTTTGCAGTTTGGCGAAAGGGAAAATGTTTGGAAATTGTTCTCCGGCTATCGTACATATTCATATTCATCTTCATCATACATTGTCTGTAATAACACATACAAAGAGATACGCTATTTTCAGATTAGATGTATTATAAGTTAGTCAATCATCTTGACGCAAATTGTGGGAGCTGATCAATTATGTTATTGGGAGCTATTAGTTCGTCTTTAACCAAAATCAAAATCATCAAAATGTTTTATTGTAGTAAGACAGTACAAATTGCATTACAAACGTCAGAATGAAACTAAATTTGTTTCTATATATAATATAATACATATATATGCCAATTAGAGTTCAAAGACATTTTCTTAGCTGTGAGTGATTTAAATTATGAAAAAAAAAATCATCCACATAGTTACACGCAGGCTAAATAAAGCAAATTATCTTATTTTTTATTAAGGTATTTCTTTAATATTACTTTGAATTTTGATTCGGAGTTCACTGATTTAATGCTTTCTGGTAGTTTATTTAGTAATTTGGGCCCGGCCCGATATTTTTTGGTAGCGTAGCGGCTAAGTTTTTGGTGACTATGGGGAGTTTGTCTATGACCGCAAAGCAACTGCCAAACTTTAAAACGTTTCCATCAGCTGACGCCGAGGTGCAACCGAGATTGTCATCTCGCCACGTGCAGTGTGCAGACATCGTGCACCGGTGCATTCCCACGGTCGGCGGCGCGGCGTAGTGTGACATTCTGACACCTGTCGCGGCGGCGCCACTGTCGGCGGTCCAGTCAGCTGGTTGGCCGGGTGCCATAGCGCCAGGCGCCAAGATGTTGCGGTATGCGGTGTCACGGTGGCAGTCGACTTTGCAACGCGTAATAAATCGGATTTTCGATTAGTAATTTATGGAGTTTGACTGGGTGTCTTAACGGAAACAGTGCTAACATTCCACGTTTTTTACAGCAAGTTAATGAAGGTATGACAAGAAATTAAAGATGTGTAGGATTTGGTTTACTTCCCATCTAAGAGATGGTTAGCTAAATTAGTTGGTAAATACGCATAGCAATTTATAAATTGAACTACAATTTCAATAGAGCCGAAATATGTTCTATTAACCTTGTTGTAAAACTTACGGAAACAGTGCTAATATTCCACGTTTTTACAGTAAGTTCATGAAGGTATGACAAGAAATTAAAGATGTGTAGGATTTGATTTACTTCCCATCTAAGAGATGGTTAGCTAAATTAGTCGGTAAATACGCATAGCAATTTATAAATTGAACTACAATTTCAATAGAGCCGAAATATGTTCTATTAACCTTGTTGTAAAACTTACGGAAACAGTGCTAATATTCCACGTTTTTACAGTAAGTTCATGAAGGTATGACAAGAAATTAAAGATGTGTAGGATTTGATTTACTTCCCATCTAAGAGATGGTTAGCTAAATTAGTCGGTAAATACGCATAGCAATTTATAAATTGAACTACAATTTCAATAGAGCCGAAATATGTTCTATTAACCTTGTACGTATAGGCTATATACCATACAAAACTATTTATGATTGAATAATATTTTCCTACGAAATATTAAGGTTAATTACCTGCTTGTCAACATCGTGATCCTTGTAATCTAATCGTAGATCACGGATTTCGACAATTTAACTTGTCATCTTAAGGTCAATACAAACTTGAAATTTTCACACAGTGGTTTCGTCACAGATTAGAAATTCACACAGAAACTCTTAACACAAAAAACAAGACGCGAACGTTTAAAATACATGTAGGCGTACTTTCAAATAACTTTTAAAGTTTGTATTGATCTGAAGATGTCAAGTTTAACTGACGAAATGCACATTCTATAATAAGATTACAAGGATAATAAGGAGGCCTAAGGTTTATTCAGCTCTGTAGTTATTTTAATATTTCCTACAAATTATCGCTTTGATCGGGTCCTCAGTGTGTTTGTTCGCCAAAGTAAATAGTTCTAGTTGAGATAACATCATAAGTTTATAAGCGCAACGATAACCGCCGGAGAGACGACAGTTCAAATGTTGGTCGGTTTCCTACAACGCTAATCTAACGTGAATCGCCATATCAGTAAGGAGGCGGCTTGGCCAGTGTCGCGCGTGTTCAGTAATTAAGAGGACTCGGTGGCCGCGAGGTGGTTTAGTGCTGTATTTAGTGACTTATATACCCTAAGTGCCGTGTTATTTTGCTTTATTATATGAATTCCACTATCGACCAATTTTTTAGTCCAACAACGTCGAGAAGTGTGAAACGCCCGAAACCGTCATCGCCGCAGGACAATATGGGAGACAACGAGCAGGTGGGGAATATTACTCCGGGTCAACTTCTTAAGGACATTAGTGAACTCTTAGATCAGAAATTAGTCAGTTTAGCTACCAAAGAAGATCTTGAAGAGGTGACAGACCGTGTTTCTGCCCTTGAGAGAGAAAACGTCGCGCTGAAAAGTGAGGTTAGTTTGCTAAAAAACCGAGAAAAAGATGTAGCTGCAAAGCTGTTGGATCTTGAGGGTCGTTCAAGGCGGAATAATTTGATATTTAGAGGACTAAAAGTTGAAACTAATACAAGGGACTTTGTGCAGCTAGTTCAACGCTTCTGTAGTGATAAGTTCGGTGCTGCTAGTACTATCTGGGTTAATAGAGCGCACCCATTGGGGAAGGACAGAAAGGCTGTTATAGCTCATTTTCCTGCGGACTCAGATATTGATTACATTATGTCCCGGGTAGGCGATTTGAAAGGCACTGGGTACTCTGTACAGCGTGATTTTCCTCGTGAAATTCGTCGGCGGCGAGCCTGCTTGAGTGCGGTACGGGAGGAGGTAGAACGTGTGACCGGCAGCAGATTTATGCCTCTAAAGTATGACCACCTAACCATCAATGGCTGCCGCTTTACATGGGAGGACGGTGAATTGAAAACTGGGCAAGGCGGCAACGGAGCAGAGAAGCTGAATTCGCTACTTAAGCATGACTTCTCGTCATTCTTGGCTACTCTGAAAGAAAACTATCGCCAACGTCCCCTTGGTCCAAAGGAGCGAGAGGCGTCATCCACTTTACCACGGAGGCCGGAGGCGGTGAAAGAGTCGGGGGCGGAGACGGCAGCGGCGGCGGCAGCGGTAATAAGGAGGCCTAAGGGGGCGGTCTACCTTGACAGAAAACTCTGCGTCACAGAGCGAAATAACATTGTAAAGATAGGGCTAAAGCGCGCTGAAGTACGCTTGCAGACGTTTCGCATCTGGACGACAAAAGCTTTATTTTTTAAGATTTAATAAAAATGAGAGTGGGTTGGGTTCACGTTCTTAAGAATATTTTATAGGTCTCTACATTTTTTTATTTTTCTATAAAGCGTTTCTGTCGTTAGTTATGAGACTTTAAAATCTAACAAAAAACTACCCTTTTTTGAAAAATTTATACAATTCCTGTAAATAAACGGGGATAAAATAAAAAATTCTAAAATTTTAGCGACCTTCAAAAAACATATCCTTTTTAAAATGACACCAAAATATTGGAAATCATATGAAAATCCAGCGATCTATGAATAAGATACAATACCCTGTTTTAGCGCTCGGAACTTGAGGTAGACCGCCCCCTTAAAAGCAGGTAATAAACCTTTATATTTCGTCACAAAACGTGATTCAGAAAACAACACCAAAAATGAAAATATTTTCCTAGTTTTACCGGAAAGTTATGGCTACGGTAACTATTTAGCATACAATATTTTTATTTTTTTATTTGCCCGTCTGTCATATTAACACAACTCAAGGTGTGTTGCGGACGACCCGCCTTTTCACACATATCAACTACATCCTTTTCTACTTCGCTTCGCTCCGTTGACTTTGTCCACCGCCCACCCGAAATTCCTTCCCCGATCGGCGCACCGGAGAGGATGTCGCCGTTTATTTTGCCAATAACAGTGCCATGTTTACGATTCCGTGTCCAAACTGTCGTCTCAAGTTGCGGCATTTCCTGTAGGCGGCTGTGGCAAAGAAAACACCGTTGTGAAAGAGCCGGTTTAGCTTTGTTGATGGCATGTCGGTCGTTTAAAATCGTTTTCTTGCGACGATTGCACCATTGCACAAAAAAATTAAAAACTTATTTAGCTACACCGTTAAGAAGAAATTAAAGTTGAATTTATTTTTATTCTAAGTTTTTGAAGAATAAAGAACACAATATTTTTGTATTTTTTTCATTTATTCAAATTTTAATATTGGGCCAGTCGGAGAAGAATATTGGTTACCGAACGGACATTGGTGGACGGATCAAGAATTTTCGTTGGCTTCTGGAGGAAAGAGTGATAAATGAGAAGTTTCTTTGCTTTCTTATCTCGTATGCATCAGTTAGTTGACCGCTCCTTGATTACTCGCGAGCAATTTTTTTCAGCCAAAATCGAATAATACGCTCATTTTTGTAAATGCGCATGAGTAAGAGCATTGGTACGTTATTTAATACCAATCGCATGAAAAATGGAAAGGTACGGTGGTAATTTAGGCAGTGTGAAACAAAATGTTTCTGTTTTGTCTGCTCTTAGAGAGCCCAAGAGCACTCGAATGATGTTATTGAAGAACACTACGACAAAAATTATTTAAATAATTATAAGAGCATCGTAATAAAACTTAAAGACCATTTCAATATACTTAATCACAAACTTATTGAAATCTTTTTGTGCAATCTTTCAAAGCTTGGAAATACCAACAGAAACCCATCACTGTCAAAGATTATGTAAGGACTGCAATAACACCTTACACCATTGTTTACTTAATACGTCATTTGACAAGGTTCTCTCAGTTATAATAGTATATTTCGCAACAAGGGCCGAAAATGAGGTGCGAGCTATTTTTCGGCCGAGGTGCGAACGCTATTTTTCACCACACTACACAATGAAATACAGTGGAACCTGGATAATTCGAACCTCAAGGGACCAGCTAAAAACTTCGAATTATCCATAAATCCGAATTAAAGATGTTCTAAAGAATGAGGCCAAAACATTAAAACTTCACATTGTGAATTTAACCTCTTTATGAAATTGACACTCTAAAAGAATAAATTCATCAACAAACGCTTATTACAAGGGTTCAAAATCAGTAATCATAAAACAGAAATAACTACCCTAAAGTATAAACTACGTACGACGCGACATACAATAATACAAAGAAACATTTCTGCTAGGAAAAATACAGTATGTTCTGCTACTTCTGAACTTGATACAGGCTACCAACTTAACTTCGTGTAACATTGACAATTGCACGCTCATTGACTTTCCGCTAAAGTGAGTTTTTTATAGGTCCGAGATTTTGTCGACATGGTCAATTCACTTATTTAATGTTACGTAAAAACTTTTAACACTTAAAAACAAGACACTGCACAAATAAAAAAAAACACTTTGTTTGAAGGACGATCGAAAACAACGGAATGCTGCACTGGAATTCGGAAGTTAGTTTGGCTGGTGGGGGGAGGGAAAGGGGTCGCAGTGTTGAGTAGCCTTTGTGTCGACATAGAAAACTGCGCATCAGGTCTGGCGCATGGCTCGTCTGCCGGGAGCCGTTCTACACAGAATCAAGCGCGAAAAGACTAGTGGCGCTGTCACGGCGAGCGCAACCCTTTTCCGAACCCAGTCAGCGTTATGTACTGTTTAGTTAACATTATTGGTGTCGAGTTAAAAGCGATGTTGGGGCAGGGTGGGAAGCCTGGAACGTGAAAGGGATGAGTCATTTGACCATAACCTGACACGCCATAGGTCTGGCGTTAATTTTTTAATGAACGTCGTAGTAAAACTTGTTTTCCAATGAATTTTTAACTATTTCCAGTCGTGGAATGAAATTGTTGTACCTTAATTTGGAACTTAAAAATTCGAATTATCCAAAATAAAATTCGAATTATCCACGATTTTTTAGCATTGTTTGGATACAAAATGCCACGGGCCTAGAAAAATATTCGAATTAAAGAAGATTTCGAATTATACAAGTTCGAATTATCCAGGTTCCACTGTATACCTAAAATAATAAAAAAAACTGATTATTATTTGACTTACTTGAAAACAAAACACAGCTATGACAATCATATGATCGCAACTATCCTGTCTTGAATGCCGTATAATTTTGTGATGTTCTGACGTTGTTTCAAGCAAATAAACTATCAGCTGACTTTCGGCCCTAGGGCCCCCAACGTTTTCGGTCCTGTGGCGGCAAAAGGTGTGTTTCGGTCCGCGTTTGACGTTTGTAAAACAGGTGATTTCGTCGTAGTTTGGTGAAAAACAGGTGATTTCGTCGTAGTTTGGTGAAAAATAGGTGATTTCGTCGTAGTGTGGTGAAAACGCAGTCAAAAGTTATGTGAACATAATCAACATAGATTTTATACAAAAATTTGATAATCCCGAAAATCCTGGGATGGAGCCTGAGAATCCAGGGATTGAATATGTCCTAAAATCATGCGGGATCCCGCATCCCGGGATCGGATTCCCTAGTCCAACAGCACTCGAATGTGACCTAGACCTAGGTATTAAAATTGTAAATCATGGTTACTGTAATACGGAGTCCCCACAGTACAGGTGCAGGACTCAGCGACTCGTTGTCGGTACTCCACAACACAACCAGGACGCGCTGTTCTGTTTAGTGTTTGGTATCGGTATCCGATACATCGGAATATCGATATTTTACTTCGATATTATCGTTAGTATTGATATCAGCAGATTTTTAAGAGTAATACATGCATAAAATACAGTTTAAACTTTTCTATACACTTTTCATCACGAGTAATTAAATATTATTTGATTGGTATAAATATCAAAAACATCAATTTGAAAATAATTTATTAGCTACAATAAAGGGTTTTTAAGTAATTTTTTATAATTTGTTGTTTTGCTGTAAAGATATGTTATCCACAATTAAAAAAAAATTATATTGGCTATGCAGGCTACTTAAAACAAGAGTATTTTGCAGTAAAATAATTTATATTTATGGTTATTGATCTAATATTATACTTCAAAGTATAAATTATAAACAATTTGAAGTAAAATACAATTCACAGGTGAGCTGCTAAAATGTTGTGATACATACCGTATGCTTCGATTAATTTCTTTTATTTTCTGAAATATCTATATTATTCCGATATATCGATGTTTTTGATTCGATATTATCGGAATGTCGATATTGAGGGTCCGATATTATCGTCGATATAAATATCGATATTTTCTTTCTATATCCAAACACTAGTTCTGTTGTGTCGGTGACGCGCGGTGAATACAGATGGAGGATTAGCTCGGTCCACAATGGCGGCCGACCGATACCTGTTATTATTAACTATTGCCGCCCCGATGGCTGCAGATAGCATTGTTGTTATGGCGGCGAGCGCCTGAGAGCGCGGTCGGGATTTAAACTTTAAAGTTCCTGTACTGCTGTACTGCTGTGTGTGTTTTGAACTGAGTAAAGTATTGAATGTAGGCTCAAATGTGGTGGGAGGGTTTTAATGTTTATGTCTTGGAGGAGGGGAGGGGGATTTATAGGGTGTGTTTTGAAAGAGTAAATAAATAATATTTTATTGCAGTCGACAATAGAATTGCGTTGAAAACGTCATTACAATAGTACAAATGTGTTATTCATTTTACTAACAGTGCCAAATTTTAATTCGCGTGAATGCCTATAATATTTAAATATTCCAGCGGATCATCATGAACTCATCAACCGAGTACAGAACTTAAGACACCGAAAGGCGTTTTAGTCGAGTTTTGAATTGATTTTGATTTTCTGATTGTTTGATTCCTTCAGGGAGCCTATTTAGGAACTTGACTCCAGCCTGCGACGGCAAATGCTCAATCACAGTTCTGTGCTGCTCGAGTCGATAAGTGTCCCTGCCCGTAGTATCGTACTGGTGGATTTGACTGCCCTGGACAAGTGAGCCCCTAGTATCGTACTGGTGGATTTGACTGCCCTGGACAAGTGAGCATTTATACTTGCAGTACAGTGTTACCTCCAAGATAAAAAGGCAGGGCAGTGTAAGCAAACCGAGCTCCCTGAAGGCTTCCCTACAAGATTCTCTTGATTACAATTTGCAAATAATTCTAACTGCTTTTTTTGAAGTCTGAAAACTCTTTCTTGCCTCAGTTTAGCACAGAGGGGTTTACAGGTTGTATCTGGAAGGGGAGGGATTTATGATGGGGTTGTAGTATGTAACTCAGGGGATGAATTTACAGGCAGTGTCTTGAGGGATGAGGGACTTACAGGTTGTGTCTTGAAGGAGAGATTTGCAGGATGTCCCTTGAAACAAGGTTTTACGATTGTATTTTTGTGGAGGGATTTACAGTTTCTTTGGGTCATCTCGTTTTGAATATCTTTAGAAGTTCTGGTTTGTATGAGCTTTTTAACGACTTAACAGGCACATCAAATATTGTTTGTACTCAAATAAGGAATGAAGGATTCTTTAGGATGTGTCTTGGAAGTGGGAATTACACAAGACATGACTTGAAAGAGGGATTTACAGAACGTGTCTTGGAGGAGGGATTATAATATGTGCCTTGGATAGGATGTGCCTTAGAGGAGGGATTCAGTTCCTCTGCGTTATCCTGCGCCAAGCAGTAGAAATTTAAAATTAATTACATGGACTCCCTTTATATCATCTGACTCTACTTAATCTGGGACGTTTTGCACATTACTTCGGGTTAATCCCGATGAGTTGAGGCATTATCGAAAGAAAACCCCACGATGGAAAAAATGCCTAAGAAATTTTAAAACCGGACCCCGAACCTGAAGATTAACAGTAACGAAATTAATGAGTTAGTTCGAAGCTAATTTTTCACTCTATTAACTAAATGGCTGAAAGTGGCAGTCTTTGAAAATAGTGCAAGGCGGAGGCGATTGGAGTTGTTCGTCATACTCAGACACTAACCCCGCCCACGGCCGGTAGACAGGCCGTTTAACGACCGCAGGCCCGCGCATACCGCAGCGGTAATGAGTGCGGTTGGCGCGCCGGGCACTGCGCAGGCCGCGGCCGCTACAGGCATGCGCGGTGTCGCTACAGACTTGGCCGCAACCAGCGACCACATAGTACAAATAGGCGGGTATGCTTATCTTACCTACATTACAGCAAAGTACCTGGTGGATCGAGCTTTGCTCGGTGTTATTTCAAGTTTACCAGTTCATCCAGTTACTATAAAATATTTCAATATCATAAAATTGATAAATAGAATCCTTTTTTATTGCTCCATGGACTCTTCATCCCATTCTGTATTTTCCCTTGATGGCTGTAGATTCCAAACAGCTGTTTTGATTACTTCATTTGTTTACACTTTCCTTGTTTATTTTCGTTGCTATCACGGCAACCCATAAGGCCAATGTTAAAATTTTACAACTTTAAAATTCGATTTATTACGTTATTAGATTTTCTCTGGCCAAGTAATCTACATATAAAAGACGTTTTTGAGTCATAAATTACTAATTTATAGACTTTGAAGGAAATCATCGGAGCCGTTTTTGAGATAATTGTTCAAGCAAGCAAGCAAGCAAGCATACAAGCACGATAACATTACTCATATAACAGTATAGGATGAAGTCTGGGCCGCCATATTGTCTAGGTATAGAAACATAAAACGGCGTTTAAAAGCGCGTAATCCGTCAGTGCTCATGTTTCAAATAACTCGTAGTTTATACCATTTAGCATTGAGGCTTAAGGTTGACATTTTCCATGTGAAGAGTCCTTTTGTTTTGAACAGTAATAGTAACAATCATATTTCGAATTTTTTTTCTATTTAAAAATTGATTAAAAACTCACAAGTTGTTATTCAACTTTAAAACTTGACATGAAAAAAGTATTCGGCTACTACTTTTTTATTTTTTGGTCAGGTAAAATAAAAAAACGCTGTAAAATGTTGCTTTAAAGAGTAAAATTTCTTAAATCATATAACAAAAAATATAGCTGCCGTAGTCTGGTCGATATCTTAGTTATTGAGGGAGAGTTTATCTACACGGCGCCTGCATAAAAACAAAATCAATCCTAAACTGCTGTTAACAAAAGTAAAGTCGACTAAAAAATAGAAATTTGATATCAAATTAAAAGTCTGAAACTCACGATTATTATGGTACTAATTATATTTGGGTTAGAAAAAGTCTGCACATCATATGAACGTTACAGGTGCATTCCGTTGTGGCTGCTTCTCTAAAAAACAGGACAAGCTCCTAGGTTATCAGTGTTTATGATGTGTAGACTGCCTGTAAACCATTTATATTTGGTACCATAATAATTCTGAGATTCTGACCTTTAATTTGATATAGTATTTGTGATTTTTTACGTAGTTTGTTTTTACCATAGCCTACATAGGGACTGGAAGCAAATTTAGGCTTCAAGTCTCGCCTCGTGTGCTCCGTCTACTTGTACTAAGTGGTCGCTGCGCTGGCCGCAACAGACATGCGCAGTGTCGCGAGCCTCGCGCGCGGGCGCGACATTAGCATAGCGTGTTGTACCCACGGGCCCGTGTCGAGGCTATTTATACGCGGCCTTGCCGCTGCCGCTGCCGACTGCCTATAAAAGTCGACCTGCAGGATCCGTTTTTGCGGAAGGTTGATGAGGAGGAATGAGGGGTCTGAACAAATATAGTGTAACACTTATAGTTTTGGAGTTTAACTGATTATTGTCCTTTACACGGATTCTTGTGTCGTGTAGAAAATAGCTTGGTCTGTGTTTAAAGTAAACGCATAAAATTATAGGTAATTAGAGGTGTCTGTCAATATATGGCTACTCTAAAGTCTATATTAGGCGTGACAGAATACAACACCAATAATTATAATGCCTTCCGTTTTTATTATAGGCCTAACATAGTTCTGGCTGTCTCATTTACATCCAACGAATGTGTAAACACATGTGTGAATGTGTTTGGTTACATGTTGGGTATCCATCAAAATCCGACACAATAAATTAGAAGACCCCTCGCAGATTTAACATTTTAGGCTGTTGGAATAAAAATAATTTTGGTACTTCACCAAATCCTCCTAACGCTGTGTCATTTCGATAGTGTGTTTTATTTTCTTGGCCTCGTTTACAATGTTGTTCTATTAAAGGCACATCAAATCATTGCAATTTGATACCTAATTTTTAGCGAATTTCCCCTATAGGGAAGAAGCTATTACCGTAGGTCTCATGGTAAGACCTAAGCGCGGGACCATCATAACTTATTCGTTTTGGTGTCCCCAGATACCAAAAACACCATTGGTTCAAATTTGTATATATATATGTGTGTGTCTGTAAGCACGATAGCGCTCGCAAAAATGGTCCGATCGGAATGAAATTTGGCATAGGCGTGTAAAGTAGTAATTATTCGGATGAGTTCGAAAACCAGCCCGATCGGACAACTGGAAGGGGGGGTAAAGGGGGATAAACCCCCCCAAAAATGGGTTTTTTGGGGTTTTCACATATAAAAATAAAAATAATCCTAATAAAAATATATAATAAAAAATAATAATTTTAGTTAGCACCATTGAATTCAGCTAAAAAAAAAACAAAAAAATTAGTATTTTGAATCATTGCTCTATGTCCATTGGTTACCGAGATATTCTAAGTGGTAAACACAGTACGTTGTCCCAATGTTAACCTTATGGGAAGTAAGTAAAATTCTATATCTCGCTTATTCCTCAATATATCCTAATAAAACTTGGTTTGTGGCTTCATCTAGATAAGATCTAATGTATTTTAGTCTAAAACCCCCGCAATTTCCATTTTTTTGGCAGCAAACCTGCATACTCATTCCCCATGTTATCCTTATGGCAAATCAAAAATTCTATATCTTCCTTATTTTTTGACATATCTTGATAAAAGTTGGTATATGGTTTCTCCTAGTTCAGATCTACGAAATATTGAATTAAAACCACCCAGTTTTAACAGACCTGTTGCAGTAAACCTGCATACCATTCTCCATATTATTCTTATGGAGCTTACAAAAACATATTAAATTTCATACCTTGAATTGAAATATGATCTTTTGCATTTGAAATTCGCTGAGTATGCAGGTCTGCTGCAACGGGGGTATTTTCTTTTTGGGAAGGAGTTCATACACTCCCTGAAGCAATCGGCGAAAAACAAAAATTGTACACACTTTAAGAAGTGTGATTTGGCGGCGGAAGTGGCGGGTGGCGGGTGGCGGGCCGGAAGTGGATGTGGCGCGAAGCCTCGGCCCCACACGAAGCCTTATCAGCGATATCAGCGATACCCCGATACACCCCGTGCCGCGCGCCCTGCCTAGCGCGGACCCTCCACGGGGCACTCGAGGGCCGCACGTGGACGTCGCACTGTCGCTCTCGGCTGTAGTCGCAGCTGATACGGAAGAGGCTTTGAAGACTCAGAAGTTGATTTTTTTCTACGAAGGTATAAATATTGTTGAAACAGCTCAATTGTCAGTCATCAAAGGTATTCTTCCGTGGTCATCTAATTTACTCGTGAGATGTATATGTTTGCCCGCTGACAACGCTTTGTCGGTGTGCTGACGTTTCGTGGACTCCTTACTGACTCCTGTCTTCAGGGCGAGCACAGAACGTGAGTGGAGTTGTGCTCGTTCTGAACATCAGCGTGTTTAAGGAGCCCGAACCGTCGGCATAGGCGTCGCGCCGGGGGGGGCACGTGCCCCCCAACATGAAAATGTTGGTTTTTGTAGCCGCCGACCAACATTAAAAATCCAAATAAAAATTATTTTCTACTATTCTCTAAAGTTCATGATTAATTTAAACCAATGATTAATACTCATGATTAATTTAAACCAATTGTTTTTAGGTTAGATGTTCATTTTTACTATTTTAATAGTTCACATTATTTTTTTCATTTAATCATTTTTACATCGATTTTTTATGAGACTAATCATTTGGTTAAACAAAGAAGTTGGATGAAGTTGGTGAAGATACATTTGTTGAGTAGTTCTTTGACTGGGCGAAGATTGGTCAACCGTTCGCTGTGCACCTAGTACTTATCATTCTGTCATCCTACCACAACACTCTACCCGTTTAAACAGCAACCTAGTTCAAGAAATAAAATGATTTTTTACTTTTCCCGCAAATTTACTTTGAAAATTGTAAACAAAAAAGCTTTCATATGTATATTTCACAGTTTTTAATCTTGAACCCCACTTTTGAGTAGGCCTACAAAAAAACCAAAATTTTCCGAGGGAAGACCCCCAGAACCACCGCTAGGCTGGGAGGTATTCCATACCCCCCAGACCCTCCCCCCCCCCCGGTCAGTTGTTCCCCCCCAAAAGTTTGATTCACGCGACGCCAATGACCGTCGGCACCTACAACAAAGTGGTAGGCAACGCATAACTTCTCTGTAGTATTCTATTTAAATGTTTGTACAAATTAACCAAAGGTATTCAAAGGTACCCCCAACAACGCTCAATCTGCTCAGCTCATGCATCGAAATGGAACGGCATGCGCAATTTAATTTCCGGACACTCATTGTAAACAATTTTAATTTGAATTCCATCACGAAATATAAATAAATTTCCATTTTTTATCATTCCGTAATTTTTATTTAGCCTCTGATTTGCAATGGGTCTACACACAGGCTACTCGCCCATATAGACTCTTTCCTATGTTTTATTTGTGGAATTGTACTTATTCATAATATTTTTGGAAATAAAGTAGATTTCATTTCATTTCATAATCAATTGAAGGTGGTTCCTCGGGACTCGGAACCTGGAATTCTCCATCCAGCTCGACACCCACCCTTGTCTCCTCAATAACGACTCAACGACTGGCCTGACGGGCAAGCGCCCGGCACCAAGGACGTTTTCTATCCTTTGAATCCAGTATGCGCGCTCATACGTTCTCATTTATTTACTCTTGATGTATCCCTCTCCGATGGACTGAGGCTGGTAGGTATTCTTACATTACATTCACTTTTTACATGTTCGACCACTTAATTGTTGATAATAACGTGCTAATTGCTAATTGAGGCGATGAAACGATCCAATTACCTGGCATCGATTAGACGTAATTATCCGCTTGACTATATTGTCATCGCGTTAATTATCACGATTGTCATCGTCGTGTGTGATTGTGGTGTTGGAACATCTGTCGGTATGTGGTGTCACACTCGGTTTGTCATCAGGGAAGTTGCTGGGAGAGTTTTCTTCACTTCAGTTCAGAGTTTGATTTCAATAATGAACTTTTTGGCGCACATCGCTTCCGATCAAGACGGAATGAGGAAGTGCTCTACAATCGAAAAAAAACGGTTGCAGTTTTTGTTAAATTCTTAGTCAGTTAAATTAATAAACGTGATATTACTGGCGCCAAACCTTAAGGCCCACGTCGTCCATAAACCCAATGCTAAAATTAACATTAGTCTTATGGACGTCGTGGGCCTTAAGATTTGGCGCCATTTATACTTAAGGAGCTATTAGTAACGTACAGTAGACTCTCTCTTACCCGGACACCTTTTAATCGGACATCGGTTCAACCGGATGTGATCGTCAGGAAATAATTTAAATGAACAGTACTGTATGGACGATTCTCGTGTCAAAGATATGAGGCCATTAATCACCAATTGTCTAAATCAGAGTTTTAGCTTACACGTTAGAGTTATAATTTAACGTGTTTTAAACTGAACAGTACTAATTAATTAGAGGAAATCTTAATTGAACGTAGCAGAGTTAGACGCGAAGGTGGATAAAATGTTCTGGTTAACCCAAAATAAAATTTCAGTGGAACCGATTTCATACAGAAATTTAAATTTAAGGATTCCTGTTAATTTTTGTTAAAATGAAAAGTTCAAAATTAAAATTATTTTTGCGTAGTACTTCTATAATTTTGTGTGCTTAAACCAGTCGACCTTGTTATTTTCGGCCGGGACGTAGGCAATAAATTCGTGACCAAGGATGCCATCCACTCTTGTTTCCTCAATATCAAAAACACGCGGCCTGACGGACGAGCGGCGGCGAAGTCGATATTTCATACACAGAGACACGAAATGTGTTTGGCAGGTCCGAGATGGTCGCTGGCATCCGCGGTGGACCGAAATAGATCTTCGACAGCGAAAACGCTTTGTATCGATCAATTCGAGCCATTCACAGGCGCCTGTGTCGTTGCCCGGACGGATGGTTTAGATTGCACTCAAATCCGACTCCAAATTTGAATAGCGTGTTTATATTTTTGTTTGTTGTGATGTTTTTAGCGAATTTCCCTTACAGGGAAGAAGCTATTACCGTAGGTCTCATTGTCGGACCGTCATAACTTTTTGTTTTGGGGCCCCCAGATACCAAAAACACCAATCGTTCATATGTGTGTGTATATATATATATATATATATATATATATATATATATATATATATATATATATATACTTATGTGTCTGTAAGCACGTGCGATAACTATGTAAAAGCATGGCCCGATCATAACGAAATTTTTTTCAGACGTGTCTTTACACGTCTGAAAAAAATTTCGTTATGATTCTAGTATTGTGAGTCGAACAAGTTCTATAAAAAAAAACAAAAAAACAAGTTATAAAACCAGCCCGATGGGACTATCGGAAGAGGGTAGGAGGTAGATCACCCAAAATGAGTTTTCGTTGGAATCTTTACATGTAAAATCTAATTTTGGGTTACACCGTTGAATTCAGCTGGAAAAAACAAATAATTTGGTATCTTGAATCATTGCTCTTTGTCCAGTGGTTACCTATAAATATCTAAATACTGCGAGAGTGGTAAACACAGTAGTTGTCCCAATGATGACCTTATACGACATTGTGAATACAATTCTATATCTCGCTTATTTCTCAACATAACTGAATAAAACTCGGTATGTAGCCTCATCAGTAGATGGTCTCTTGAATAGTTTATTAATGTTTATACTATGCTTTTCTTTTTCAAAGGCCGTTATTTGTTAAGCAGTTTGATTATACATAGTTTTTTCGAATAAATTTGGGAAAGGAAACTCTACTAGGTTTAATTAATTCGCTAATTCATTCCACCCATTCTCTAGTTAGTTGTATAATTGGTATAATCAATCAAAACATGATGTCAAAGTCGTCATTGTTTACGGGTAAAGTCTCGATTTTCAATTCGGTTACGAGTTCTTTAATGTCCTCTCTTGTCAGTAGTAATAACATCAGCAGCTTTTATAGATACGAATAAAAACTTGCGTCTAATAAAAACGCGTTCTTCCAAAAGAATTTAATACGCGAGAAAAACGCATTAAAAGGTTAACGCCGCGTTAATAAACGGCCGGAAGCACCGCGTTGAAGCGCTGTAACGCGGAGCCGCAACCGAACTGCAGCAGCGCCGTGGATTTATACCGCATTCCGTGGACAGCGGCAGTGACGAAACCAGTCCGAATACCAGACGCCTCGTCGGGGAGTTAATACCGCCATAAATAGTGGGACTCTCGGGCTGTGGGCTCGGGCTCCAGGCTGAGTCAGCGGTGCAGTGGAGGTGGAGACGCCAGCATAGCGCTGAGGTGCTGATAAGGATGGAGACGTCAGCGTAGCGCTGAGGTGCTGATAAGGATGGAGACGTCAGCGTAGCGTTGAGGTGCTGATAAGGATGGAGACGTCAGCGTAGCGCTGAGGTGCTGATAAGGGTGGAAACGTCAGCGTAGCGCTGAGGTGCTGATAAGGATGGAGACGTCAGCGTAGCGCTGAGGTGCTGATAACGATGGCGACGTCAGCGTAGCGCTGGGGTGCTGATAAGGATGGAGACGTCAGCGTAGCGCTGGGGTGCTGATAAGGATGGAGACGTCAGCGTAGCGCTGAGGCGCTGATAAGGATGGAGACGTCAGCGTAGCGCTGAGGCGCTGATAAGGATGGAGCTGTCAGCGTAGCGCTGAGGCGCTGATAAGGATGGAGCTGTCAGCGTAACGCTGAGGTGCTGATAAGGATGGAGACGTCAGCGTAGCGCTGGGGTGCTGATAAGGATGGAGACGTCAGCGTAGCGCTGGGGTGCTGATAAGGATGGAGACGTCAGCGTAGCGCTGGGGTGCTGATAAGGATGGAGACGTCAGCGTAGCGCTGAGGCGCTGATAAGGATGGAGACGTCAGCGTAGCGCTGAGGCGCTGATAAGGATGGAGACGTCAGCGTAGCGCTGAGGCGCTGATAAGGATGGAGCTGTCAGCGTAGCGCTGAGGTGCTGATAAGGATGGAGACGTCAGCGTAGCGCTGGGGTGCTGATAAGGATGGAGACGTCAGCGTAGCGCTGGGGTGCTGATAAGGATGGAGACGTCAGCGTAGCGCTGAGGCGCTGATAAGGATGGAGACGTCAGCGTAGCGCTGAGGCGCTGATAAGGATGGAGACGTCAGCGTAGCGCTGAGGCGCTGATAAGGATGGAGACGTCAGCGTAGCGCTGAGGTGCTGATAAGGATGGAGACGTCAGCGTAGCGCTGAGGTGCTGATAAGGATATGGAGACGTCAGCGTAGCGCTGAGGTGCTGATAAGGATGGAGACGTCAGCGTAGCGCTGAGGCGCTGATAAGGATGGAGACGTCAGCGTAGCGCTGAGGCGCTGATAAGGATGGAGACGTCAGCGTAGCGCTGAGGCGCTGATAAGGATGGAGACGTCAGCGTAGCGCTGAGGCGCTGATAAGGATGGAGACGTCAGCGTAGCGCTGAGGCGCTGATAAGGATGGAGACGTCAGCGTAGCGCTGAGGCGCTGATAAGGATGGAGACGTCAGCGTAGCGCTGAGGCGCTGATAAGGATGGAGACGTCAGCGTAGCGCTGAGGCGCTGATAAGGATGGAGACGTCAGCGTAGCGCTGAGGCGCTGATAAGGATGGAGACGTCAGCGTAGCGCTGAGGCGCTGATAAGGATGGAGACGTCAGCGTAGCGCTGAGGCGCTGATAAGGATGGAGACGTCAGCGTTGCGCTGAGGCGCTGATAAGGATGGAGACGTCAGCGTAGCGCTGAGGTGCTGATAAGGATGGAGACGTCAGCGTAGCGCTGAGGCGCTGATAAGGATGGAGACGTCAGCGTAGCGCTGAGGTGCTGATAAGGATGGTAATTGTTTTTTAAATATCGATGTATCGCTTTTTCGATGAATCGGAACCTTTAATATCGATACAAACGATATATCGGAAGCCAAATTTCGATTTTTCGATGTATTGACAAAATAATATTTGTGGAGGAAAATATCACGATTTTGCAAGTCAGAATGGGAATCAGGAACAAGTTTTACCACTTGTTAGGTGGTATTTCTTTGCTTTTAAAAGGCAAAATATTATGCAATACACATCTTTACCGCCTGAAAATATCATCCTTTTTAATACTATACTACTTAAAATGTTTCTCAAAAAACCTTTTAAAAAAAGACAATGACAAAGTCAGTCAACGTGTCGTGTCAACAAAGCCGGGGCCGGTCTCCAACAGCCAGACAGTCACACTTAAGATTGGTTCTCTTAAGATTGTATTGTTAATTCTCTTTGATTTTGATTTAAAGTTAATGCGATGGACCCAATCAAATAAGAGGAAGCCTACACATTCGACTATAGAGTACCGATTGTTGATCCTCAATATCGACAATGAATACACGTTGATATCGACACGCACGCAATCATCGATAGTTCCTATCGACTTGCGAAAGTGAAAACAGAAATAGCAGCGTGGTCGGTCGACAACCTTGAGGTACACCCAGTGTAATTGAACTGACGGACAGTGAACGTGGGAGCGTGTGCGTGTGTAGCGAGTAGGTAGGTACACGGACTACACGTACACACGCTGGGTATAAACACTGTCGCAGCGTAACAGACGCGCTCGACCGTACATGAACGTAAACAACTCGCACTCGCGCGCGCAAACTTTGCTCACTGTCGAGACTGCCAAGCAGCTGAAGGACAGTGGATGGGAAATTAGGAAATAATTATAATAAAAATTTGTATTAGACATACGGTACGGTATATAGTTGATTACTACATTGTAGAGTTGAACGTTCTTCTAGCAATACTGAATTTCAATTTGTAGGTTAACTTGTGGTTAAATACTTTAACATTATTGTAATAGTTTTCGAGTAAACTCCAAAATCTATGAATATATCGTTGTTTATATCGTAAATTCGGTAAAAAACTCAAACAAAATAAAAGTTATTTAGTTCCAAGTTTCGGTTGGCTCAATAATTTAGTTAATTACACCTAAATGCTCCAAAGTTACAATCAAAATAAACACCTTGGGTTACTATATTGTTGTATTATTATATTTTTCGAAATTAGTTTCTAGCATATTAACATAGTTTTGTTGTTTCTCGGCACGGACTCGGGTTTTTGTCTCAGTAATGAATACTTTTAACGCGATGACAAGTTTAGGTAGTATATAAAAATAATCATCCAGCGCATGTAAATTACGAGTAAAAACGCTATTACGCATGTAAAAAGCCGGTGTTTACCGACGATTTTCACGCCATAATCGGGCGTTAACAGCCGGGGCGAGGTCGTCCTTTTTTGCCCAACTTGGCGTAAACGATCGCCGGAACAACGTAAATTCTCCCCGTCTTCGGACCATTAAATTATCTCGGGGAACCCTCCCGCCTTTCCACATAAGTCAGGCGGTAATGTAGTATAATGCGCGATTAACGTATTTATGGGATCTGTCGGCCGCACGCCGGGCTGTACACGCCATTTGTATGGAAATCCTACACACTACACGGCGGGCCTAATTAATAGTGGGAGATTTACAGCCAAGACTGTCGATTCCGGTATGTGGGTAGTCGGTAGTCGGTAGTCGATAGTCGATAGTCGATAGTCGATAGTCGATAGTCGATAGTCGATAGTCGATAGTCGATAGTCGATAGTCGATAGTCGATAGTCGATAGTCGATAGTCGATAGTCGATAGTCGATAGTCGATAGTCGATAGTCGATAGTCGATAGTCGGCTTTCGATACGGTCGGTATCGCTTGTCGTGCAGCAGCGTGTCTACTGATACTGGCAATCCTGGAAATACTGGAATTATGCTTGAAATTTTTTTATACTAGAAATACTGGAATTTTTAATTTTGTACTGGAATTCATTTTTTTAATACAAGTGGTAAAATCCCTTAAAAATAGTTTTGTCCAATACATTCACATACAAAAAGATCGACAACACTTTTTAGCATTGTGTTTACAAACCTAAATCAAACCACTTGTAATTCAGTTCCATTACTAAACTTCCTAATCAGATTTACAATTTTATATGTTGTAATTTTTTTGAGGTTGGAGATGTTCTCAATATTTCCTACATTTTTTATATTCGCATTTCTATATAATTTTCTTAAACAAAATTATGTGATATTAAAGTGAGAGACTGAGTCTCAGGACACCCATAGTAAATTAGAACTTTTTAATTTATGATTGTAATTATGTATTGATTATTTGGATTATAAAGTGGGCGGAACGTATAGGGCTACAAGGCGACTTGGAATGCTCTAATAAAAATCAAACGAATATGTTTTTTCTTTGACGGGTTTAATTTATTATTTATATTATTTGTCGCAATGCTGTAAATCAGTTACTTAATTTTAACAATAAACATTATTTGTATAATAACAAGTTTATTAATGGTACTTCTTAGTAACATAAATAATTGGCGAGTGATACTGGAATTTTGAAAACAATTCTTGACATACTGGAAATATACTGGAATTTTATAACCAGATGTCAGTAGACACCCTGTGTAGGTGGTGCCAAATGGTAAATCGGTATAGTTGGCATTTGATACGGTTTTTATCGTTTATCAGTGTCGAAACTGTGATACCGGTAGGTGTAACGGTAGTCGATAGATTGCATTTGATTCGGTTTTTTAGTTTATTCGTATCGGATGGTGTTGAGATTTTCCCTGATTTTCCCTACCCTTGAACCTTTTACCAATTCTTGAACCTGAACTTCCAACTGATATACAGTATTTCAATTTAAAGTCGCTAAGTAATCGAGAACAAAAATTTTGATCGCGCACCCTTAAAGATCCTACCTAAAAGGTGGCGGTTTTTCCCAACATTGTCGTGCCTAGTCGTTCTGCCAGAATATAGAAGGTGTCATCGTGATCTTTCGACGCGAATATCTATACGATCGTTATGATTCGATATCGTATCGGAACAACCGCATCGATACGATACGATATATCGATGCTTATATCGAACGAGTCTCGCTATTGGTTTATTCCTATTCACGCGGACAATAGGCGGGCTCGTTTGTTGGTCCGGTCTTTAATTCGAACCGTTGGAAAGTGACGTTTTCACGAGACCCCTGGGGGAGAGGTTAAGTGAGTCCTTGTACAGGTCGAGTTAGATGACGTGGCATGGCTGTCCTTGTACAGGTCGAGTTAGATGACGTGACATAGGCTGTCCACAAGCCTAATGATAAAATTAACATTCTTATAGGCAGATTGTATCACGGCATTTGAATCGATTTGTTTGTGTTTCGGGGTTCGTATTCCAGTTGACCTTAGTATGAAAAAATGTTGTATTTCATTAGAGATACATAGGTCTAATAACACACAGTTTTTGCAACATAGCACGCCTTCGGCAGTTATGTAGATGGGATGAAATGGATTTTCATCATACTGACTCAGAAACGTCTGTTTTCTGTTCCTTTTTGTTGGCTCGAAAGTTACCCATGACCACCGGCCATAGGCCGGATAAATCAGCTGATTTGCAGCAAACCGACGACGTTTAATGCTTGTTTATTGGTTACTTTTTAGAGGAATGAAGTGACAGCAGTAGCAAATTTTTGTTCTGTTTGTCAGAGGTTATGCGAAGGATTCAGAAATGTATTGATTTATGCCAGGACTACGTTATGATTGACAGCATGTTTTTTTCTTAGTAGTATGATGAAAAGTATCTTACGTTACACGGCCGGTAAGGTTTACCGTTCTCGCATGAAAATCCCACACTCACCTTCGGCTCGCACCGAAACTATCATGCTCGTCCGGCAAAACATTACTTTCCGGCCTAGTAACATGGCAAAACAGTACTTTCTGATGGCCTATTTACGTAATGTACTATTTCACAGCACAGTTTAGAAATCAAAACTTTCTAAACCGACTATAAATCAAAGGAAGCAACTGGACAACCAGCCGAACGGTAGCGGGTGCATAAACTCTCCGGACACGCCACGTAACTATCCGGACTGGTCCGGACAACCCGGACTGATGGGACTGGTTATCGGTTGTCTAATTACCCTCTGGGAATGAAAACAAACCATTAACCCGACAGATTAGAATAGTAAAGTATAGGACCCTAGGCCTCGCTCGTGTGACGGGTAATGGGATTCTTTAGATAATTAGTGAAAGAGGGTTTTACGCCCATAACTATTAAAAGACAGACTGTTTAAAGTAGCCTAAAACAAAACGTGTCTGTAAAGTGATTATTTGATATTGGAGGTTTGTGCCTGCGTTCAGGGCCGGCGACAGGAATTTCGGGCCCCTGTGCAACCTGCATCGCCGGGCCCTAAAGCTGGTGACTTTTTTTACTTCTTACGTGTTTTTCGGCCCCTTTACAGCCATTTCGGGCCCTTTTGCCTGTTTCCGGGTCCCCTGCGATCACGGGCCCCTATACATTTGCTCCCCCCGGGCCCCTGGGCAATTGACCCAGCTGCCCCCCTGTCACCGGCCCTGCCTGCGTTAGATACAAAACGTGCGGCGATAACTAAAATTGAATCTCATATAGTACCATCACCTAGTTGTAGCGAAGGTATGACTTGGAAGCTTTGTTAGTAACGAGTTGGGGTTTTTAGTAGTGTACAATACGATGTAAATAAAATCAAGTCTTAAATCGTGAAGTTACAGGGATTTTACGGGTCACAATTAATGTGCACAAAAGTGCAACTTGTTGTAGAAATATCCTTATTTTGTTGACAGTCTACTGTAGGAGATGATTTTTTTTTTGTTGAATCAGGTTTTTTTGATTGCCAGGTTCGTTAGAAGTAACTTGTGATTTATAGTAACGAAAAGTCTAGGGGAACGAGTGGGGAATTCGCTGTTCACTCGAATATTGCGAAGTATGACACGCTCCCGCGTGTAAATCTAGATAATCCCATTGAATTACCTCCTCAACGATTTCATCAATTATCACCCCGAGCTATCGAACATACTCTGCACCGAATGCACTGTACACCGGTCGAGTCCCTGTCTTGTCTTTGACCGGTTTTCTCGTCTTCTCAGCTTACGCTTACACCCCCTTCTTACCCCGTTTAGAAGCTGTCATTGTTCTGTTAAGTCATTTGGCTGTCCGGATTTACCAGCTTCCTGTTCACCT
This sequence comes from Flexamia atlantica, assembly GCA_035578135.1. Lineage (NCBI taxonomy): Eukaryota > Metazoa > Arthropoda > Insecta > Hemiptera > Cicadellidae > Flexamia > Flexamia atlantica. The sequence goes on along the minus strand of JAQJVK010000003.1, from coordinate 507,439 downwards.
CGGTTCCTCCTTGTCTCTCAGGGAACTTAGGTTCCTAGCTAAGCTAGGATACAAAGTCAGGTCTGAGCCCTAGGGAGTTGTGGATCGTCCTGGCTTGTCCATCTGGGAGGGGATGAGGGACCCTTATCCGACAAACTTCTAAGCGTCTGCTAGTCTGGAGGGCGAACCGACCTGGGTGAGACCCTTCACAAGGAGAGCTCCCAGGTGGAGGTCTTTGTCTGGGAATGCCTGGGAGGTCTCGGGTTAGAGGGTGAGTCGTCCCCGGAAGAGCGTGGAGGATGGGTTGGAAATCTCTCTTCCTTCAGGGGCGAGGCTGATGACTGACTATCATACCTTTCCCATCCTGACAACCACCCCTTCCTTCCTTAAGCCGTGCAATATCCTAATGGAGACGTGCCTAGCTAGCAATGCTGAGGCTTTCATTCCTCCAAAGTCTAACCTCTAACACAACACTCTGGACCGAATGCACAGTACACCGGTCGAATTCCACAAGTAGTCCCCGTCTTGTCTTTGACCGGTTTTCTCCCGTCGTCTCGGCTTACACCCCTTCTCACCGTTTTTGTCTCACCCCCGCCATGTTAATGGGACACCTGTGTAAGGCCGAGACGCCGAACTTGTTAGACGCCCGGCTCTTTTGTCACCGGATTTCGAAAAACCGACAGTGTCATTGGCTTTTTTGGGGGATACGGGCCCGAAAAAAGTGTAAAACGCCGAGTAGCGCTTCCCTATCGGGTGACGGCCGGGCCGACGGCCGGCCAAGGGTCGAGGGTCGTTACGAGGGTTTGATTTGATGGCCGTTATCTTAACTCGTCTACCGGCGGGGGGTGGTTTTTTTCGGGTTGTTTATCCACAAAGATTTAGACCTGATGTTTTGAAAGGGTGTGTTTAGGACGATGATAATCGAGTTAGTTTTGCGTAGGCCTGACAAAAAAGTTTAAAAGTAAACTTGGATTTCTAATGTTAAAATCAATCTGCATCTCAACTTTTTAAGATTTTGTTCATTTATTTCCATCGGTTGTTGTACAGTAGCAGTAGCACGATTAACTTACGTGAAAAAGTAACAAGACAAGGTAATAAGCTATTTCTTATTGTGGTTTCTACGAGTGCTTCTCCGAACTATATAGTATTTAATATTTAATCGGTTATTATTGTGCAAAATTAAATTTATTTTTACCCGGCAATAGTTCATATATGAAACCAGAAGATAAGTATCTCCCTGGCTTATAAACATTTTCTATAAAAGACTATTTACTCGGCATTTGTTTACGTTATTCAGAAAAGTTGTAAGTTTGACACGACTATTTAGTCTCTTACAGTCATAAGAGTTTAAATTAGTTTTATGGCTGAGCAGTACTGTGCCGGAGACAACAATGAGTAGAAAACAATTTTGCAATTTCCTTAGACGAGACAGGATACTAGTTTATTAAGGCAACGTACACCAAACAAGACAGACTTTCAATACATTAGGGGAAGGAGTAATACCAGCATGGTGAATGACAAGGTATGAATGAATGACGTGAATGAAACGTGAGTGCAGCCCGCCACCCGTGTTGTGTGTAGGGGTGTAGGGGAGGTGGGGGGGTGGGGGAGGGGGAGGGTGGGTTAAAACAATAGACAGCGTCGTATTACCGGGGTGACATACCTACATATAGCGGGTACAGGGCTTCTGAGGGTAGTGTCAGTGGTGGTTTGTGCTCGGTGTTGTCTTTACGTTGGAAGCTCTGCTTTTTGGAGGATTGAAGTTGTGAGTGGTTTTAGTGAATGTTGTTTCTAATTTTAGTTACAAAATGTTTCCTCTGTTACATTTTGATTTTTTTTTTGGACATTTGCCAAACTGTTATCATCGAATAGTAAAAACAAGTTTCATGACGTTTCATAATTGGAATTGAACCCGTCTTCAGGTGGAAAGCCATCTTTGACATAACGAGATGAGTTACCTTCTAGGTTCCTTTCTTGACACCCGAATACTGAATCAGATTTGAGAACCCGAAACGTCGTGAAATTTGATTTACTAATCAGTGATGGCAAATATCCGCAAAAATAAAAATCAATAGAATAAACTAACCATCCCCAACAATGAATTTCAATCAAAATAAATAACTGTTGACTTTTTTTTACTTTTTGTAGACTCATCTTTTGAGCAGAATTAAAAAAAAACAATGAATTTGAGCTATTGCCAAATAAAAGCAATCTATGCATTCGCCTTTTAAATTGATAGTATTATGTTTAATGTCAGAGTCATTCAAGTTTCGATGATACAGTCTACGTTATCTGATGTTGTCTATTTACGATGGCAAAACATTACGAAGCCTCATGTACGATTCTCATTGTGTTTTCATATTAGTTTTGGAGTTTCAAAATGGAAGTTCTCATTGTGTTTTCATTTTAGCTTTGGAGTTTCAAAATGGAAGTTCCCATTGTGTTTTCATTTTAGTTTTGTGGTTTTAAAATGGAAGTTCTCATTGTGTTTTCATTTTATTATTGGAGTTTCAAAATGGAAGTTCTCATTTTGTTTTCATATTAGTTTTGGAGTTTCAAAGTGGAAGTTCTCATTGTGTTTTCATTTTAGTTTTGGAGTTTCAAAATGAAAGTTCTCATTGTGTTTTCATTTTATTTTTGGAGTTTCAAAATCAAAATGGAAGTTCTCATTGTGTTTTCATTTTGTTTTTGGAGTTTCAACATGGGAGTTCTCATTATGTTTTTATTTTAGTTTTGGGGTTTCAAAACGAAATTGCTCATCATGTTTTTATTTTCGTTTTGGAGTTTCAAAACGGGAGTTCTCATTTTTGGATTTTCAAAGTGGAAGTTCTCATTGAGTTTTCATTTCAGTTTTGAAATTCCAGAATGGAAGTTGAGACGGATGTTTTGTTCCAGGAATGCTGTCAGCCAGCGAGGTACGATGTACGCCTCGAGATGCGCCGGTATCTACGCAGCTGTTTACATGTCCCACATCTCCTTCTTGGTGTATGCAGGTGAGCCTTTTTAAGAAAATTCTTTTATAAATATTTGTCTTTATCAAATAATTGGCATTATTGATGTTACAATTTCTTCAAAAACATTAGGTTTTACATGAATTTGTGCCAGTATATCATTTTTGTGTCTACACAGTGAAAGCGATGGGTAAAATTCTCAATCTTAAATTCTTGTTTGTGATATTTTTAAGAGTTAGTTTCAGGAGTTTTAAATATACAAAATAAATTGGTAATTCATAAACTATTTTTTAGCACTGTACCAACATATAGAAAATTCGAAGTGTTTAAAACTAAACAAGCATTTTAAAAGCTCCATTCAACAATTAAACGACTGCAATAAAAGACAGGTACAAAAATAATGATTACAGATTTTTTTTAAATCTTTTTCAACCTGATGAAATGCCAGGAAGCATCAGCATCGTGAAAAATTATTAAATTTCAGCCTGCTCTAAAACTCGTTATTATATAGTGGTTCAAAATGCGCCTTTTCCTTTAGTGTACCATATTTCACATTTTTTATATCTGCAGTCCTACTAGTTAAAACAAAAAGCTTGATAAATGTGTTGCCCACTTAGTTTATATTTTCTATCAAAATAGTTACGTATTTGTGTATTTATGAATCTGGAGAGCTGTCATAGATTATTAGGCTTCTCAATATTAATCCTGAAACATTATTCAGATGCTCTTTGCTACTAAAGCTTTCATATAATCCATTCTGCACTAATCTTAAACTCGCATTCCCCTACAATTGGTTGCCATTATAAATGTAATGTAAAGGAAGTTAAACAATTTAGTGATTAGGGTCAACAACCAAAACTCCTACACCATTCGAGCGAAACACCCACGCATCTTCAACAGATGACTTAATGATAGTTTTGTTAGACGAGAATTAATTGTGCGGAGTCGGACAAATATAATTACACCAGCAGGCAGGTTAATTGCAGCCGAGGTCTCGGGTTCGAGGTGTGCTCCAGTTCTTTGTCCCTGCGAGCATCGCTCTGTGATAACTGTAATTCTACACAATGGGCTTCTTTGACCCTGGCCAAAACTGTAATTTGGCCGCATTGGGCTTCTTTGACCCTGGCCGTGGCAGTATGGTGATTACATGGTGTGTACTCCGCCTCCGATCGGTGTGGGTGTGTTTGTTTGGGCTTGCCAAATCCCCGGGGATTATTGTGTGGAGATTTTGATTCGAGGGTGTTGTCAGATTGTCTGTTTGGGAGAAAATTTTATGAAGCAAGAGGAAGGTACGGTAGGAGTGATTGTTTTTGTTGCGAATAAAGTGTGATTATTTTTTAAGGAAAGTAGTGTTTAGAACAAATGAAACACTTTGTTGTTTTGTTTTGGGATTATTTAGTTTTTATATAGTTTTATTTTTGGGTGGTCTTTTGCCGAAGAAAAGAGGAAAGGAAGAGATTGAACTAAGATGTGTCAGTTAGTTATATATTGTTTAAACCCACCTATGATTCAAAAAACTTGTGCAGGACAAAAAACGATTTCCTTTAAGTTGTTAGGGGCTCCAGTTACGTTAAATATTGGTTTCCTGCATTCTTCTTCCATAAGGCCAATATTCACTTTCAAATTCCATAGAGGCTCAATTTCTTCCGGAATAGTTGATTTCCAGTTGATATGAAATGGTGGTAAATCTAGGGATTCCAGTCAGTAAAAATTTTGGTGACTACCTTAATAAAAAATAAATTAAATCACATCAATTAATTTTTGAAGTCAATTAATTTTATTATCGAGGCAGGTTCTTGCTTACGCTAGCGAGCCATCTTTTAAGATATAACTGTAATATTGACCACTAGAATTGTTCTGTATAATTTATTTGGTATCAGACAAGACAAGGGTTTTTATTGTTTAATGACTTTTAATCAACGTTTGTTTAAAAACAAGGATGTTGTGTGAAATATACTTACTTTTTGATTGGTTGGTTTGGTTGGTTCACTGGTTGGTTGTTGGTTGGTTGGTTGGTTGATTGATCAATCAATGGATGGATTGATTTACGGTTTTGTTGATTGATTGATGGTTTGATTGTTTGATCGATGGTTTGATTGACGGTTTGATTGATTGATTGTTTGTTTGTTTGTTAATTGGTGTTTTGATTGATTGATTGTTTGATCGATGGTTTGATTGTTTGATCGATGGTTTGATTGCTTGATCGATGGTTTGTGTCATATGATTAGTTTAACCATATGTCATGTCATGTTTATTGTTTATGTTTACTTTGGTATTTTGAGATAAGTAATAAATGATTAACTTTTAATGTGATAATTTATTATATTAACTAGTGATCTTACATGGTGGCTAGCGGTGAACACATTATTTGGAGGTAAATTATACATTTTGCAAGGCTATTTCAATTATTAAGATGCCTGTAGATAAAGAAACTTTAGATGCCCTAGTTGCAATAATGGCAGAAGCTCTGAAACAATCAGGTGCAGGGAAGGCAAATGAAAAGCCTGAATCTGCAGAGGCCACTTTCCAAGTAAAACCTCCACCTAATTTTAACTTAAATGAACCTGCCGAGTGGTCTAATTGGTTAAGGCAGTTTGAGTTATTTAGAAATGCCTCTGGGTTGTACAATAAATGTGAATCTCAACAGATTAGTATGTTAGTTTATTGTATGGGTTCTGCAGCTGATGAATTGCTTAATGCTTTAGGAATGCCTGAAGAGTCGAGAGTGTTTTATGATGATGTAAAAGAAAAGTTTTCTGACTATTTCTCTTGCAAAAGTAATTTATTTTTTGAGCGGTCCAGATTTATCAATCATTTTCAAAAACCTGGTACAAATGTTGATGAATTTATAAATGACCTTTACTACTTATCTGGGTGCTGTGACTGGTCATGTGAAAAGTGCAAAAATAGCTACAATGATAAAATGATAATGCTTAAATTAGTTACAGGATTAGCTGATAAACATTTGAGTGCACAACTTCAAATGAAAGAACTTTCTTTAAAGGAGATTATTGATAGAGTAAGGCAGGCGGAACAGTTCCAGCTCCGTCCTCAAGTCTGTAGTACTTCAAGGGAAGGGAATGGTTTTGTGGAACAAATGCGTATTGACAGAAATAAATTAGTTTGGGATGCAGAAAATAGTCGTAAGAAGCGAGGTACTACTAATTTTAAATGTTTTCATTGTGGGGGTAAAAGGCCGCATCAAGTCGGCAAATGTTGGGCTAAGTTTGTTACTTGCCACATTTGTAAGAAACGAGGACACAGCAAGGGAGCGTGTAAATTTCAAGGTAAGGTTGATGAAATAAATGATGTTGACAAGCAGTCATCTTCCTCATATAGTGATAATGGTAATATCGACAGTATTATTGTGTCTGAGAACAAGGCTCCTAGGAAAAGTAAAATAACTGATCATAGTAAAGGGATTTTTGTTTCCTGTTCAGTTAACAATTGTCCTATTAAATTTAAATTAGATACTGGGGCTGATGTTACTTGCTTGGGAGAGGAACATGTAAAGATGCTAAGGTTAAACTTGCTCCCTACGTCATTACGCTTGAGAGGTCCAGGAGATAGTCCACTAACTGTTTTGGGGTGTGTCAATTTAAAGTTAAAATATAAATCACAAGTTGAAGAGGAAGTTGCCTATGTAATCAAAGGTCAGAGGGAACCCCTATTATGTAGAAGTATGGCAATTAAATTGGGGTTGATTTCGGGAGATATTGAGACTGTCTCATGTGAAAATATCTTAATTACCTCTTTTCCTAAGGTCTTTGATGGATTGGGAAAGTTTGTAGGAGATCCGTTCACAATTGAACTTCAGGAAAATTACAGACCTTTTTCTATAAGTTGTCCACGGAGGATACCCTTACATTTAAGAGACAAAGTAAAATCTGAATTAGATAGGATGGTTAGTGAAGGGGTGATTACTAAGGTTGACGGCCCTACTGAGTGGTGTTCTCCAATAGTAGTGGTTCCTAAGAAGAATGGGTCAATTAGAATGGCTGTGGATTATACCATGTTGAACAAATATGTTAAGAGAGAGAAGACCATTTTGCCTTCTGTAGACGAGTGTTTGGCAAGGATCGGCAATGCAAAGTATTTTAGCCGTCTTGATGCTAACAGCGGTTTTTGGCAAGTACCTCTTGATGCTAAGTCTGCCATGCTTACCACATTTATTACACCGTTTGGAAGATTTTTTTTCAATCGAATGCCTTTCGGTATTTCATCTGCTCCAGAACACTTTCAGAGGAGGACTTTTGAGATGGCAGATGGACTTGAGGGTGTAATAAATTTAGCGGACGATTTTCTAGTTTTCGGGAACACTCCTGAACAGCATGACAGGAATCTGATTGCTTTGTTATAGAAATTTGAACTAAGTGGACTTACCTTGAATGCTGAGAAATGTGATTTCAAGAAGACTAAAATTAAGTTCCTTGGCCATGTGATTGATAATGGTACAGTCCTACCTGATCCCGATAAGGTAAAGGCTATTGAATCTTTGCCTTCGCCTACAAATCGGACAGAGCTACGAAGATTTATGGGAATGATTAATTACTTGATGAAGTTTGTTCCAGGGCTTTCCTCCGCCACTGAACCATTAAAGAGCCTGTTATGTGAAAAAAATGAATGGCTGTGGAGTTTTGAACATGAGAATGTGTTTAGGAAAATTAAGCAAATGATTGGAGATGCAACTGCACTTGTTTTGTTTGATCCTAACTTGCCTTTGAGAGTTTCAGCAGATTCTTCAAGTTTTGGATTAGGAGCAGTCATTGAGATGAAAGTTAGAGATACATGGAAGCCAATCCAGTTTGTTTCAAGAACTTTAAGTTCTGTTGAGTGCCGATATGCGCAAATAGAGAAGGAGGCCTTAGCTTCGATATGGGCCTGTGAGAGATTTGCTCAATACTTGATTGGTTGTCGATTTGTATTGAGAACAGATCATAAGCCGCTGGTTCAGCTATTTGGTGAGAAGCAGATTGATGATTTAACTGCAAGACTTCAACGTTTTAGGATGAGGCTGGCTAGATTTGATTTCCAAGTGGTTCATGTTCCAGGTAAGCAAATGCTAATTGCAGATACGCTTTCTAGGGAACCTTTGAGGTCTGAGCCGAATGAACAGGCGGATGTTTTGGATGAACTTGAGTTAAATGTATCTAGTGTAATCACACTAATCGACCTTTCAGATAGAAGCATGAAAAGGCTCAAAGAACTTCAAGAAAATTATTATTCTTGTAAGACACTAAAAGAATGTATTGCTTCTGGGGACTGGTCAAGTTTGAAACATACCGAGTTTTACAAGGAACGTGGAGATCTTGTGTTTAATAATGGGCTTTTGTTGAAGAGACATAGAGTCTTTTTTCCTAGAAGTGCTCGTGCCAAAATGCTGGAACATATTCATAGTGGCCATTTAGGTATTGTCAAATGTATTGCGAAGGCAAAATTGTCTGTTTGGTGGCCTGGAATCACGGTTGACATTAAGAGGAAAGTGGAAGGGTGTCCTGTGTGCTTAGAGCACCGTGATAAGGTTTCAGAACCTTTGAGACCGGCTAAAATACCAGAGGGCCCTTGGCAAGAAGTGTCAGCAGATATTGGAGATTTTGAGGGAAGAAACTACCTTGTACTTCAGGATTATTTTTCAAAGTACATTGAGGCCGTTCCTCTGGCAAATATGAGGAGCATCACTGTAATCCGCAGTGTTAAGGAAATATTCGCTAGATTCGGCATTCCTTTTGTATTGCGTTCTGACAATGGGACCCAGTTCAAGTCTGTAGAATTTTCAAACTTTGCTGAGGAATACAACTTTATAGTGGTTACTTCGAGCCCAAAGCATGCTCAATCTAATGGTCAGGCAGAATCTGCTGTGAAAATTGTTAAGAAATGTTTGAAGAAAAATAAGGATCTAAGTGATGGTCTGATGGCTCACAGATCGACTCCATTGGATAGTGGGGTGTCTCCTGCAGAGCTTTTGTTTGGAAGAAGGATCAGGACTAACATCCCAATTGATAAAAGAATGTTGAAACCTAATTGGAGAAGAGTTGACGACCACAAGAAGTTCTGGGAGAAAGATAAGGTAAACCAGAAGTTTTATTTTGACAGAAACACAATGCGCGGGAACTAAGCAATCTAATGAGAAACGAGCGTGTCTTCATAAAAGACCTGAAGAGATATGGATATATTGTTTCGGAAGGGATAAACAACAGAGAATACTTGGTTGATGTCCAGGGTAAAGTTTTTAGGCGAAACAGAGTATTTCTGCAGCCTGCTCCACTGTTGGATTTTGAAATTGAAGAACCAAGGTTCAGTCAAAAAGATATTCAAGCAGATATTCGGTCGAGAAACTCTAACGATAATAAAATAACTGAGGAGAAGATAGTAGAACAGCCAAGAGCGAGTGTGGAACTTTCCATGGCCTCTACTAAAGATCCCACTCCTAATCAAGCTCCCTACAAGACAAGGTTTGGTAGGGTTGTAAAGCCGAAAAGACTGAGTTTATGAAGAAGAGAGGATGTCATATGATTAGTTTAACCATATGTCATGTCATGTTTATTGTTTATGTTTACTTTTGTATTTTGAGATAAGTAATAAATGATTAACTTTTAATGTGATAATTTATTGTATTAACTAGTGATCTTACAGTTTGATTGATTGATTGTTTGTTTGTTAATTGATGTTTTGATTGATTGATTGTTTGATTGGTGTTTTGATTAATTGATTGATTGTTTGATCGATGGTTTGATTGACGGTTTGATTGATTGATTGACGGTTTGATTGACTGATTGTTTGTTTGTTAATTGAAGTTTTGATTGATCGATTGTTTGATCTATGGTTTGATTGTTTGATCGATGGTTTGATTGATTGTTTGTTTGTTTGTTAATTGATGTTTTGATTGATTGATTGTTTGATTGGTGTTTTGATTAACTGATTGATTGTTTGATCGATGGTTTGATTGACGGTTTGATTGATTGATTGTTTGTTTGTTTGTTAATTGATGTTTTGAATGATTGATTTTTTGATTGGTGGTGTGATTAATTGATTGATTGTTTGATCGTCAATGGTTTGATTAATTGTTTGTTTGTTTGTTAATTGATGTTTTGATGGATTGATTGTTTGATTGTTGGTTTGGTTGATTGATGGTTTGATACATGGTTTGATCAATTGACGGTTTGATTGTTTGATTGATGGTTTGTTTGATTGATTAATGGTTTGATTTACCGATTTAATTGCTGAACAGATTGATTTCTCGCTCGAATGATTGATTTCACTGATCGTTTTGCAGACAAGAGCGGAGGCGGCGGCGGGGGCGCAGGCGTGGGGCTGTGGTTCGTCAAGTCGCCGGAGCCGATCACGGTGCCGCCGGGGGACGAGGTGGACTTCGAGTGCTCGCTGAACGTGGGCTCGGAGACGGTGCGGTGGCGCCGCGACGGCCGCCCGCTGCCCGACTCCGGCCCCGGCCCCGCCACCCGGCGCACAGTCAAGGTGGTGGACGCCAGCCAGGCCGGCGACTACCAGGTCGGTGCTTTGTGTATGTTATAATCGGTGGAATTTGCTCAAAAAGCTTACTGTCAATTCCCACATGCAAAGATTTATATTGAAAATGTATATAAAAAATATATTTACAGTATTTAATTTATATATTTTACGATAAACATTACAAATATATTTTTAATATGTATATTAGCCCGACTACATATATCTATGTACATTTTTAAAGGTTAAAAATATTAATAATTTATATTTTAAATATATTTTTGATCGATATTAGGAGGCACCAGGCAATCTGGCACACACTTACATTATTTTGAAATTTTGTACACGCTACCGGTAAGAAGGGGTGTAGGAAGAGGGAAGGAAGGAATGGACAGTTTCTAACTCCAAGCCTGACCGGCTTTACCCTGTTCACACGCCTGGGGGAGCGGCAGGAATTTGGGAAGTCATGAAGGTTCCATTCATCCCTCTTCCACCATTACAGCGTCTAACTGGCTGTCCACGTTTGTGAGTGACACGCCCCAAAGTATATGAGAGGACCGAGGTGCAGGCAAGCTGTTCACTCTGGATGGCCAGAAAATTCACCGATACTCTAAAATTATTTGTATGTACATAGGCGTGGCCTTCTGTGGTAGGACACGCCCTTTGAACTGGCAGCGCCGCTTTGCAAGGGTTGTTTGCATGGTAAAAACTTTTACAGAGACAGCTGATTTCAAGAAAACAATAGTTATTTGTGCAACTTGTGAGCAAAGTGAGCAATTGCCTCACTCGAGAGAAATCCTTACTCACGAGCCGTAGGCGAGTGAGGAATGGTTTCTCGAGTGAGGCGATTGCACTTTGCACTCGAGTTGCACATTATATTTTTCCTACGGTTAAAACAAATAAATTGGTAAAGAAACGTAACATATTTTTACACAGAAGTGAACTTTTAATATGACATTTAATGTGAAAGTAGCATTAATAAATCAGAAACAAAATTATAAAACAAAAAATAATCTCCTTAAAAATGAACACAATCACCCTAAAAGAATTGTTAACCAAAGAATTACTTTTAGAAAGACAAATAACACAAGCAGACAGCAAAACCACCTTCAATGTTTACAAATGGCAAATCAATGAAATGGTGGCTTCTGCCGTGACCGGATGTGTTGTGACAAATACAACAGTACAACAGCTGACCAGCTGATTTACAGCCAGTGCTGCCAACGTATTTCGCGCGCATACGACCTCGTCTGCATGTTACGCGCTCACTATTTCGTGCCTTCACGTTGCAAATCTGGAGTGAGACAAAGTAATTAGAGTGAGACAGTGTTAACATTGTCTCACTGATGAGCGAATTGGCCACTTTGCTTTCTCAAATCAGTGAGAGAACATGTACATTGTTAGGTAACTGTAGGAAAAAGATAATGCCATAAGAGAGTATGGATGAACAAATCAGCCGAACCCTTAGGCGCGCACGTTGTTGCCACTTACTAGAGATGCTGTGACATAGGACAAGAAAATTTAAGGTTGGTTGTTTGAACAGGATTTTTTTGGTTAGGATAAGAATTACATTTGTTCAATGTAATTTTTTTTGACAAAATCAATGAACTTTTTTGAATGATGTAATTCTTGTCCTTTAAAAAAAAACAAACAAATGTGGTTCAAATCGGTTTTGATTGTAAACACACAAGCTTCAATAGGATTCTCCTCTTAGCCAATTTATTGCACTTGTTTATCAGCTCTGGTGACACCCTATCTCAAAAACATGACACAGTTGATTCTCGATAACATGACAACCTCAATAAAAGTGCTTTTTGAAATCTCCTTTGAATTGCCGTTCACTCAATGCCTTGATTTCACGACCCTTGGTTATTACAAGAGTTCCTTAATAGGACCTACCAAGTAGTGGGTCTTCCTGGACGAACGGTTAAAGTCGTCAACGACTGCCAGACTGGTGATTATCAGGTTAGCCAAGGGGTGTTAATTGTCTTAATTATTGTTGTAGTGGGTTTAGTTGGCACTTAGATCGGTCGGGCAATTGAGTGATCACGGTTGTTTTATGATTCAAAGTTTGCTTCAGAGTTGAAGAGAGTTTCAATATTTTGCTTATTGATACTGGACTCATGTGCATTTGATCATTGCACACTTGCAAGAATACTCGATTGAAACAGTTGTCATGTGTACAAATCAAATTACAACCTGCCCTTATTGTGTTCTTCAATTTTTTAATCTTTTAAACTTAGATTTAACACTATTGTATATACCTTTTTAATAAGCCAAATACTAAATACTATCTTGTAATACTAAAAACTTAAAATAGCATTCCATCAGTCGAATTATGTAAGAACATATTAATATAATGTTGACATTTTTAATGCTGTTTCCAGTGTATTCTTGCTTTACAATTTTTTTTTAAGATACACTTTTTAGAACTAAAAAATTATGTGTGCCATGTAGGGTGACCAGACGTCCCATAAAAACGGGAAAGTCCCGTTTTTTCACGTTGTGTTTCGTTGTCCCGAACAACATTGTCGGGACGTCAAAATGTCCCATTTTTTAAAAAATAGACGGTTATAAAAGAATACTGTACTACGGACTTTTATCAAATGCTAAACAAGATTTTAGTTTTACGCCACCTACTATAATCGGTTGGATGTACTGCTGCGATAATAGTAGTTAAAGAAAAACTGTAACAATTGTGCGCTGTAATAAGTTCAATAAATGGAAAATAAAATTCTTGGTCTAAAAAACTTCGAAAACAGTTTGATACTTAATTTCTTCCATTACAAAATTTGTAAATTACAGAGACCCCTGTATAATTAAACATCTTGGTGTGTGGTGTGTTGTATGGGATGGGGGGGGGGTGAGTTTTGTTTAATGTCCCGTTTTTATTTGGAATCAATCTGGTCACCCTAGTGCCATGACATGATTAGACTGTCTTTTTTCACTTTTTCAAGTAAACTCAACATTTAATACATGTTTTTACATAATACAGAAATCATAGGAATGCTTTTTTCTAGATAAAAAATAATACTAGGTACACGGTAAAAAGTACCGTAAAAAAAGTACGGTAAAAAGTAAACGGTAAAAGTACAGCATGTAATGCCTTATTAATAATTAGCACTGGTTCACATCATGTGGCATTGTCAGCGGAGTTATAGGTCAAGTCAAATGACATGGCCCATTTCGCCCATAAAACAGATGTTGATTCTACCAATGCGCTTATGGACAGCCTTGGCCACATCGTTTGATTCAACCTATTCCCACAGTCCTCCGTTGGCAGCCGCCCAGACGTGTAACGAGTCGCGTCGCCGACACTTGTCCGACCACTTTATTCTTCATTTTTCAAAATAAATTAACCCGCTCAGAACCCGAATCCATTAGTAATCTAAATCAAATTCCCCGCGTGACAAGTCCGAAATCCTTCTTGTTAAGCCACCGAGCTCCCACGGTATGTAGATGTCATGTTTGAATTTTTTAAACATCTGTTCGTTGTCGTGAGGATTCGGTGGAGAAGTTTGAAGGAATTTGTGGAATAGCCAGTGTTGTTATACCTGTGGTTGGGAAATGGGATGGAATCAAGATGTTTAATGAATTATCCTGAAATATTTTTACTTGGTTGTTTTTATAATAAAGTTTGAGTTTGTTAAAGTTCACAGGGTTAATAGTTCATTCACCATATTGAATCCAAATCCTGCCATTGTTCTTCTTATAAAGTAATAATTATTATTGTAATGTAACCATCGATCTATATACATTGATTAATATAACTTGCTGTGTTTGTACTGTACTGAATTTACTCTAATGTAAAATGGTTAATTTTACCAATGTATATTTTTAATTATTAAAAATACTATTGCATATTTTCAAATTTTAATTTCACAGTTCACTAGATTTATGTATTTTTGTAATTATTTAGAAAAAATCCAGGTTTATTATTACAATTATTTCAAATTTTAATTTTGCAGTTCATTAGATTTGTGTATTTTTCTAATTTTTTAGCAGAAAATAAAGGTTCAGCAGCTTATTTAAATTAACATTGTTCTCCCGGGATAATGCCCTGAAAGGTGGCAGGTACTGCAGACTCTAATGACTGACCACATGCTTTCTTGGAAACTCACTTACCGATTCCATCATGTGTGAAGCTATATTACAAATCTTAGCACCTCAAACTTGGCTAATAAAAAAATCTATAAAAATACAAAATAACATGTTCTTACATGTTGTATCAGGATTTATTTTTGGTTAATGGGAGAAAGCCAAGAAATTTGCGTGATTTAATTTTACGGGTTTGTTTACTTCGCTAAGATACTCGCAGAGTTACTTCTGTAATTTTTCTGCAATTGTAAAGATGCATGATCATTTTTACAAACCTACTTTTGCCACTGCCGCAATCACCAAATATACGCAAATGGTAAATAGTGCAGTCAGATTAAATGGTCTTTCGCATATTTTACAAGGTCATTCCTGCAATCAATAAATTCACGCAATCAAATATCACGGTATTCACTTTTTTCACAGTTGTTCCTACCGTTACCGGCAGTCAATACATTTGGCTTACTCATCCACGATTGATAAACATGTTGTGATCGTTGTTCTCAGGATTATTCCTGTTCTTTACGCTCAGTCATATTAAGGCCATTTACGTTCTTAAGGCCGACTAATTCTTTGTTTAAAATTAATTTTGAAATTCCACCTTCACAGTTGAAATGGTCTTTAACCAAAATTCAACCATTTTTTATCCAGGATTGGGGAAAATTTCCTGTCCCAATAGCATATTGGATTAAGCAGAATTTTGGATTACCGAGTTTTGGATTATCGTTATTTCACTGTACAGCCATTCCAGATTAGATAAGTCTTAAGAGATGAAAGAATAAAATTCACATTTTCCTATTTATTTAAGTGAAAAACACTTCCAAATTTCTAAAACTTCCTAATCCAATGAAGAAGACAATTAACATTTAACATTGAAACAACAAACAACAACAACATAAACAATAAATAATCTATAATCAAATAAAAGTATATTTTAATCAGTAAAACCAGTTTAACCCTTTGGCTGCCAAGAAGATTTTTAGATTTTGTTTTCATACTGCCATGAAAACCTCATGATTTCAATTTCAAACTGCCATGATAAAAATGCTACGTCAGTCTGATAACTGCCAGGATGAATCAGCTGCTTTTGCAGTAAAATTCTTTTAAAAAGCCAAATAATCGAATACTGCAGCAATCGATGATTGAATCGAAGGAATATTTGATTATCTTTCAGGTTTTATAATGGAAAAATCCGTAACAGTAGTTGTTCACTGAATTGATTTGATTATCTCAACAGCTGCGAGGCGATCTAGCTGGCCGTGGGCAGTTATCGCGATGAACGGCTATGATAATCATATCGGCAGCTGGCAGTTCTCACGAAGTAATACAAATCTGATGTGGTTAGCTGTTGGCAGTCAAAGGGTTAAGTATTTTTTATGTCCATGAAGTAGTTTAAACATAGTAAACTGTCCCATACGGAACTTGGAATGACTGTTTACCTGAATGAAAAAACCGTATGATAAATTATTATAACATTGCCTGTGTCCAGTGTGTGGCGGGGTACGGGGCGTCGGCGCTGGCGTCCACCGTGGGTCGACTGACGCTGGCGGAGCTGCGGCCCTTCCCCCCCGCCGGGCCCCGCTACTTCACCGTCACCGAGGGCAACAGCGTGGCCATCGACTGCCCCGCCCCCGTCAGCTTCCCCCCCGCCGTCATACAGTACTACTTCAACAACAATCTGCTCTCTGGTGAGTCTCGTCACGGTTTGTGTTGAGGTTGTTCAAGTTCTTTATGTACTGTCGGGAGCCCCCGTTTCCTTATTTTTATTTTGTGTTGAGGGTGTTTTAATGCCTTGAATTGTCGTGAGCCCCCCTTTTCCTAGTTTTTTTTTTTTTTTGTATTGAGGGTATTTTAAAACCCTGAACTGTCGGGAGCTTTCGTTTCGTAGTATTTATTTTGTGTTGTGGGTGTTTTTTAACAACACCCTGCTCTCTGGTCACCCCCATTTTTTTAGTTTTTATTTTTTGTTTGTGTTTGGGGTCGAGGATTTTGGAAGAAATGGCCACTGGGATGTGTAAAAAGGGTAAAAAAGGGTTCCGAAAATAAAGGGTGTTTTATAAAAAATTGATCGATTTAAAACAGTCATAGCAGCTCCTTTATTTTTCATTACAATTTCTTCAAATTACTGTTAAGATAATTGTTTTAAGTTTATGATCATTCATTTGCACTATCTTATTTCTACATGTTCTCTATTATTAGCTCTTAAATAATCAAGTCTGTGTACTAGATCTGCCCAAACTCGCCGCAACATTGGAACATCAATATCATCAAATGCTTCTGTAATCGTATGCTTCCATAGTTTGTGAACTTCTCGTACCGTGCTTTTATCATGGTTTTTGAAGGAGGATTTCCTTAAAATCATCTTCTAAATCAACAAGAATAGGTGACTTAGTTTCTATGATCCACTCGACACACTGCACCTTTACTCGAGGATCCACCTCAAAATGTTACCGTTTTGTTGTTGTTCAACACACAAAAATGTAAGGAGGTACTGCTAATAAAATTAGCTGGTTATAAAAATCGTTGAGTTGTCCTTGAAAACTAGAAGTGTCTACCTCTAACAAGTGAGACAAAGCTAAAATCGATCAGTTTTTTATAAACACCTAGTATAATAAAACTAGCTGAACCCAGCAGATGTCATGTGTTTGCTTAGTTACAAAAAAGCCTGTTCAAGCAAACATTGGCTTTTATGTGAGCAATGTATTTGTAATGTTAATGTTGGGACCCACTTGGGTCTCTTAGAAGGTATCAATTGAGTCAGGACGAAATGGTTGGCTTCAAAAATTTCATGAAGTTTAACGAGAAATGACTGAAGATTAACTCCCATTGGGCCTGATGATGATTGGTGTGACCAATCGAAACCGATCACATTTACCTCCATTTGTGCATTTACCATCTTTATGTAAATACAGTATTTTTGTAAGTATATATTTAAGTGTTTTAAGAGGTTTTTTATTTACATCTACTGAATACAAAAATACTTATGATGCTAATCAAGAAATTATTGAATGAATTTTGAGTTTGAAGTTTTGAATTTGATTGAATTACAGAGTCATCGTCACAGCTGACGACCACCAACTCTCTAGTCCTACACAACGTGACCAACGCCCAGTCAGGCCGATACAGCTGCAGTGCCTTCAACTACATTACCAGCCAGACGGTACGATCGTTATATACGTATTATTGTTTTTGTGAAGTAAGAATGGCTGTTGTAGCGATAGTGCGGGTAAACCAGAGAAAACATTCAAGTTCTTAATGAAAGAATTATGATCTGCCATTTTTTAAAAATATATCAATTTAAATGTCTTAGTTGTAGGAAAATTTTGTTTTGCGGATTGGCACAACTACATAATTCAGCTGTTTACAACAGCTGGCACTAGCGTAGGTGGTGGGGGTAAGATCCGTCCTCATGCTCTGGAGCAGTCAGTCTTCGAGCCGGCGGAAACTGGCAACAACTCTCCGTCTCTATCTGAGTGATGGGAAAGCCAGCAAATGCCACATTCGACCTCTCAGTCAGATATCAGTTGATTTAAACTGTCTTTGTTGATTTATAGCCAAACTGGACAACATTTTTTAATCAGATATCAAATGATTGAAACCATCTTTGTTGATTTACAGGCAAACTTAAAAACCCTATAAGTGCAGCTACAAACCAGTTCATTTGAGTCTTGCAGTTTACAACATTTTAAGAATAGGCTATTATGTTTATTAGTCGATAAAAAAACTTTTTGCAGTATTGGTTTTTGTGCCAACACTGTTATAGTATTTCTCCAATTTTCATAACTACTGAACTTCAATAGCAGCTATCAACTGTTAAGTGTCAATAACAGATGATTGGCTCGTTTTTGTCCTTGGAAGTGCTAAGTGGTAGTCAGTTAATTGGTAATAAAATTATATTTAGGTGTCTTGTAATGTCCATTGGATGTTTACTAGCACGGTTTACACAGTTATAAAACGCCCTGAAGCACTTTGCTGTTTCACCTACTTCAAAATACCCTTTGAGAAGTTTGATTTTTTAATGTCAATACTTATCTTGAATAATTTTCTTGTATAAAATCACAAAAACATATTTTTTCTCTCCGTAAAATATGAAGAGCCTAAATAATTTTTTTTCGTCATACTGCTTCAAAAACAGCTGCTTTCGACACATGTGTTGGGATTCAAAAGTTGTTCTTTTTACTCCTTGGAGAGTAACATGTAATTTGATGATTATCATTTTCTTAGGACCTAAAAGATCATTGTTGATGATACTTTTGATTCGAGGTAAATAATCAAAAAATCTTCATTCGATTACAAATAATTGAAACATTCATCGATATGTACTTTAGCGTCATGGTGAGCTATTGATTGCATCGGGAGTAGTTATTGGTTATTATTATATTCAATTGCAATTCTTTGTTGCAATGTTGTCGGTTTAATCAATTAGTGAAACTCGCTTATTTCACGAATCGATTACTGCATGCGTTCGATACGTTGATTGTTGTTCATTGCTATCAGTCTAACCTAACACAAATGAAACAATCAGCTGATTGCTTCAAATAGCAAGAACAAGATGGAAGCATCTTTGGGAGGCAAACAAGCTGTAACATTTTGGTTTTCTTAAGCAGTTTGCGTGTTGTATTGAGCAATATAACGAAAAATATAGTTCATCACACGGACCTAAAGCTGCTTTTCGTTACTCGGTAATTTTTTAACCTTGGCTTACAGCCTCGGTTGTAAAACTTGACCTTGTACGAAAAGCGTCACTTTAGGTCCTAGTAGTGAAATATACTTTCTTTTTAGCAGTTAAGCTATGACATTATTTTTCAATCTCAATCAATTCCTCAGTAAATCGATGCAGATTTATTGTTACAGTAGACTCTCGATAGTTTGACACTCGATATTTTGACACTCTGTATAGTTCGACACAATCTGACAATGAACAACCAAAGACTACCAAATATTTTCTCCAGTGGTATTTATTTGGATCTATCTTTTAATAAAAGTTAATAAATTAGCTGTGCAATGATTCAGGATGGTGGTAATACATTTAGGAGACGTGAAGGCACAACCTTTATTTTTAATGCTACAGTAAACCCTATGTAATCCGGCACTGCGCCAGTCCGGCACTCCAGTAATCCGGCGTTTTTTGACGGCCTTGGTGAGGGATTCAAGTTGAGAAACATCGCTCAAACTATTGTAAACAACTAGAGATCAGTCAGTTGCCTCATCGTCGCGTATTTTACCCGCCGCGGCGTAATTTTTTCAAGTGTTATTAACAGTGAATAGAGCAAATTGATTTTGATATAGGCCTATGACATAATAGTGTCCAGCCCAATAAAAACGGGTACGAGTTTCATATCTGATCTTCTTCCGTTCGTTCTTACAGCAGACGATCAACATCTGAATTCTAATAAAACAATATTGAATGGTCTACCGATAGTCAAAGTTCGATGTATTGTTAGTTGGTTAGAACTTGACATCCGATTCCATTGTATTTCATATCGATTGTTTTGTGACTCTATGAAAATTAGCGGTAGTATTTTAGTATAAGAAGGCGGATGATGAGAAATAAGGTAAGATGTATAGTCAGCTAATCATGGTAACGTTTTAATTTAGTTTTTGGCCAGCCTTATTATGTTTAAATTAATTTCAGTTCTATTATATTTACGTTTGGAATGTTTTATTGTTCGTAAGAGAATCGAATAATATAATTGCCAATAGTTTCGGTTATTGTTTGTTATCGATGATTCTTCATTACTGACGGTCGTTGAAACAGTACATCGGTTGAGTTGAACACGATAGGTTGATAGTTGATATCGGAGTACCGAAAACAAAACTGATCTTCACCCATGTTAAACCATATTGAGAAGTTCAGTTACTAAACCTGGGCAAAACGTATAATAAGTAGTATAAACATAACCTGTAAAGGCAGAAGATCAGATATGAAACTCTACCATGAAAACGTGTTTTATGCATTTACAGTGTTTTTATTCATTACCATCCAGTAATCCGGCGTTTTCACTAATCCGGCAGTACCCTGGTCCCATATCTGCCGGATTAGTGAGAGTCTACTGTACTGTTAATATAAAATCCGATAAATCCTTATAGTTTGACAATTCAATACTTCCCCAAACAACTACCCCTAAAGTCCATTGAACTATCGAGAGTACTGTAATTGGCTCGGAATATTTATTTTTCAGATACCAAAACTAAACTATGTGGAAATTTATACTCTTTTTTGAACTAATACCAGATTTCTTTCCCCAACAAACTGTGAATTTTAACATTTCTTACCACATTTAATTACTTTGTGAGTGAATTATGACTTTTTGAACGGTTTACAGTTTGTTGGGTTCTTTTGTATGTTTGTTTTAGCGAATTTCCCCTATAGGGAAGAAGCTATTACCGTAGGTCTCATGGTAAGACCTAAGCCCCAGACCATGATAACTTTTCGTTTTGCAACCCCCAGAAGCAAAAAACACCATTCGTTCGAATTTTTAGATATATATATATCTATATATCTATATATATATGTGTCTGTTAGCACGATAGCGGCCGTAAAAATGGTCTGATCTTGATGAAATTTGGAACAGACATGTAAAGTGGTAATCGATTGGACGAGTTCGTGAACCAGCCCGATCGGTCCACCGGAGGGGGGGGTAAAGGGGGATAAACCCCCCAAAAATGGGTTTTTTGATCTTTTTACATAGAAAAATAAAATTTATCAAATTTCTGTTGGCAACATTGAATTCAGCTCAAAAAAAACAAACAATTCAGTACTTTGAATCACTGCTCTATGTCCATTGGTTACCGAGATATTGAAAGTGGTAAACACAGTACGTTGTCCCAATGTTAACCTTATAGGAAATAAGTAAAATTCTATATCTCGTTTATTTCTTAACATATCTTGATAAAACTTGGTAAATGGCTCCTTCTAGTTCAGATCTACTAAATATTGAATTAAAACCAACAAGTTTAAACATACCTGTAGCAGCAAACCTGCATACTCATTCCCCATGTTAATCTTATGGAGCTTACAAAAACATGTCAAATTCGCTATGTTAGATTATAATACATTGTTTTGCATTGGAAATTCGCTGAGTATGCAGGTCTGCTGCAACGGGGGTATTGTTTATTTGAGTAGGTACATAGTTGTTTATTAGTTTGTCTGCCGGCAGGTCCACTCGCCGATGGTGACGACGCTCTCCGTGGTGGGCACACTGCAGCCGTCCCCGCCCAGGTTCCTGTACACGCCTCAGGCCACTTACGTCGTGCAGAATGGTGAGTGATCTTTGTCCGATAATAAATTTTTACATATCAATTTTGTAAGCCAAACTGAGTTATTTGAATGGTTTAATTAATTTTGTTTTTCGCCTGTCGACTAGAGTGGCTTAATTTAACGGTTTTTAATTTACCTGATATGTCTCTAGTCCAACAGTGATGTTTACTTAAATCTTGGTCCCTTGGTCTAGGAATACTCCTGCGAGTAGCGTGACCAGATTGTTTCTAAATAAAAACGGGACACTTTAAACAAAACTCACTCCCCCCCCAAACCCCGAGACCAAACACCACACACCAAGGTGTTTAGTTATATGGGGGTCTCTGTAATTTCAAAGTTTTGTAATGGAAGAAATGAAGTTAATGGATTGTATTATTATTATGGATGTATATTATTTTCTATTTGGAAATAAACTATAAAAAAAGTATCAAATTGTTTTTGAAGCTTTTAGACCATGAATTTTATTTTCAATTTATTGAACTTATTACAGCGCACTATTGTTACAGTTTTTCTTGAAGGATACAATAAAAAAAATTGTTTCATGGCATGCGCAGCCATGAAACAATTTTTGAATCGCCACATATTGAGGATTAAAAATGATCAAGTCAAATTTTAAGATCTTACCAGTTATTATAATATAAAAGGAAACAAGATTGTCTAACAAATTATGTAGGTGGTAATATATCTAAAATTGTAGGATCAAAAAAGCGCAGCAGTATAGCTAACCGATTATAGTGGTCCAGGTTACTAAACTAGCTACTAAAATGCTAAACTAAAATCTTGTTTAGCATTTGGTAAAAGTTTGTAATATTCTTTTTTTCCGTAAGAAATGACAGACGCCTCTAAATTTTAATATATCGTTAGGTATGTTTTTTAAATATAGCCTTCTTTTTAAAAAACGGGACATTTTGGCGTCCCGATGAAGTTTTTCGGGACAACGAAACGCAACGTGAAAAAACGGGACTTTTCCGTTTTTATGGGACGTCTGGACACCTTACCTGCGAGGGATGTTATCTGTCGATATTGTATTTGTCTAAATTTCTGTTTCTGTTAACTGATGAAAAATTAAATTAGAGCATTAATTAAAGGCTACTGTTTTCTTTAAAAGCCTTTTAGACATGAAAGGCTTCTAGGATGTCAAACCTTTATTTCACTCTACCTTTACTGAACCTCACCTTTACTTACCTGGAAGACCATTATTTCACCTTTTGCCACTTCTACCATATTTTTCAATAATACCACCACTTTTCTATTCATCAGTGTTGGGTGTAGCTATTTCTGGTCACCCGTAACAATTTTTTGTTGTTGTACCGCTATGAAAACGGCAGTTTTTATCATGTGTTGCGGAACCAAAGAAGCTCTTTATCTCCCTAAGGAATAAAAGCATCAGCTGTAACAGCAATGGCGGACATCAACGCTTATTGGTGAAAATATATCCTCAGTTGAGGTGTCAGTAATATGTTCTCTCTGATTGGTCAAGATGAAAATCGATATTGCAAAATTTGCTCAGTTCCCAATCGATAGTTCAATATGTTCGATACAGTAATTGTTGTTTATTGCCAGTGTAAGCTCAAAACGAATAAAACAGGCAATCAGGCGATTGTTTATAATAGCAAGAATGAGATAAATGCCTCATTGGGAGCAATCTGTTAAAAGTAATCAAGCTAAGTAGTTTAGATATTTTAAGTAGTTAGCAGGATATAATGAGCAATTTAAAAAAATGTAGTTCATCTCATGGGATTTATAGACCTCGAAGGAAGTAAATCCTGTTCGCTTGTTGTTACTTGGTAATTTTTCAACCTTGGCTCAAAAAAAACCTTGGTTGAAAAACTTTACCTTTTATGAAAAGCGTCACTTAAGTCCCTAGTAATGAAGGGTCCCTAGTAACTATTAATTATTACTATGAAATATCAAGACAAATGTCAAATGCTAATTTTGCACTCACTACTCTGCCTAATTTAGTGCTCCCGATTAAAGAGAGTTAGTTCTCATCGCTTGTCGCTGTCGCAGGTACGAACGTGACGCTGGAGTGTCTGGGGGTGGGGACGCCGGCGCCGGGGGTGGGGTGGCGGCGGGTGGGGGGCTCGCTGCCGAGGGAGCGGACGCAGCAGGTGGTGGGAGGGCTGCGATTGGTCAACGTGCAGGCCGCGGACAACGGCGCCTACGTGTGCGAGGTGGCCAACGGAGTCCCACCGGCGATCACGCACCAGATCACACTGCAGGTTCAAGGTTTGTGGATAAAAAATTAGTAAAATTTTGATTTAATTTGTACCATTTTCGATCTTGACACAGGTTGGGTTAAGCTAGGTCAGGTTAGGTTAGGTTCCTGAGGTTAGGTCAAAATTAGAGTTTTCTTGACAGTGCTGACAGCTTGAGGGTGTTTTAATTTTGTTCTGTGCATTAAACTACTACCAAAACCAAACCCTATTTACCTGTAGTTTTCTTCTTTAAACTAAGTGGTCACTTGTAAATTTGTGTTATATCATGAATTAATAGGCCTATGAGGCAAACTATGGGTTAATTATAGTATAGCAACTATAATTTTTGGAGTTTAATAAAAACTTAGTAATAAGTTAATAATAAAAAGTTAGTAATAAGTTAACAAACAATTATTCAATCTTTTAGTTGTAATTATTACCTTTTAGCGAATTTCCCCCATAGGGAAGAAGCTATTACCGTAGGTCTCATGGTAAGACTCAAGGCCGAGGCTATGATAACTTTTTGTTTTGGGGCCACCAGTAGCAGAAAACACCATTCGTTCGAATTTATATATATATATATATATATATCTTTTGTATATATATATATATATATATCTATATCTATATATCTATATATATGTGTGTCTGTAAGCACGATAGCGGCCGTAAAAATGGTCCGATCGTAATGAAATTTGGTATAGACATGTAAAGTGGTAATCCCTCGGATGAGTTCATAAACCTGCCTGATCGGACCACCGGAAGGGGGGTTAAAGGGGGATAAACCCCCCCAAAAATGGGTTTTTTGAGTTTTTCACATAGGAAAATAAAATTTATCGAATTTTTGTTAGCACCATTGAATTCAGCCCAAAAAAACAAACAATTTAGAATTTTGAATCACTGCTCTATGTCCATTGGTTACCAAGATATTGAAAGTGGTAAACACAGTACGTTGTCCCAATGTTAACCTTATGGGAAATAAGTCAAATTCTATATCTCGCTTATTTCTCAACATATTTTGATAAAACTTGGTAAATAGCTCCTTCTGGTTCAGATCTACTGAATATTGAATTAAAACCACACAGTTTTAATATACCTTTAGCAGCAAACCTACATACTCATTCCCAATGTTATTCTTATGGAGTTTACCAAAACGTGTCAAATCTCACTATGTTGGATTGAAATATGTTGTTTTGCATTTGAAATTCGCTGAGTATGCAGGTCTGCTGCAACGGGAGTATTTTAATATTTCTTTTGTTTGTCCGCAGAGCCGCCGGTAGTAACCAGGGAGCCGAGTAACTCTGTGGTGGAGGAAGGAGGGGAGGTGGAGGTGGGCTGCGAGGTGAGGGGGACACCTCCACCCTCCGTACAGTGGCTGCTCAACGGAGAACCCCTGGACAACGACACCCATGCTGCTGTCAGGGGTGAGTGGCAGTCGTTGTTGGTGTGTCGCTTGATATTGCATATCGAAAACAGGATTCAAAAAGATAAAAATTTGCGTTTCGATTTAGTAAAGATGTAGAATAATTGTTTTATCAATTTGAAAAAAATTATTCAGTCTGAATGGGTGTCGGATGATAGGTTGAGGGAGAGATCATCAACATGTTGTTATAGTCACTAGTCAAAATGTTGGACAATACGATTGCTGGTGTTATAAAACAGACATCTGACTCTGTCTCCCACCCCTAGCCCTCTGTGTACTGTACATACATTGTTTATCAAATCAATATATGTACATTGTTCTTGTCTCTATCTTCTTGCATAAAGATCAATAAACTCCGGTTGGATGTGATAGGTTTGGCACTTAACATCCCATCATCTCAAACAATTTATCACTTTACACTTATGAGTAATTTTTCCTTCTAATTTTTCCTAAGGTACCTCTTACACTAGTTAGTAGAGCCATGTCACTAGATCACCTACTTGTTATTATATGGGGGACTGGGGGTGGCTGTTTTAGCGACGAGGCAAATACACGGCCTGCTTCAGAACTTTGAATCATTTGGGAGTAGGCTGTTCAGTAAGATCCCTGAGCCACTTAGTTTAATAGGGGCCTACTTCTGGATTTTGATTCTTCAACACCATGATTCTCTCGTTCACCTCTGAATGTTTTAGTCATTTTACCTGACCAAGAGCCTTTTTTTCTTTTTTTTTTTGGTAGGAGGTGGAATGCGTTTACGCACACTGAGGGGCTCGTTGTCCCCTCAGTAGTTTTGGACTCCCACGAGCTCAAAGTCCTGTGAACTACCGATTTAACCACCCCCTGAACACCGAGGACACTAGCCTGGAACTGTTTTCCACATTACTTCGGGCTAGGCCTTTGATATTACGTCACTAGGGCAACCTCCGTGGGGAAAAGCTGAGGATTAAAGCCAATCGAGGTCGACCTTTTTCGCCTGAAGAATGGCCTGGACATAGTGCTGGACACAATTCCAGTTGCCCTCTCCCCAAAGCATAGCTCCGACAATGTTATGTGGACTGACGACCACGCCGATCTCAGATGAAAGCTAGACTCGGCGGACATGCCAATGATCGCACTGAAAGAAGGTGTGCTCGGATGTGTCTCGGATGCCGGGGCAATACAGACAGTCCGGGCTGGCAACTTTGCCCATCCGTTGCAGATAGGCTCAGAAGAACAAGTGACCAGAAAGGAACCGGGTCTCGTAGTAGTCGACCTCGCCATGCTGCCGTTCCACTAATTGTCAGACGGAAGATATGAGATGGAAGGTCCAACGTCCCCTCGGGTCGGCTTCGCAATCGCGCTGACAGGAGTCGAAGCTGGGGATGCGCTCTTCCTTGGCAGCTGCTTCCTGGCCTGCTTCAGGCCTCCTCCGTTAGATCGTCTGCCTCTTCCTTGCGAGGAAGAGGACGGGGAGCCATTGATAGGTGTTTCTAACCAGTCAATGTCCGGTGTCGGCAGGTCACAAGCTGCGGATCTCGGACGTGCAGAAGCGCCACGCGGGAGTGCTGCAGTGCCTGGCTGTCAACAGTCTGGGGTCCACCTACGGCGCGGCCATGCTGCAAGTCTCGCCCAAGCAGGTCACCGCCAATGCCCCCAACTACCCAGGTACGCGATATACTGTCTAACCGTTAGGTTAAAGTAACCACTAAAGCTATGGTAACCTTACCCAACCCAGCCCAACCTAATGCAACGCAACGTCCTGACCTAACCTGAGCTCACCTAACCTATCCTAACCTAATCCAACCCATCTCGTCTTGCCTAAACAAATCCAACGTAACCTAACCTAAACTAACCCAACCCAATCAACCCCAATCCAACCCAGCCCAGCCCAATGTAACCCAACATCCTAACCTAACCTGAGCTCACCTAACCTATCCCATCCTAACCCAACCCATCTCAGCTTACCTAAGCTAACCCAATCTAACCTAACCAACCCCAAGCCCAGTCCAGCCCAATGCAACCCAATATCTAACCCTAACCTAAGCTCACCTAAGCTAAACTCACCTAACCTAAGCTCACCTAACCTAACCTAACCTAAACTCACTTAACATAACCTAATCTAACCTAACCTCTGTGCCTCTCAGACAGAAGCAAAGAAACAATAGAAGTAGAAAACAGAAGTGATTTATGGGCATTTAATTTGTAAAATGATCCAACTTAGCAACGATTGTTTTTTAAAATGAATTGAATACAAACTGTATTTTTACAAATTTCCTGTTTCTGAAAAAGTACTAGAAAACATGGTGTCATTTAAACAAAAGTTACCTTGCATGAAGCTGAAAAAATTTATATTTATTTTTTACAATTAAAGAATTTATGGCTTAGTTAATAGAAGTATTTATTTTTTATAAAGCAATCAATCAGAATTGAGGTGGTGACAGTGATTCAATGATTGTCATTATTGTGGTGTAAGTCGCTATATAATTAAGCTTAAGATTGCACAAACTACACGAGTTTGTATTTTAAGATGAATTTAAATTAAGGAGGGTAGAATAGATAAAATTATTAAGATATGTGATAAATGATCATTATTTAATAGCACAAGGATTAAACGCAGATAAAATTACTTCAGTGAAAATAATTGTCTCATTGTTGTACAAGCTGTACATTAAATTTAGTTTCTCGATATTCAAAACTGTTGATCACTTCAGAATCGCCGGAAGGAGTGAGTTTGCTGCCGCCGCTGCCGCCGGGACGCAACCACCCCAGGAAGGACCACACGCGGAAGGGCAAGGGCCGCAGGAAGGACAAGAAACACAAGGGAGCAGGTCGGCATAACCTCCACCTTTAGAATTAAAGAGAAAAGTAAAGTTGTGATAAGTCAGTTGTAATGTATCAAATAACTATAACACATTTTCCTCAATGAAGAATGTAAGGTAGAATTTATTCGAACAGATAATTAATCTTTATCGGAATCCATTTTTACATAATGTTTTAATATAAAGTTTTTTGTACAAATAATTAATTGATTAATTATCAGGTTTAGTAAAATATTCAAACTAATTATTATCAATAAAAGAAATCAGGATAGGATAGGGGAATCAGCAGGCTTACCTGGTGGTTAAAACTGCTGAAGAGCACATAATACCCCCGTTGCAGCAGACCTGCATACTCAGCGAATTTCAAATGCAAAACAACATATCTCAATCCAACATAGCGAGATTTGACATGTTTCTTGTAAGCTCCATAAGAATAACATGGGGAATGAGTATGCAGGTGTGCTGCTACAGGTATATTAAAACTGGGTGGTTTCAATTCAATATTTAGTATATCTGAACTAGAAGAAGCTATTTACCAAGTTTTATTGAGATATGTTGAGAAATAAGCGAGATATAGAATTTTACTTATTTCCCATAAGGTTAACATTGGGACAACGTACTGTGTTTACCACTTTCAATATCTCGGTAACCAATGGACATAGAGCAGGGTTTCAAAATACCAAATTGTTTGTTTTTTTGAGCTGAATTCAATGGTGCCCACAAAAATTCGATAAATTTTATTTTTCTATGTAAAAAATTCAAAAAACCCATTTTTGGGGGGTTTATCCCCCTTTACCCCCCCTTCCGGTGGTCCGATTGGGCTGGTTCACGAACTCGTCCAATTGATTACCACTTTACACATCCGTACCAAATTTCATAAAGATCAGACCATTTTTGCAGCCGCTATCGTGCTAACAGACACATATATATAGTTATATAAATTTAAACGAATAGTTTTTTTTGCTTCTGGGGGCCCCAAAATGAAAAGTTATAGTGGTCCCGAGCTTAAGTCTTACCATGAGACCTACGGTAATAGCTTCTTCCCTATAGGGGAAATTCGCTAAAACAGTATAAAACACAAAATCCAAATTAATTTTCAAAGCCACTGGCTCGTTCTTCAGTCGGGAGTTCACCTAGTAGGGAGTTTTCATGAACTCCCATCTTTCTATCTGAAGAAGGAGCCAGTGGCTTTGAAAATTCATTTTGATTTTGTTTTTTATGCTTTTCTGTGTGCTCTTAAACAGTTTTAACCACTAGGTAAGCCTGCTGATTCCCCTATCCCACCCTGACTTCTTACAAACTTCACTATATTGCTAAATTATCAATAAAAACAACAGATCGCTCAGATAATAGATCGCCGCTAGGAGAACACTTCTTCTCAGCAGTTTAGCAATTTCCAGCAGCGTAGCCTTTTACGCAAGTCGTCTCGATCATAAATTGTTGCAAGGCAATGAAAGAATTTCATTGATGCTGACAAGCCGTTACAAGTTGTAACTGACGGGTGTGTTGTAGCGCTGATGGTGCCGCCGACGCGCCCCAACATCACCCGGCTCTCGGACCGCTCGGTGATGGTGCGCTGGAGTGTCCCGCCCAACGACGGGCTGCCCATACAGTTCTTCAAGGTGAGACTGACTACAACTGATTCGCTTTCAGCAAAGCCTCCTAATTAACTATTGAAATTTTTTTTGTTCAGGCCTATGGGAACAAGGATCATGGAGAGGGTACTAAAAATGTTTGGCTATCTCCTTAATTGATGTTACTGGGTGAGCTGTCAAATTTAAAGATGTTTGGTCAGTCATCTTGGACGTTTTAACCCTCGAGCGAGCGCACGCGGAGTTTTCCTCCGCACGTGTTTTTTATGTTAAAATAAACAGACATAATGGGTGTCGGCGGTCGTGTCCGGCTCCGTACTTTACGCCCCTCATTCCAGGAATCTCCTAAAGCTATTTATACCCCCACCCCCCCCTTGGTACCTCGTTATTTGCAATTCAGAGATGCCATCTCAGTTTGCGGAGTGCCCTTTCCCGTTATACAGACAGTGATAGCTATTTTTAAAATTCATAATAGCGAAGGATTTGTAATTATTATCAAATTTGTTGGACTTTTCCTTTTGATTTCGAAAAAGAGAAGCGAAAGGAAAAGTCCAAAAATGTAAATAATAATTAATACATATTTTATACTAGAAAATTACTTACTATGTTCAATTAAAATATTACACCTATTAAATTAAACAATTAATTGCATCGACGATGAAATGTGATTCCTAATGAAGTTTGTCAACATTTAAATACGATATTTTGTTATAAAACAAGTAAAATGGGTTAAATTTGTGCAATATAGTGTTGCGGAGTAAAACTCCGCATGCGCCCGCTCGCGTTTTGCCGGTGAAGCGCCCGCTCAAGGGTTGAAACATAAATAGACAATTCCTTTTCTTTAGGAATAACTTATCTAAAGAATAGGTTTTTCAGGCTCTAGGCCAGGATTTTAATATTAGGAATAGGAGGATAGACAGCAAGCTTACCTTTGAAAGAGATCAGGCAGGCCATAATCTTATAAAGTAAATCACAACAAATCACAATTATTCCTCCCAATCAGGCACTTCTTCAGGTGAAGGAAAGAAAGTTCCGGAGGAAATGTTGCGATTTACTTTATGTGTTCTATGGCCTGCCTGATCTCTTTCAAGGGTAAGATAGCTTTCTATCCTTCTATTGATCTAAAGAATAGTCAGGCCAGTGGAGTTAAACTCGGTACTGTATTACTTACTGAAGTAGCTCTGAGTTAGTGAGTAGGTGAGAGTTGCCGTAAAAATTCATTTTGTCTTTCAAATTTCTCTTTTATACTGAAAAAATAAACCTTGCTTGGTACCTGTTTCACCTGCAATGAGGGTTTCCCCAGAACTGAAGAGATGTGGCCATCTCTTCACTGGGGGGGTGGAGATTTCCTCTTCCCATCATGTGAGGAAGTCTCTAATAGTGACAAAATACATGTTTTGTAATCAGTTTTGCATTTTGTGCTACGCCACACCAAGCTTATATTAGAAATGTTTGCCTTAATGCAGGAGTAAATACACATTATTTATTTTCGGGATCGATCCCGAGAAAAGTTAGTAGCTTTTTGAAAGGGTTGTTCTGGAGCCAGCTGCCATTGGCTGTTGGGCTATTAATTAACAGTCCTGTCTAAGGAACGTGCCAACCTTAGTCAGTAACAAGGCTACAAGATCGCGCCACTATCATCACGATCATCACACTCATCCTTCATTCATATTCAGGGTAACGTCCTCCATGAGGTACCTGTCTCATCAAAGACTGACTAAAGACAAAAGGTCTTCAATGAATCGAAATCAGCACTGTGTGCAAAGAAAGGGTATCTGTACTGTACTAGGCCTGGTTAGCACCTACTTCAGCGGTAGTAAGTATTTGAGGTATTCCACACAACAGAGAGAAAACGTTCATGTCCCCCAAGTAAGCTCCAGTTTGGCCCAAAATTTTACATAGGCTAGCAAGATCTTTAATTCAGCATCATCTGAAATTATGAATTTAGAAGATTTAGATCTCTTTAAAAATAGGTTCGAGGAATACTTGCTGAAAAGGCCTTATTTTTCCATAGAATATTTTTTTTAAATTTAGGCCATACAATTTGATGACCACGACACTAAGTGCTAAGTGGGAGATCTTCAAGAATCAAGTAAGTAAGTATTCATTACTCTTATCATTAGGGGTGTGCGAGTAGTGATTTTTGAAGTCGAGTCGAGCCGAGCCGAGTTTTGAAAAATACCCGCGAGTTTCGAGCTTTTTTCGAGTCGAGTTTTTTTTAAGTTTATAATATAATAGTCATCATATTTCTACATAATGGTAAACAATTATTATTATTACTCAAATACAAATTACAATTTCGTGGTAATTAAACTTAAAAGAGTTATTTAACTAAGAACAGATATGCAAATAAA
This sequence comes from Flexamia atlantica, assembly GCA_035578135.1. Classification (NCBI taxonomy): domain Eukaryota; kingdom Metazoa; phylum Arthropoda; class Insecta; order Hemiptera; family Cicadellidae; genus Flexamia; species Flexamia atlantica. Next base: position 475,324 of record JAQJVK010000003.1, on the reverse strand, counting down.
TGATACCAAAACAAAAGAAAGAAAACCATTTACTTAAACTTACAATAATTCTTGATTTGATATATTTTTCAAGCGTAACTTGTGTTTAATGCTTACCTGGGGTTTGAATTGAAATGAAAACACTAATTATAAGCCGTGACCAATTACATGACTCAATTCATGATTAAAATATTTCCTTTGAGTTATTCACACAGGTACATTTTTATTGATGTAACTGTCAACAAAAAAACTAAGTTTTTATTTATTTGGAATGGTTTCTAAAATACAACAAAAATATTATTTTTACAAGATGTAATAATAAATAACCTCAAACTAGAAAAGATAGAGTGATATCAAAATTTATGTGTCTTTAATAACTAAAAAGAACTTTTTACTTCAAGTTTATAACAAACGAGATTTCAGTTATATTCGTTAAAGATGGATTGACATTGTAAGAAATGGCCTTAATATACTTTCGCACGTGCCGATTTCGGGTAAACGGCGGGAGTAACTACTCGACTCGAACTTTCGAGTAATTTGCAATAAGTCGAGTCAAGCCGAGTAGTGTATACTCGGCTCGAAAAAAGCTCGATTCTCGAGTACTCGCACACCCCTATTATCATCAGTGTCTACGTCCAACAGTAAGCAGATTTGTTGTCCGATTGTAACCATCGTCTGTGTTCGCAGGTGCAGTACCGGGAGCTCGGAGGCAGGGGCCGGGGCTCGCGGTGGATGACCAGCAACGAGGACATTCCCAGTCACATCCGCAGTTATGAAGTTGACAACCTCGAGACTGACCACACTTACAGGTAGATCTGCCGGTCGTTTAGTCGTCAAGTTTGATTTTCATTAGAAATCGCCTTTTCAATAACGAGTCAAGTGATATTTCAAAATGTAATTGAAGAGTGGTCCTAACTCATTTTGCTTGCTACTCTAGTAATTGTGTTTTGTGCCTATTCGTGTGTCATGGGCGGAATTTATTGTGTTTGTAAATTAGTGCTACCCGCAGAAAGGAATCAAACAGAGGTCGCTTTTAAATGGGTCTTCAGTTGTGCCCAAGTACTATTTATAGTTAAATCCAGTTACAGTTAAGTTACTAGTTACATCCAGTTATTAGTTACAGTTAAGTTAAATTAGGCGAAGGCAACAGGCAAATTAGGAGGAGGTGCTGCTCTCTTGCGGAGTTAATGGTAAACTAAGTCCTCGACACACGCTGAGCAGCGTTCGACACACACTGAGCGCAACATTAGAAGATACCTCTGTTTGATTCTCCTCTGTGTACAATGACAAAAAATAGATTTTATTTTAAAACCCATATCACAAAAACTTATATCACTTGGTTATTTAAATAATTCCATTACGGTTATATCGTTTACAGTTATTATGCTTAATTTATTTAATATGTAGTGTGTACTTTACAACATTATCAAAAGTAGTGGTGGAAACGGTCAAATTAAGACAAACCATTCAAGATTCAAGTACTGTATAAGTTTGAAGCTTTCTAAGTGAGGCAAGTCCGAATAATCTAATTCCATGATGGTATAGCGTCAATATCACTGTATATTACCAAAAAAGGTGTTATCATCCTGGAATACAGCCAAAGTGATCCTATATTGGTGTGAACTACCAATGGTTTTGCACCACCATCGGCACATGTTCAAGTTCAATATGAAACTTGAACATTCTTCTTCAATGATGATTTGATTGAAGAAATATGAGACATAAAAGTAACAAAAACATTAAACATAGAGACAAACAGACGGACACACGAACACATGTCCACAACAAATCGAACACATGAGCGACCCACGAATCGTCGTCAACTCTTTTGCAGTTCTGTACTGGCCAGCTTTAGTTTTTATTATTTGAAGGGGTCCCCCGTAAAACGTTCTAAGCAACAAAATTTCAAAATCGGAGATATTCAGTGAAAAAGGTTCTCTTGGGCATGAGGTTCTTGTGGGCGGAGGTCTTGGGCGTGGTATATTTTGTTTTCAAGATATTTGAGTTGGCAGCCCTGATTTCGTCTGTCAAAGTTGGCGTGCTTCGCGGGACTGCATGGACATTCTGGGGAATAACGTTCTATTGGCCGAAAGATGGACTCTTCGCCGTTCATTGCGTTGGGAACAGAATCGCGTAAATAAATAAATTTGACATAAATATTGTAAAGTGAAAGTATAAGACCAGGAAGTAATATATAAAAGCTAGATTAACCTAAATTTCAAAAACTAAGAAGCCAAACTGCCCCCAAAAGAAGTAGTGGATAACGTTTTAAGCACCACATTTGGATAACTTTTAGCAAAATGACGTATCACGTTTATGTAACAACATTACGTTTTTGTACATTTATATCATTAAAATTGGTGGTTTAGGTAGTTTTACAATCGTTTATGTTGGTATTCCTAAACTCCCTGATGTTTTACTCCCAAAGCAGAAGAGCAGTCCGTCAGAGAACGTTTCAAACACCAGTCATTTAGAATGTTATAACCCAAAAAAACACGTAAAATGTTTTAAAATGCTTAATGGCAAGTAAACATTTAATATGAGGCTACATTATGATGCTATGAAAAGAGTATTATAAGATTATACAGTAGAGCGCCGATTATCCGAACTAATTGGGGACAAGGGGTGTTCGGATAACTGAATATTCGGATAATCGGACATGAAAAGACAAAATTAAAAAATTATATATGTAACATAATTCTTACTAGTAAAGAGGCTAAAAAATGATCAAACAAAAATGATTCACGTAATTTTATTGTAAAATTGATCAGAATACATGGGTATGAATTTTTAAAAAACAATTTATCATACATAGATACAGTACACTATATGCTTTTTATTTAGAGAAAAAGTCCAAAATTTGTTTTTGCTTTGGCCCTAACACTTTTTTTTGCGTGCAAATTTGAATTGCTTGAGAATCATGTTCAAAGTGTGAATTATTACGGGGTTCGGTTAACCGACGGTTCGGATAACCGACGTTCGGATAATCGGCGCTCTACTGTACATAGTTATAAATTCTAGCCTTGAAAAAACGTAAATTTTAGAATTCAACTTTCAACGCTTGATCACTCGGAACTAGGTTTTTGTCGCTTAGAACGTTTTACGGGGGACCTCTTCAATTGTTCAAAGATCACTTTTTGGCTATATTCCCAGGTAATTACACCTTTTTTGGTTATCCAGTTCCACAGAATCCTAAGACAAATTTCACAATTAACCCTTGTTTCGACAGGTTCCGCATCGCAGCGGTGTACTCCAACAACGACAACAAGCTGGGGCCCAACTCGGCGCGCTTCCACCTGCACCGAGGCTCACCCCGGGACCGACGGCCGCTGTCGCCGCCCAGTCTCACCCACACCGAGGCTATCAGCCCCAGTGCCATCAAGATACAGTGGCAGGTTAGCCTCGCAGTGTCTAGTGCCTGTTATGTGGGGGTGCCCTTTCCCTACTGATATCAATATTCAGATATGGTAGCTACTGGTTCTCAGAGTCATTCAAAAATCTTTCTTGTCCTATAAAAGTCCTCCTTTCGTTTTTTGACTTGGTAGGTATCCTGGGGAGAAGTAAGAATCGGTGTTGACTTTGATGAAAGTTGACCTTGATGAAAGTGCCAGTCACTATTTAATACAGGCTTTTGAAGCCTATATTTAATAATAACGACCTACAACGACCAGTAAAGTGGTCAGAAGAACAAAATCATACAGTTTTCTTTCAGTGTATGCTCTAGGAATTGTAAATAACGAAAGAAAACAATCAGCTGATTGAAGCAAACCGATGTTTAATGTGTATGTTTATTTGTAACTTAAGTGGAATAAGTGGCTCTGAGTACTATGATGTAAAGTATCATACGTCACACTCCTAGCCAATTTTACTGTACTCGCATGAAAATTTAGTTTCCTGTGCTTGCCTCAGGCTTGCGCGGGAACTGTTATGCTCATCCAGTAACATAGTACTTACCAGTCTAGTAATGTGATGTATGAGGTACAGTTAAAAAAAGTTCCCGGAATGAATATTTGTAGACATATAGCGCGATCGCCAGCGGGAAATTTGTCTTGCAGTAGTTGGTACGACTCCTGGGGAGGGAATATCGGTAGTGGTGGCATAGCTGACTTGCCATAGTGCAGCATTGGAAAGCGCTTTTCTTGTACCTGCAAGAAGACGTTGTCGGATTTTTGAATAATGGCTTTTCATGAACAGCGCACTCTGGGTGATGCTGATGAAGAAAATGTTGGAGGATTTCTTCATCGTCTCTTCTCCATAAGCTTGAATTAACAACTCAAGAGTCTCACTGGGTAATTTTTAAGGAAAAACAAGAACAATGTTCGTGTGCTGTTCATGAAATGCCGTTTTTCAAAAATCCGACAACGTCTACTTGCAGGTACAAGAGAAGTGCTTCCAATGCTGCACTATGGCAAGTCAGCTATGCCACCACTACCGATATGCCCTCCCAAGGAGTCATACCAACTACTGTAAGACACATTTATCGCCGGCGTAAATTTGTGTATGACTACAAAAATTCACTCCAGGAACTTTTTGACTGTACCTCGTACTACTACTGCTCGCTCCTCAGTAAACATATTATAATTTTTCAGTTTGTAAACTGAAACATTCCATACGGTTGTAGCAAAACCGTAGTAACCTTTCAACGTATTTAGAAATCAAAGCGATTTTTCGTCTAACACAAATGTTGTCTTTCGCAGTACCTGAACTCGGTGTTAGCACCAGTCGACGGGTTCTACGTGTACTACCGGGCGACGAGCAGCGCGGGAGACTACGTGAAGGCGACGGTGGAGGGCGAGACCACTCGCGCCTTCGTCATCACACACCTGCTCCCTGACACCGCCTACGACATCAAGATACAGGCGTTCACTGTCAACGGGGCGAGCGACTTCAGTGCCATTCTGACCCACAAGACGCTCAGTGAGTACCGCAACTAACCATGTTTTGTTGGATGATTTTTCAGGAAAGACTGTAGGCTAGAATTTTTAATTAAGGAATAGGTGGAGAGACAGGTAGTTTGTCTTTTGAAAGAATTCATAGAACACAAAAACCACAATAGCAGTGTCAGGCCCAATATGTGTTTATAACCAAGAACAGATTAAGGGAGAGGATAAATGGGAACACACAAATTGTACAGCCAGAAAAAGAAAGACAGAGGCCATCCATGCTAAAAGCCACAACAGATACTTTGGCCTCTGATCTCTTGCTAAAGTGATTAATTAATGAATGCTGTCAGAGCTTTGTTACACTAACCCCATTCTTGTGTCAAACTTGAAAGTATTTGAAACACAATTTTCAGCTTCACATCTAATGCGGATCTGTCCAAGTCGCCAATTTCATCGTCATGAACATTTTTTGTTTTGAATGAATCAAATTTAACTTTTGCTATTATTTGATAACACCTGTATTTATTATTAAATTCACTCATATTCAAACCTAAATCAAAGTAAATTTAAAATTTCAATTTTTTTAAAAACAAAAAGGGTTTCAATTGAGTTTTTTGTATTTTTGTATTATTTTTAAGAACACAAGTATTACCTAACAAATTTCAAACAATACTCTTTGCGACTGTACCAAACTAATTTTGTTTTGTTTGCTGTAGAAGACACATCAGCAAACGCTACGTCGACGTCTACCAACACTCAAGTCGTGGAGATGAAACCAGACGATTCCTCCAGCAACAGACTGTATGTCATGTTGGCAGCCGTGATGGGCGGACTGACGCTCCTCACTGTCGGGTTGGCAGCCCTGTGTCTCTGCAAGCAGCGCTCCTCGGCTCTCGACGACTCAGGTAGGCTTTAGCTACAGACCGTGTCATGTTGGCAGCCGTGATGGGCGGACTGACGCTCCTCACTGTCGGGTTGGCAGCCCTGTGTCTCTGCAAGCAGCGCTCCTCGGCTCTCGACGACTCAGGTAGGCTTTAGCTACAGACTGTCATGTTGGCAGCCGTGATGGGCGGACTGACGCTCCTCACTGTCGGGTTGGCAGCCCTGTGTCTGTGCAAGCAGCGCTCCTCGGCTCTCGACGACTCAGGTAGGCTTTAGCTACAGACTGTGTCATGTTGGCAGCCGTGATGGGCGGACTGACGCTCCTCACTGTCGGGTTGGCAGCCCTGTGTCTCTGCAAGCAGCGCTCCTCGGCTCTCGACGACTCAGGTAGGCTTTAGCTACAGACTGTGTCAAGTTGGCAGCCGTGATGGGCGGACTGACGCTCCTCACTGTCGGGTTGGCAGCCCTGTGTCTCTGCAAGCAGCGCTCCTCGGCTCTCGACGACTCAGGTAGGCTTTAGCTACAGACTGTGTCAAGTTGGCAGCCGTGATGGGCGGACTGACGCTCCTCACTGTCGGGTTGGCAGCCCTGTGTCTGTGCAAGCAGCGCTCCTCGGCTCTCGACGACTCAGGTAGGCTTTAGCTACAGACTGTGTCATGTTGGCAGCCGTGATGGGCGGACTGACGCTCCTCACTGTCGGGTTGGCAGCCCTGTGTCTGTGCAAGCAGCGCTCCTCGGCTCTCGACGACTCAGGTAGGCTTTAGCTACAGACTGTGTCATGTTGGCAGCCGTGATGGGCGGACTGACGCTCCTCACTGTCGGGTTGGCAGCCCTGTGTCTGTGCAAGCAGCGCTCCTCGGCTCTCGACGACTCAGGTAGGCTTTAGCTACAGACTGTGTCATGTTGGCAGCCGTGATGGGCGGACTGACGCTCCTCACTGTCGGGTTGGCAGCCCTGTGTCTGTGCAAGCAGCGCTCCTCGGCTCTCGACGACTCAGGTAGGCTTTAGCTACAGACTGTGTCATGTTGGCAGCCGTGATGGGCGGACTGACGCTCCTCACTGTCGGGTTGGCAGCCCTGTGTCTCTGCAAGCAGCGCTCCTCGGCTCTCGACGACTCAGGTAGGCTTTAGCTACAGACTGTGTCATGTTGGCAGCCGTGATGGGCGGACTGACGCTCCTCACTGTCGGGTTGGCAGCCCTGTGTCTCTGCAAGCAGCGCTCCTCGGCTCTCGACGACTCAGGTAGGCTTTAGCTACAGACTATGTCATGTTGGCAGCCGTGATGGGCGGACTGACGCTCCTCACTGTCGGGTTGGCAGCCCTGTGTCTGTGCAAGCAGCGCTCCTCGGCTCTCGACGACTCAGGTAGGCTTTAGCTACAGACTGTGTCATGTTGGCAGCCGTGATGGGCGGACTGACGCTCCTCACTGTCGGGTTGGCAGCCCTGTGTCTCTGCAAGCAGCGCTCCTCGGCTCTCGACGACTCAGGTAGGCTTTAGCTACAGACTGTATGTCATGTTGGCAGCCGTGATGGGCGGACTGATGCTCCTCACTGTCGGGTTGGCAGCCCTGTGTCTCTGCAAGCAGCGCTCCTCGGCTCTCGACGACTCAGGTAGGCTTTAGCTACAGGCTGTGTCATGTTGGCAGCCGTGATGGGCGGACTGACGCTCCTCACTGTCGGGTTGGCAGCCCTGTGTCTGTGCAAGCAGCGCTCCTCGGCTCTCGACGACTCAGGTAGGCTTTAGCTACAGACTGTGTCATGTTGGCAGCCGTGATGGGCGGACTGACGCTCCTCACTGTCGGGTTGGCAGCCCTGTGTCTCTGCAAGCAGCGCTCCTCGGCTCTCGACGACTCAGGTAGGCTTTAGCTACAGACTGTATGTCATGTTGGCAGCCGTGATGGGCGGACTGACGCTCCTCACTGTCGGGTTGGCAGCCCTGTGTCTCTGCAAGCAGCGCTCCTCGGCTCTCGACGACTCAGGTAGGCTTTAGCTACAGACTGTGTCATGTTGGCAGCCGTGATGGGCGGGCTGACGCTCCTCACTGTCGGGTTGGCAGTCCTGTGTCTCTGCAAGGAGCGCTCCTCGGCTCTCGACGACTCAGGTAGGCTTTAGCTACAGACTGTGTCAAGTTGGCAGCCGTGATGGGCGGACTGACGCTCCTCACTGTCGGGTTGGCAGCCCTGTGTCTGTGCAAGCAGCGCTCCTCGGCTCTCGACAACTCAGGTAGGCTTTAGCTACAGACTGTGTCATGTTGGCAGCCGTGATGGGCGGACTGACGCTCCTCACTGTCGGGTTGGCAGCCCTGTGTCTCTGCAAGCAGCGCTCCTCGGCTCTCGACGACTCAGGTAGGCTTTAGCTACAGACTGTGTCATGTTGGCAGCCGTGATGGGCGGACTGACGCTCCTCACTGTCGGGTTGGCAGCCCTGTGTCTCTGCAAGCAGCGCTCCTCGGCTCTCGACGACTCAGGTAGGCTTTAGCTACAGACTGTGTCATGTTGGCAGCCGTGATGGGCGGACTGACGCTCCTCACTGTCGGGTTGGCAGCCCTGTGTCTCTGCAAGCAGCGCTCCTCGGCTCTCGACGACTCAGGTAGGCTTTAGCTACAGACTGTGTCATGTTGGCAGCCGTGATGGGCGGACTGACGCTCCTCACTGTCGGGTTGGCAGCCCTGTGTCTCTGCAAGCAGCGCTCCTCGGCTCTCGACGACTCAGGTAGGCTTTAGCTACAGACTGTGTCATGTTGGCAGCCGTGATGGGCGGACTGACGCTCCTCACTGTCGGGTTGGCAGCCCTGTGTCTCTGCAAGCAGCGCTCCTCGGCTCTCGACGACTCAGGTAGGCTTTAGCTACAGACTGTGTCATGTTGGCAGCCGTGATGGGCGGACTGACGCTCCTCACTGTCGGGTTGGCAGCCCTGTGTCTCTGCAAGCAGCGCTCCTCGGCTCTCGACGACTCAGGTAGGCTTTAGCTACAGACTATGTCATGTTGGCAGCCGTGATGGGCGGACTGACGCTCCTCACTGTCGGGTTGGCAGCCCTGTGTCTGTGCAAGCAGCGCTCCTCGGCTCTCGACGACTCAGGTAGGCTTTAGCTACAGACTGTGTCATGTTGGCAGCCGTGATGGGCGGACTGACGCTCCTCACTGTCGGGTTGGCAGCCCTGTGTCTCTGCAAGCAGCGCTCCTCGGCTCTCGACGACTCAGGTAGGCTTTAGCTACAGACATACATGTCATGTTGGCAGCCGTGATGGGCGGACTGACGCTCCTCACTGTCGGGTTGGCAGCCCTGTGTCTCTGCAAGCAGCGCTCCTCGGCTCTCGACGACTCAGGTAGGCTTTAGCTACAGGCTGTGTCATGTTGGCAGCCGTGATGGGCGGACTGACGCTCCTCACTGTCGGGTTGGCAGCCCTGTGTCTGTGCAAGCAGCGCTCCTCGGCTCTCGACGACTCAGGTAGGCTTTAGCTACAGACTGTGTCATGTTGGCAGCCGTGATGGGCGGACTGACGCTCCTCACTGTCGGGTTGGCAGCCCTGTGTCTCTGCAAGCAGCGCTCCTCGGCTCTCGACGACTCAGGTAGGCTTTAGCTACAGACTGTATGTCATGTTGGCAGCCGTGATGGGCGGACTGACGCTCCTCACTGTCGGGTTGGCAGCCCTGTGTCTGTGCAAGCAGCGCTCCTCGGCTCTCGACGACTCAGGTAGGCTTTAGCTACAGACTGTGTTATGTTGGCTGCCGTGATGGGCGGACTGACGCTCCTCACTGTCGGGTTGGCAGCCCTGTGTCTCTGCAAGCAGCGCTCCTCGGCTCTCGACGACTCAGGTAGGCTTTAGCTACAGACTGTGTCATGTTGGCAGCCGTGATGGGCGGACTGACGCTCCTCACTGTCGGGTTGGCAGCCCTGTGTCTCTGCAAGCAGCGCTCCTCGGCTCTCGACGACTCAGGTAGGCTTTAGCTACAGACTGTGTCATGTTGGCAGCCGTGATGGGCGGACTGACGCTCCTCACTGTCGGGTTGGCAGCCCTGTGTCTGTGCAAGCAGCGCTCCTCGGCTCTCGACGACTCAGGTAGGCTTTAGCTACAGACTGTGTCAAGTTGGCAGCCGTGATGGGCGGACTGACGCTCCTCACTGTCGGGTTGGCAGCCCTGTGTCTCTGCAAGCAGCGCTCCTCGGCTCTCGACGACTCAGGTAGGCTTTAGCTACAGACTGTGTCAAGTTGGCAGCCGTGATGGGCGGACTGACGCTCCTCACTGTCGGGTTGGCAGCCCTGTGTCTCTGCAAGCAGCGCTCCTCGGCTCTCGACGACTCAGGTAGGCCCTAGCTACAGGCTGTGTCAAGTTGGCAGCCGTGATGGGCGGACTGACGCTCCTCACTGTCGGGTTGGCAGCCCTGTGTCTCTGCAAGCAGCGCTCCTCGGCTCTCGACGACGGAGGTAGGCTTTAGCTACAGACTGTGTCAAGTTGGCAGCCGTGATGGGTGGACTGACGCTCCTCACTGTCGGGTTGGCAGCCCTGTGTCTCTGCAAGCAGCGCTCCTCGGCTCTCGACGACTCAGGTAGGCTTTAGCTACAGACTGTGTCATGTTGGCAGCCGTGATGGGCGGACTGACGCTCCTCACTGTCGGGTTGGCAGCCCTGTGTCTGTGCAAGCAGCGCTCCTCGGCTCTCGACGACTCAGGTAGGCTTTAGCTACAGACTGTGTCAAGTTGGCAGCCGTAATGGGTGGACTGACGCTCCTCACTGTCGGGTTGGCAGCCCTGTGTCTCTGCAAGCAGCGCTCCTCGGCTCTCGACGACTCAGGTAGGCTTTAGCTACAGACTGTGTCATGTTGGCAGCCGTGATGGGCGGACTGACGCTCCTCACTGTCGGGTTGGCAGCCCTGTGTCTGTGCAAGCAGCGCTCCTCGGCTCTCGACGACTCAGGTAGGCTTTAGCTACAGGCTGTGTCAAGTTGGCAGCCATGTAAGCATTAGGATCTTCCTAGGTCTTCCTTTTGATTCGGGAGCCATCTACATCAAGGGTTTTGAGAGGTTCGTGTGCTAAAACTTGTAAATGTACAATGCTAAAAAAGATATCGGAATGTTAATAGTGTAATAATTTTACACATTTCAAGGTTAGATATCTAAATACCATAAGTACATCAAGTTTGGGTAACACCAATTAATTGTACTTGTTGGAACCTTTTAGACACATTTAGAAGAAATGATTTCAACGCAGAAGATATGTTCAAATTTGACGATTGCACTTAAAGATTTTTCAAATATTCTCTGTATATTAATTTAATTATTATTTCTTACATATTTTAAAGAAATGATTCAATATTTCTTTAAATATGATTATTGTATTTATTTATTTACAAGTGGCACATGGATTTGTATTTTAAACTATAGGTAAAAACTAGGGGTGTGCGAGTACTCGATTATCGAGCTTTTTTCGAGCCGAGTTTACACTACTCGACTCGACTCGAAGTTTTAAAAAATACTCGTAAGATCGAGTCGAGTAGTTACTCCAGCCGTTTACCCGGAATCGGTACGCGCGATCGCATTTTACGGTCGTTTTTCACACAGTCAACACCACTCATGACCAGCCACAATAAAAATTTTTTATTTTTCTTGAATTAAAGTGGTTTTTGAGTTATTAATATAATAAATTTAGTCTTGTCTTTATCCTTTCTATAATTTGATATATTTTCTTATTTATGCTCAGTGAGACTGGTTTAACTTTAATTTTTAAAACCTATAACAATATGTTACAAAATCCCCTTTTTAAAGCAAAAAGCTCAGATGTACCTTGGCTTTTACCTCCTAAGGCTGAAACTTTAATAAAATATTGTGTAATGATATTAAGTTATGTTAAAGATGGCCTGAATTCTCATTTATTTTCATTTGAAAAGAGGTTTGCTTTTAAAGCTTAGGAAAACAACCTAGTTTATACTGCATTTTATGTGATCAATAATAAGCATGATAACTATTAACAATTCAAAATACTCGACTTGAAAAAAACTCGAAACTCGCGGGTATTTTTTAAAACTCGACTCGACTTCAAAAATCATTACTCGCACACCCCTAGTAAAAACATATGACTTTTCAAAATAATAATATTTATGAATAGCTAAACCAAAGTAACAATTTGCAAAAATATAGACTACTTTGTACATACATAAAATGTCATATCATAAGTGATTAGAAAGGTACTCTATCACAGAGTAGTATGTCCAACTCGTGAGATGATTCTTCAGGGCGTAATATGTAATAATGTTTTTAAAATATTGTTGTTTTAAAAACACTATTCTGAAAAAATTAGCAACCTGCTTTTTCACAACAAATTTTTATTCTATTACCTCCAGTATTAAGAATATGACTCCCATGAATCAATGTATCTTGTGAACCTCTCGGTACTTCAATGTAGTCAGACACCTTTACACCCGCTAACTATTAGTTTCTTGGACAGGAGGAGCGGAGGAGTGTGACAAGGTGGGGAGGGGGGAGGGGCTGACGATCCAGCAGCTGGACCCACTGCCGATGAACGGGTTCGCTCACGGGCACGGGCACGGCCACGGCCACGGCGTCGGTGTCGGCGTCACACACAACGGCAAGATGAACGGCTACACGCACGCGCCGCACACCATCAACATCACCAACAACCCCCTGGCCGAGCCCCACCAGGATAAGGTCAGTGGCATTATACCCAGTGGCGGCCGGCCCATAAGGACTCTCGGACGCCGCCCCCCCCGAAGATTTTCAAATATACTGAATTAAATTAGTTTACATATGTATCCGATAAAATGTGTAAAAACCACTAATTTTCATTATACTGACCATTAATGATGAATTCATTTCAACTATAAGCATCGAAATATTTTGCAAAAGTATTTAGGAGTCAACTGCTGTTGCGTGTTTATCTCGCGGACGCTACCCGGAGCGTCCCAATCCTAACGCATGCTACCTTATGGCAAATCTAGCAGACAGTGGATAGGGTGCTCTGACGTCATTGCCGTGTTGTGTTATACGCAGCCTGGGGCAGCGTCCGAAGATGCGCGCGCACATCAGTAATCAGTGCAGCCACCACAATCTGTTTAGGGCATTAAGAAGCTGAACCTTTGCTGCCGTTATGATTGCACGATTCATGTTGGTGCAACTGTTGTTTATTCGTTTTAGTAACCATAGCAACCTACCAATATCTCTAACCTCTGAACCGTAACCTAAACGTTGAGGGATGGGAGCTGAAGTGAGGTTATTTGTTTACATTCTGTGTTTCATGTGTCTCTTTCACTCCATTGAGTCGGTAACCAGGGTTGGTGTTAAATGATTGTTATTATTTTAATAGTGAATTCAGCAGATATTGGTAATATTGTAGACCATGAAATTGTGAATAGCAATCAAAGGTAGGTGTAATACCTACACAAAATCCTTAATGCTCTTTTAGTAGTTAGTAGTAAGTGAGTCCTCCCGTTCATTTAACCCACCAGCCGCCACTGATTATACCGCGTATTTACATGTGATTGCTTTAGACAAGTTTCCTTCCCATGCGGCTACATGCTTCTCCCTAAGGAAAGAGTGCCAGTCTGTAGAAAAATGGTTTTCCTTAGAAGGGGGCTCTAGTCCCTTGTAACTATCTATTTCTCCTTTAAACGGAGCTCCAGTCCCAAGCAACTGTTTTCCCTTAAGCCACACTAGACTTCCCATGAGGGAGAAGCAGGAAACCTCATGGGACTAAACCGCAAGATTTCCTGCCTCTCCTTTAACCCTTGGTAGGTGACTTTGATTTTAAAACACGAATGGTGACTCAAGGAGTTTTTCTCCGGGTGTTGAAATAATAGACAAACAGTGAAGTTTTATACATATATTGTAAAAAGGTTACATGAAACCCTTGTATAATCAATATTAAGCAATAAAAAACTTACTTGACGTATTTTTGAAACCCTATGGGTATGTAAAATTTGTTAATTGTCACTTGTGTTCGATATCTATATTTTCAAATCCAAATATAGTAACTGGTACAAATAGTGGGTACAGAGTGTATATACATCATTGTTGCCACTGATCTCCATGTTATCATCCTTATTTGCACATTTTATACAAAAAGCAGGTGTAGTATGCTCCCTACAAATTAAGAACTTGGCATCCACGTTACACGATTCTTGGGTTTCAACTGAATAGAAGGGGTACGGAGGGGGGGTTGGGAGAGTGAAATGAGGTTAAACAGATTCCTAGAAAGAGGCGTGTAAGGTACGGATACTCCTGCGACTGCCGACAGGTAAGGACGCATATTTTTTTATAAAAATAAAAGCACCTGGAGGAAAACTCCGTGTGTCACTGACAAGAGGGTTAAGAGAGAGCCTCCAATACTCCATGATTTCCTACTTATCTCTAAGAGGACTCAGTTCCCATGTTACTATCTGCTTCCCCTTAAGAGGGAGCCTCTGTGCTGTGTTAGTATCTGCTTCCCCCTCAAGAGGGGACTACAGTCCTGTGTGACTACCGACTTTTCCCTCAAGACAGGGCTCTAGTCCTAAGAGATTTCCTGCTCCTTCCTTAAGAGGGAGCCCCAGTTTTAAATGAATACCGGTTTTCCCTCAAGAGGGATTCCAGTCCTGCATGACCACCTAATTAATTATCTCTAAGAGGGGCTCCACTCCCTTGCAACTACTGCCTTCTCCCAGTCCCATGTGATTATTTGCAATTATCCAAACATCCAGAAGGTTCTTTCTGCTGGATACTGATGTTTGATCTGTAATAACAAAATTTTAATAGGAGCAAAAATATGTAGAGGTAACTTTTAAAATATTTTAGTTTGGGAAAGTCTTGTTTGTTTCTAGCAGTAAACCCAACAATATGTTTCACTAAAGTTGATTTTTGCCTTCCAGAACGTGATGGAGATGACGTACATGAAGGGCAAGGGCCAGAACAACAACTGCTCGGCGGAGAGCAGCGGCGGCGGGGAGGGGGGGGAGGGGGAGCAGGCGTGGAGGGGGAGGAGCACGGGGGAGAACTACGTCTAACTGTGATCAAAGCGGCAACGAAAAGACACGCCATAGAAATTGTTGTTAGGTTTTTCAAACAGCAAAGCTGTTAGTGTTAGTTTATTAACAACGGAATTTTATACGATAGTTGTACATGTTTGTTGAAAAATCTTTAGTAACACTGTGATATAGTTTATCGTAGGTTTAGCGGTTTAGTATTATTTTAATTAAGTGTAAGCCTTCGTAAAAGTCGAGATTATTTCGTTCGGTAATTTATTAAGATTTTTATTGGAATGTGTCATATGTATATTTACAGTAGTTATGTGCTTTATTTTAGTTTCTTTTGATGTTTTTGAAAGAAAAAATTTGACATGGTTTAAGGAGCTTGACAATGTCATGCATGACTTAAAATTGTAAAAATCCTTCAAACCTCATTGTAAAATTCTTAACACTTTCTCAGTCATGGTTTTCCATCTTATTAACGACAGTTTTATCATGCATTTCTTTTATTTATAAATTTAAATCTCTAGTAATCTAGTGTTATATACGACTTCTACATGAATTATGCTAACACCTTTGGCACTTGTTAGAAAATTCAATGCCATACATAACTATTTCAAGTAATTTTTGAATCAAGACCAAAATGTATTGCAGTTGCTAATGTTTTAAGGACTTATTAGCTAAATGAACAGTAAACTAGTTCTAGTTCTCAAAGTATTCTTTGTTGTTTGAAAATCTTAATCAGTATTAGTTTCAAGAAAGCTTATTATTTGCTAAGTATTTTTTTTTTTTTTTTTTTTTGGTAGGAGGTGGAATGCGTTTACGCACACTGAGGGGCTCGTTGTCCCCTCAGTAGTGTCGGACTCCCACGAGCTCGATGTCCCGTGAACTACCGACTAAACCACCTCCCTCGGCACCGAGGACACTAGCCTGGAACTGTTTCACACATTACTTCGGGCTAGGCCTTTGATATTACGCCGCTAGGGCAACCTCCTTGGGGAAATGCTGAGGATTAAGGCCGATCGAGGTCGACCTTTTTCGCCCGAAGAATGGCCTGGACGTAGTGCTGGACACAGTTCCAGTTGCCCTCTCCCTGGAGCATAGCTCCGACGATGTTGTTTGGGCTGACGGTCACGCCGATCTCAGATGAAAGTGAGGCTCGGCGGACGTGCCAACGGTCGCACTGAAAGAAGGTGTGCTCGGACGTATCTGGGATGCCGGGGCAATACAGACAGTCCGGGCTGGCGACTTTGCCCATCCGGTGCAGATAGGCTCGGAAGTACCCGTGTCCAGAAAGAAACTGGGTCACGTAGTAATCGACCTCGCCGTGCTGCCGCTCCAGCCATGGTCGGACGGAAGGTATGAGCTGGAAGGTCCAACGTCCCCTCGGCTCGGCTTCCCAGTCGCGCTGCCAAGAGTCGAAGCTGCGATCGCGCTCTTCCCTGGCAGCTGTTTCCCGGCCCACTTCAGGCCTCCTCCGGTAAATCGCCTGCCTCTCCCTCGCGAGGAAGAGGACGGGGATGACTCCGGCGATCACCATCACAGCAGGCTCGGAGACTGTGCGGTAGGCCGAAGCGACCCGCAGAGCTCCTCGACGCTGGACTCGGGCAAGCCGGTCTCGGAAGACTCGCTTCTCGAGTGCGTGAGCCCATACCTCCGCCCCGTACAGCAAGACTGACTGGACGGCAGTCATGAGCAGACGGCGCTTGCAGGAACGAGGACCGCCGACATTGGGCATAAGCCTACCAAGGGCAGCGACACCCTTAGCGGCTTTGTCGGCAGCGCGCTGGATCTGCTCGCCGAAAGACAGTCTGCTGTCGACCATGACTCCCAGGTACTTTGCAGCAGGCTTAGTCTCGAGTGTGACGTCACCTATCTGCACCGGGAACACGGTGTTAATCCTCTTTTTGGTGAGGACGACGATCTCCGTCTTACTGATAGCCAGGGACAAGCCGTGATCTCGCATCCACCCGTTGACCTTGGCCATCACTACGCTGAGCCTCAGTTTTGCCTGCTCGACGTTCCTCGCAGCGATCAAGGCAGCGACATCGTCAGCATAGCCAACGAGGCGGGTCTCATCGGGCATGTCTAGCCTCAGCAAGCTGTCGTAGGACACGTTCCAGAGATCTGGTCCGAGAATGGACCCCTGCGCAGCCCCGGAAGTGATGGGAATGCGCCGCTGACCTTCGGTCGTGTCGTACAACAGAAAGCGGTCTGACAAATACGCTTCTATCATACGCAGGAGGTAGGAGGGAACTTGGAACGTATGCTCAAGCGCCCACAGCATATCGCTCCACCTGGCGGAGTTAAAAGCGTTCTTCACGTCGAGCGTGACGAGAAGGACCACGCGGCGCGACCAATGGTTGTGATCCTCCGCCCTCCGCACTGCCTCAACTACCTCCTGGATAGCGTCGATGGTAGAGCGGCCGGATCTGAAGCCGTACTGCTGCGGGGACAAGTCCCCCGCAGAGACGATGGCCTCGGTCAGCCTGACGCGCAGGAGCTTCTCAAGCACTTTCCCGGCCGTGTCGAGCATACACAGGGGTCGGAAAGAAGAAGGGGTCCCCGGTGTGATCTTCGCCTTCGGGATAAGAACAAGGCGGGCAACCTTCCACGAAGAAAAGAAAACGCCTTCCGCCAGACACGCGTTGAACATATCGAGCAGAAGCCTTGGATTCACCTCCGCAGCGAGCTTGAGCACCTCCGCCGGAATGCCATCGGGACCGGGCGCTCTTCTGGGTCGTAGGGATCGGACGGCGGCGGTGAGTTCCTCTTCCCGGAAGACTGGGAAGGCGCCTACCTCTCCGAATTCCCTGACTGGCCGAACTGGGTGGCTGGGAAACAGTGTGTCGACGACGGCGGCCATGGCTTGTGGTTCCATGACCGCAGGTGGTGAGCGAGCCCCTAGCTTCTGGGTTACAAGTTTGTAGCCCATCCCCCAGGGGTCGTTGTCGATATCCTGACACAGCTGTTTCCAGCACCTGACTTTACTCCGGTTGATGGCACCGCGGAGCTCTCGGCGGGCCGCTCTGTGCTCAGCCGATCTGGCATTTGCATCAGGGCGGTTCCTGGCTCGCTGCGCAACTCGTCGGAGACCAAGGCATCTCCTCCGGAGTTCCGCGATTTCAGGCGTCCACCAGTAAACCGGCTTCTTCCTGTGGCGGCGGGAAACTCCGGGCATCGAGTGCTCACACGCGGTCGCGATGAGTCGCATCGTCGATGCTGCCAGATCTTCGGCACCTGTTAAATTCACAATGCTCTGGTTTTTGATTACTTCTTTAAAAGTGTCTTTGCTCAGACGACTGGTGTTCCAGCGTCGAGCCAGAGGAGCAGATTCAGCGCGCAAGCGCGCACCCTCGGGAAGGACCTTGAAGAGGATCCCCTGATGGTCGCTAGAGGAATACTCCTCGCAGACACGCCAGTCGGAGATCCGCTGGACAATCCCTTCAGAGGCAAGGGATATGTCAGGGATCGTCTCTCTGCACCCCGGACGGCGAAAGGTGGAAATGCCGCCCGTGTTGAGGATACAGAGGCCCGACCTGGCAGCCGACTCGAGGACGTAACGACCTCGAGTGTCGGTCCGCGGGGAACCCCATTCCACGGCTTTGGCGTTAAAATCGCCACCGACTATGACCCCGCCAGAGGTGTTCATGATCTTATCCTCGATGGAATCGACCATGTGGCGGTAGTCTGCGATCGGTTGGTTAGGCGTGAGGTAACAGGAGAAGACGGTGAAATCCCTGCTCCTCACCCAAACGAAGCCGTTGCCCGATCCGGAATCGAGAACAGGCACCTTCCCGAGGTCCAAGATCCATATCGCCGCAGTGCCGGAGGGATCCGAGAACCATTGCGCGGAGCGTCGGTTCTGGTACTGCTCACTGAGAAGCAGTAGGTCAGCACCCTGCTCCGTGGCGAATTGGAACAGCAAGTCGTTTGCTGTCCTGCTCCTCTGCATGTTAAGTTGCAGAACACTGATCATTTCTTTTGTGTTTGGCGAAGCTCCTGGATGGCCCGCCTGTACTGCCCGCAACGACCAGACCCAGCGGAATGCTTGACCTGGTCGCCCTTCAAGCCGGCTTCTGTACACAGGACACATGACAACGCTGCATTGCATGCGCTGGCCCTGTGATCCTGGCCGCCGCACTTGAAGCAGAGCTTGCTTCTATCGGGTCCAGGGCAGCGATTAGCTACGTGACCGAACCCCAGACATTTAAAACATCTGGAGGCCACGAGCTTCTCGCGCACCCGACAGCTCACGTACCAGACTTTCAGGTGGCCCTTCTCCAGGAGCTTCGCAGCTGCCCTGGCTCCCAGCGTGAGGATCGCCACCTTCTGACCCCGAGCGTTCGCCTTTGAGAGGAAGGTTTTCACCTCGACGTTGTCGCCGATGGCGGATTTGACGGCAGCAGTCACCTCCGCCTCGGTCGTCAGCTCGTCAAGGTCCCTCACCTCCAGCGTCGACTTGGGTTCGAGAACGCGGACGGTCGCGTTCGCCCCCAAGATGGTCTGCAAGTCCTCGCTGAAGGCAGCTTTACTTTTGGAGGCGTCACCGAGCTCGACCAAAAGATCGCCGGCTCGGGTCTTCCTCATGCCCTTGATGACGGCGCCCTTCTCATCGGGCTTCGCTTATTATTTGTTATTCGCTTATTATTGGCTTCGCGAAGCCCGATTATTTGCTAAGTATTAAAAAAGATGATCAACCTATTAATCTATTTAGAAGTAAGTAGTGTTTTTATTTGAGTCGAGTAATTAGGCCTATACGTTATAAGTCAAGAAATAAAGTTAATGAGTAATTTGTATCTTTAAAATCTTAAGACAATCACCAAAAATTAACATTGACACTGTTTACATATAAATTGATAGCATTATGTCAATACATCAAACATAAATAAATAAGGTTCTTTTGCGAAAAATAGGCTACTTTTGGGATGTTTTTCTACTGCAAACATTTTGTGATGGTACTATGCAAGGTTTGGGAGGTTGTGCCTTTTGCATGGACTGTTGCATGAAAACGTTATACGCACAAACTATTCAGAATTTGCTCTCAAGTTTCAAGAACATGCAAATGTTTAGTGACTTTACTTTAAATTATTTTGGACAAACTAAGAATGGTGTCCTAATTTTTTTCTTTACTTATGAAAAACCATCCAATTAATGTATGCAATATTAACTACTTAAATATCGATAGTAAATAAATCCCTAGTTTGTCTTTCAGATAAAGCCTTGACTTTGATTGAAAATGAAAGTCGCTCACTGTAATTTTTACATGAAGTGCAATATTGTTTGAATTTAAAAACTCATCAGTGTGTTTGTATTTTAACAATTCAAGAGTATTTTAAGTGTTTTTTTTGTGTGTGTGAAAAAGTGTAATGTAAATAAACAGACTTGATGTACAGGTAAAGATTAGTTCATAGTGAATTGCATTAGAACATATATTGTGCCTTAGATCCTTTAACTTGTGACTGATCAATTTAGAGTCAATAAGATAACAATTATCTTTTATATTATATAATATTTAAAAAGTTTTTCTGCCAATGACTAATACTACAGAACAAGAATTTTTTTAGGTAAAGTTGATGATAGCAAATAAACTATAATCAAAGTGGTTTCAAGTGCCTATACAACCCAGGTTAAGATTATAACAAGGACTTGTTATTGAATGTTAATTTTGTATTATAAATTATAAAAAACACTTGTATAAATATTTAATTTAACATCTTTGTGAATATATTTTTATATGTGTAGAAAGCATTTTCTATCAAAACAGTCTTTAACATTTTGTACTTTTACCTGTTCATGTTTTATTATTTATAACATAAATCGACAAATATTTAACTTATTTTAAAAATTAATTTAGGTTATTTTTTATTTTTGTTTGTAAACACAAGAGATCCTTAAAACTTCAAATAAATATCGCAATACGTACAAGGTTCCTAGTTCCGTCCAGAGAAATCTGTCTGTCACTTTAATGCAAGACTGTCAGGATCTCATCGCAGTAGTTCAGGGCTGGAACATTGGTTTCTATCTTTGGATATCAAATACCTCATGAATGAGTGCTTATATTTATATTAAAAAATTAATACGTTAAATGGTTTTGGATAAACTCATTTCAAGAAAACCTTTTTAATGAGATCTTTCCAGGAACGTCTATTGAAATTTTGGTAGATTTATTTCCTATTTTCAGCAGTTATTAGGGAAATTTCAGTTTTTTCATAAAAACATAACCTAAATTTTTTGTGAAATTTGGAGATTTTATTCCACCCTGGATTATTAAGGCTCATTGTAAAAAGTCAGTAATATCCTAACTTTTAAGTCTAATGCTCTTTTCATTGGTCATAGTGGTTGTGCAATATTTTGTAAAATCAGCAAATCACACTTGTAGATTTAGGTATTATCATCGTACACAATTATGGCAAAAAATACTCAATAATATGTTACAGCAGAGAATGTTGAATAGGGCAATTTGATTTTAATCAAATTAATTTAATTTTTAATTGAATATGCATTAGTAACTATTTCACTTATTTTAAGGCTAAAAATTAATTGCAACATTCTACAAAGTTGTGATTTGCTGGAGAATTTTGTAAATAAAAGTTTCCGAATGCAACTAACGTACAGAATGCCTTGCCATTAGAATAGTAAGTACCGATGTACTCATTTATACAATGCAGAAAATACATTTTTTAATTAAAATAGTGTTGTTCTTAACCCTTTTTGATAAGAATTCTTCGTTTGTTGACAGAGCTGCTTTGTGCTTTATTTTATTATACTAGAATTAATAGAACTATGAAGTGCGAGAAGGAGGGTAGTGATTTATAATATACTTATCATTCGCCAACGAAGGCAGACGGAAGCACTTGAGAAATTCCAAAATCTCCGAAAATTCATTTACTCTCAGTTTCACTATCTAGCGGACAATCAATACACTTTTATAACAAGATAACAAAAACAAACCAATTGATTCATCCATTGCAAACGTCATGAAAAAAATGCTCCAACCAATGACAAACTTGGCGGGACCTTGTGAATTATAAGTCATTGGTTATCGTTTGTTTAGTTGGGGGACATGCCTGTAGCGACAGGCATGGCAAAAACCAAAACCAGGCTTTTTTTGGGCCAGCAGGCGAAAGATAAGTGAAATTTCCGTCTCTCTTGAGCTTCATAGTTGTATTAATTCTACTACAACTGGTAGATGATGTCTTCATAGCTGAAATGGAAGATGCATCCTGAAAAAGTAAAAACAAATGCCTTACAAACCTGAAGTTGACCATTAATTTTTAAGCTGTTGACATGTTTGAGTATCTCTTCACTAGATGTTTTGTTTGTAATTACTAGTTTAATTTATGGAAAGAAATAATCTTCCAGAGATAATTCAAAATCCTTTCCTCAAACCACCTACCTAGCTTAGAGCTATCGTAACCTCAAATTCAATTTATGAAGCATGCAATAACTCCTATATTCTTTTTTGGAACCCCTAGAATTATAGTGTTTGATTAAGCAGTAAGTTAAGCAACGTAAAAATATAAATACATTCATACAGGAAGCCATAAAGCGAGAAACAAAGTGAACTGTAAAAAATACATTTTATTGCTGTTATAAATTAAGCAAACAGATGTCGTGTGAGATGCAGGCGGCTCGCTTGAAGTAGGAATGATTGAAGAGCGGGTGGTGAACGTGACCGAGCGGCGGAGGCTATTCTATCTCGTCCTCCGAGCCGTAGACCACGGGCAGCGGAGAGCGCGGCTTCTGGGAGTAGCGCAGACCGAGCGTGTCGGCCACCTCCTCCAAGTCTGATAGGGCCTGCAACGACAAGTTTTTACATAAACACTGTAGAAACCCTGAAGTCCGGCCTCCATGGGACTGAACCCAGGTCAAGGTAACGATTTAATTTAATTCAATTCAATTCATTTATTTTCATGCCATAAAAACAGATATAAATCCAATTACATTGTAGCATAAAACAATAAAAATTACAAATGTAGCACAAGATACAAGTTTAAATAGTTATATAATAATAAATAAATCGTCTACTGTAGCTGTCCCCTTTACTTCGATGAATTTGGCGATTAATGAAAGTTGAACAGAATTAACATGCATACTAAAACATAACAATTTAAACAATAAGTTAGATTCTTTAAAAAAATAATATTTAGGAAACATAGAGTGCAAAGTAACAAATATAAATAACAATTATAAATTAATTTCAGGCATAACAGTGACAAAATAAACAGCAAATATAGTCATAAAAAAAGAATAACAATAATAATAATAACTCAGGAACGGATTTGACTCAAGTTGAATCTTGAATTTTTGTGGTGAAAGAGAGTAAGGTCGACGAAAGCATATCAACTGGTGTAGGCAGATTGTTGCATAGTCGCATCATCACATTAACAGGGCTGTGAATTCCCAACGTCGTATGTGCGAACCGTGGACTGAACAACGCACGGACCCTGGACGAGGTACGAGGAACAAGGAAGTTCACCCGCGCTAGGATTTCACTACAATCAACTCCGCCATTAATTAGCTTGAATAAAAACAGCATCATTCCCATTTCACGACGCTTGCGCAAACTATTAAATTCAAATAATTGCCGGATAATCCTACCTATAACGAAAACGATAATATATAGCTAAGTAATAATATGTAGCTGGTGAATGAAGTCCAAAGTAGAGCTTTAAGTTGCCTTTTTGTATGATTTACAAAATACAAATGTAAGTAAAACCGACATTACACATCACTTGGAATGTTAATTGATCTTGTTTCCGTATTTGGTAGTATTGGCTACCATCATATCTTTCTGAATGCTTGCCACAGAAAATGTAAAGTATGTGCTTTCTGATACAGCCTCTGGACCAGTGAGAGCTCAGCATTTGACAAAGAAGTCACATGATTGAAATCCGCTCAGCTAATTGTTCGCTATGATTAATGTTTTATTTTCTTTACGTACTTCGGCTCAAATATGAGTTGACTACCCGTAAAATCAAGTGGTTGGCCCTGTTTTTATGTAGGTTGAGAGGGGATATGTTTACCCTGTTTTGTAAGGCAGACTAAAGTGCTTTGTTACACTGAGTCACCAATAAAGAAGAAGAGGGTTAAATTCCAGTTGCAGTAATAGATCCATTGATTTTCACTTGAATAACAAATCATAAAAGTAAGTAAAATTTAAGTTGTATACATTACATAACCCCCTTGGAACAAATAATTAGTAAAACACAAACAGTCTTTCCAATCCTCAAAAATAACCAACTCGATGTCATTTGAACCAGATCGGTGGTAAAGTGGTAAAGCACTGGCCCAATAAGTTGACCATCATTGCTTCCATCCCCAAAACGCTTCTCATGTTCCATCATAAGTAGAACTCTTCTGACTTGCCAATGTGACTACTACCACTAAAATACCTTGCTATCATCAAATAGCTGCACAGACCTATTGACCAATAGCGACAGGCGATTGAGAATTAAAATTTAAACATCATACGTATAAATCTGGAGAGGTCGAGGAATTAAGTACCACTGTGACTTTTAATTTTATAATTTAAAAAGGTTAAAAATGACGCACTTAGATTTTTTATAAATCAATAAAATTTCAATGAGACCACTCACTTTATCCAACTGTTCTTTGGTGTGTGCAGCAGACAGACAGATGCGTATTCTACCCTCCATGAGCGGGGTGGCGGGAAAACCCACCCCCACCACAGCCAAATTCCTCTGCTTCAACGTTCTCACCACGGCGCTGCCAAACAATTGTTAACATTAGTCCTCTGGGTACAAGTATCTCTGGTTCAAAGCTAGAAATTTTGTCAAGACCAACTCAAGTATTAGGATCCATGATCATAGCTCCCTGAGCTGCAATTTATTTGTAAGACTAGCTACTTATGTAAAAAAAGCTCTAAATAATTTTCTTGTAAAATTCGGGGTTAATACCCCATCTTCAACTGGTCAAATAAATGAAGTTTTTCCAAAATATTTTATGGAATTATTTATGTTTTAATCACTGACTACCATAAAATATTATGGAAAAACTTAATTTATTTTACCAGCTGAAGATGGAGGTATTAACCCAGAAAAATGTCCTGATTTTACAAGAAAACTATTTAGAGCTGTTTTGACATAAGTAGTATAGTCTTACAACACCAGTAATCGTGAAATGTATATAACGGTTCAAAATGAAAGGATTTGACAAGTGAAACTGACATTGGTGTAGCTTCAAAAACAGAATTGTTTTGCATAAATTAATAATGAGGTATGTTATTGAGGGAGTGGATGCAATTGCACGATAATGAGGTTAGTGTGTGATGTCGATACATGAAGTGGTAAAGAAAAAAAAATTTTAATTTAGAAAGTGTAGGAATATTATTTAATTCTCAAGTGGAATTTTGGTCTCAAGAAACACTTTAATCCTAGGGGAAAGTACAAGTTCTGAGTTAAGCATATCCTATTCCACAAGACAATATATTGCTACTTAGATAAATGTTTCACACTTGCAATCACTGACACAGCCAAACAACCTAAAAGTTCTGACCTAATCCGTTCATACAATGTCTAAATTAAATCATTAATTAGAGAAATGTAGTGCAATTTCCACTTGAGACAGCAAAATAATCCTTTTGAGAGATGATTTACTACTTTCTACACCAGGGTGGACCCTATTCAGTTAAGTCCCATCCTTCTCTAACTCCATTACACCAAATCAAGTACCGATATCCTAATTTTGGCGTTGTATTAATACTTACCCAATTTTGGAGAACATGTAGACTAGAACAGGGATCACAGGGGAGTTTTCGTTGCCGTAGACGATCAGCCCCATCTGATGGAGTCTTCGGCGAACGTATCTCGTGTTGCGTGCCAACTGCGCGATCCTGCGCACGCCTGCAAGAAAAGGAATAAAGGCCTGTCCAGGGGAATATAAATATTGGTGTGAACGTATTTCCTACCTTCTTAACTAGTGTTGGATGCTCAAGTTTACAACCAGCCACTAATATTATCCCAATCATTATTTTTATTTCGTCTTTACTACTACAGTAGACTTTTGATAGTTTGACAATTGATACTTCAACACTCTGTATAGTTCGACACAATCTGACACTTAATGAGCCAAAAAAGAGGCCAAAGACCAGCTAAAGACTACCAAATATTTTCTCCAGTGGCATTTATTTGGATCTATATTACAATGAAAGTTAATAAATTAGCTGTGCAATGATTTAAGATAGATGATATACATTACCGTCGCTAGTTCCGTCCTCCCCCATGATGATTCGCATGCTGGTGATGATCTGCTGGGCCACGGGCGGGGACATGGACGACGCGTAGCAGTGCGCGTGGCTGTGGACTCGCAGGTAGTCCACTAGTGTCTACAACACACACACGACTGTCAGTTAACATGCTGGTGATGATCTGCTGAGCCACGGGCAGGGACATGGACGACGCGTAGCAGTGCGCGTGGCTGTGGACTCGCAGGTAGTCCACTAGTGTCTACAACACACACACGACTGTCAGTTAACATGCTGGTGATGATCTGCTGGGCCACGGGCGGAGACACGGACGACGCGTAGCAGTGCGCGTGGCTGTGGACTCGCAGGTAGTCCACTAGTGTCTACAACACACACACGACTGTCAGTTAACATGCTGGTGATGATCTGCTGGGCCACGGGCGGAGACATGGACGACGCGTAGCAGTGCGCGTGGCTGTGGACTCGCAGGTAGTCCACTAGTGTCTACAACACACACACGACTGTCAGTTAACATGCTGGTGATGATCTGCTGAGCCACGGGCGGAGACATGGACGACGCGTAGCAGTGCGCGTGGCTGTGGACTCGCAGGTAGTCCACTAGTGTCTACAACACACACACGACTGTCAGTTAACATGCTGGTGATGATCTGCTGAGCCACGGGCAGGGACATGGACGACGCGTAGCAGTGCGCGTGGCTGTGGACTCGCAGGTAGTCCACTAGTGTCTACAACACACACACGACTGTCAGTTAACATGCTGGTGATGATCTGCTGGGCCACGGGCGGGGACATGGACGACGCGTAGCAGTGCGCGTGGCTGTGGACTCGCAGGTAGTCCACTAGTGTCTACAACACACACACGACTGTCAGTTAACATGCTGGTGATGATCTGCTGGGCCACGGGCGGGGACATGGACGACGCGTAGCAGTGTGCGTGGCTGTGGACTCGCAGGTAGTCCACTAGTGTCTGCAACACACACACGACTGTCAGTTAACATGCTGGTGATGATCTGCTGGGCCACGGGCAGGACATGGACGACGCGTAGCAGTGCGCGTGGCTGTGGACTCGCAGGTAGTCCACTAGTGTCTACAACACACACACGACTGTCAGTTAACATGCTGGTGATGATCTGCTGGGCCACGGGCGTGGACATGGACGACGCGTAGCAGTGCGCGTGGCTGTGGACTCGCAGGTAGTCCACTAGTGTCTACAACACACACACGACTGTCAGTTAACATGCTGGTGATGATCTGCTGGGCCACGGGCGGAGACACGGACGACGCGTAGCAGTGCGCGTGGCTGTGGACTCGCAGGTAGTCCACTAGTGTCTACAACACACACACGACTGTCAGTTAACATGCTGGTGATGATCTGCTGAGCCACGGGCAGGGACATGGACGACGCGTAGCAGTGCGCGTGGCTGTGGACTCGCAGGTAGTCCACTAGTGTCTGCAACACACACACGACTGTCAGTTAACATGCTGGTGATGATCTGCTGGGCCACGGGCGGAGACATGGACGACGCGTAGCAGTGCGCGTGGCTGTGGACTCGCAGGTAGTCCACTAGTGTCTGCAACACACACACGACTGTCAGTTAACATGCTGGTGATGATCTGCTGAGCCACAGGCGGGGACATGGACGACGCGTAGCAGTGCGCGTGGCTGTGGACTCGCAGGTAGTCCACTAGTGTCTGCAACACACACACGACTGTCAGTTAACATGCTGGTGATGATCTGCTGGGCCACGGGCGGGGACATGGACGACGCGTAGCAGTGCGCGTGGCTGTGGACTCGCAGGTAGTCCACTAGTGTCTACAACACACACACGACTGTCAGTTAACATGCTGGTGATGATCTGCTGGGCCACGGGCAGGGACATGGACGACGCGTAGCAGTGCGCGTGGCTGTGGACTCGCAAGTAGTCCACTAGTGTCTACAACACACACACGACTGTCAGTTAACATGCTGGTGATGATCTGCTGGGCCACGGGCGGGGACATGGACGACGCGTAGCGGTGCGCGTGGCTGTGGACTCGCAAGTAGTCCACTAGTGTCTGCAACACACACACGACTGTCAGTTAACATGCTGGTGATGATCTGCTGGGCCACGGGCGGAGACATGGACGACGCGTAGCAGTGCGCGTGGCTGTGGACTCGCAGGTAGTCCACTAGTGTCTGCAACACACACACGACTGTCAGTTAACATGCTGGTGATGATCTGCTGGGCCACGGGCAGGGACATGGACGACGCGTAGCAGTGCGCGTGGCTGTGGACTCGCAGGTAGTCCACTAGTGTCTGCAACACACACACGACTGTCAGTTAACATGCTGGTGATGCTCTGCTGGGCCACGGGCGGAGACATGGACGACGCGTAGCGGTGCGCGTGGCTGTGGACTCGCAGGTAGTCCACTAGTGTCTGCAACACACACACGACTGTCAGTTAACATGCTGGTGATGATCTGCTGGGCCACGGGCAGGGACATGGACGACGCGTAGCAGTGCGCGTGGCTGTGGACTCGCAGGTAGTCCACTAGTGTCTGCAACACACACACGACTGTCAGTTAACGTGCTGGTGATGATCTGCTGGGCCACGGGCGGGGACATGGACGACGCGTAGCGGTGCGCGTGGCTGTGGACTCGCAGGTAGTCCACTAGTGTCTGCAACACACACACGACTGTCAGTTAACATGCTGGTGATGATCTGCTGGGCCACGGGCGGAGACATGGACGACGCGTAGCAGTGCGCGTGGCTGTGGACTCGCAGGTAGTCCACTAGTGTCTACAACACACACACGACTGTCAGTTAACATGCTGGTGATGATCTGCTGGGCCACGGGCGGAGACATGGACGACGCGTAGCAGTGCGCGTGGCTGTGGACTCGCAGGTAGTCCACTAGTGTCTACAACACACACACGACTGTCAGTTAACATGCTGGTGATGATCTGCTGGGCCACGGGCAGGGACATGGACGACGCGTAGCAGTGCGCGTGGCTGTGGACTCGCAAGTAGTCCACTAGTGTCTACAACACACACACGACTGTCAGTTAACATGCTGGTGATGATCTGCTGGGCCACGGGCGGGGACATGGACGACGCGTAGCGGTGCGCGTGGCTGTGGACTCGCAGGTAGTCCACTAGTGTCTGCAACACACACACAACTGTCAGTTAACATGCTGGTGATGATCTGCTGGGCCACGGGCGGGGACATGGACGACGCGTAGCAGTGCGCGTGGCTGTGGACTCGCAGGTAGTCCACTAGTGTCTACAACACACACACGACTGTCAGTTAACATGCTGGTGATGATCTGCTGGGCCACGGGCAGGGACATGGACGACGCGTAGCAGTGCGCGTGGCTGTGGACTCGCAAGTAGTCCACTAGTGTCTACAACACACACACGACTGTCAGTTAACATGCTGGTGATGATCTGCTGGGCCACGGGCGGGGACATGGACGACGCGTAGCGGTGCGCGTGGCTGTGGACTCGCAGGTAGTCCACTAGTGTCTGCAACACACACACGACTGTCAGTTAACATGCTGGTGATGATCTGCTGGGCCACGGGCGGAGACATGGACGACGCGTAGCAGTGCGCGTGGCTGTGGACTCGCAGGTAGTCCACTAGTGTCTACAACACACACACGACTGTCAGTTAACATGCTGGTGATGATCTGCTGGGCCACGGGCGGGGACATGGACGACGCGTAGCAGTGCGCGTGGCTGTGGACTCGCAGGTAGTCCACTAGTGTCTGCAACACACACACGACTGTCAGTTAACATGCTGGTGATGATCTGCTGGGCCACGGGCGGAGACATGGACGACGCGTAGCAGTGCGCGTGGCTGTGGACTCGCAGGTAGTCCACTAGTGTCTACAACACACACACGACTGTCAGTTAACATGCTGGTGATGATCTGCTGGGCCACGGGCAGGGACATGGACGACGCGTAGCAGTGCGCGTGGCTGTGGACTCGCAGGTAGTCCACTAGTGTCTGCAACACACACACGACTGTCAGTTAACATGCTGGTGATGATCTGCTGGGCCACGGGCGGGGACATGGACGACGCGTAGCAGTGCGCGTGGCTGTGGACTCGCAGGTAGTCCACTAGTGTCTGCAACACACACACGACTGTCAGTTAACATGCTGGTGATGATCTGCTGGGCCATGGGCGTGGACATGGACGACGCGTAGCAGTGCGCGTGGCTGTGGACTCGCAGGTAGTCCACTAGTGTCTACAACACACACACGACTGTCAGTTAACATGCTGGTGATGATCTGCTGGGCCACGGGCAGGGACATGGACGACGCGTAGCAGTGCGCGTGGCTGTGGACTCGCAAGTAGTCCACTAGTGTCTACAACACACACACGACTGTCAGTTAACATGCTGGTGATGATCTGCTGGGCCACGGGCGGGGACATGGACGACGCGTAGCGGTGCGCGTGGCTGTGGACTCGCAGGTAGTCCACTAGTGTCTGCAACACACACACGACTGTCAGTTAACATGCTGGTGATGATCTGCTGGGCCACGGGCGGAGACATGGACGACGCGTAGCAGTGCGCGTGGCTGTGGACTCGCAGGTAGTCCACTAGTGTCTACAACACACACACGACTGTCAGTTAACATGCTGGTGATGATCTGCTGGGCCACGGGCGGGGACATGGACGACGCGTAGCAGTGCGCGTGGCTGTGGACTCGCAGGTAGTCCACTAGTGTCTGCAACACACACACGACTGTCAGTTAACATGCTGGTGATGCTCTGCTGGGCCACGGGCGGGGACATGGACGACGCGTAGCAGTGCGCGTGGCTGTGGACTCGCAGGTAGTCCACTAGTGTCTGCAACACACACACGACTGTCAGTTAACATGCTGGTGATGATCTGCTGGGCCACAGGCGGGGACATGGACGACGCGTAGCAGTGCGCGTGGCTGTGGACTCGCAGGTAGTCCACTAGTGTCTGCAACACACACACGACTGTCAGTTAACATGCTGGTGATGATCTGCTGGGCCACGGGCGGAGACATGGACGACGCGTAGCAGTGTGCGTGGCTGTGGACTCGCAGGTAGTCCACTAGTGTCTGCAACATAGTTACATGTCATGACAAAGAGCTACGCTCAATAACATTATGTGATGAATAAATAGTTTGTGTCCGAGTTGGCAACAAGTGATTCCATTGGTAGAAATGTAATGTATAATAGGGATAGTCCCTATATCAAGGGCCCCCACAAGGGTGGGACTGGTGCGACTCTGTTCACAGAGCCCGGGCCCCAGGCGGGCCACCCAGGCCTAGCCCTATTTTAATTTCTTTTATATTTATTGTAGAATATTTTACGGCAGATCATGATCGAAAATTCAAATACATTAATTTTTATTTAGATTAATCAAATGATATTAATTTTAGATTTGACGTTAGTTACTATTCAGTATACGTGACAGTTACTGTTGTTTGCATATAGTTTAAAACAGCTTGCTCGGGTCCCTCACATAACAGCTCAGGTCCCATTTGAATTTTAATCTTGGTCAGTGAGGGAAATTAATCTTAAAATGAAAATGTACTGCCATAGAAATAAAAACGAATGATTTATTGTAATTTACATTTGCTGGCAATAATTTTGCCAGTAAATTTTGGTTTTTGGATCGAACTAATAGCCTTAATTATTCATTATTATCAAATATCGGTCCAAATCAAATTTGTAATGGGTTAAAAAATTGGCATGTAATTTTTTAAGCGTAGCATGGCACACGAACATGGGGGGCCCGAGGCTGATCCTGGTTACAGGGCCCACAATCGAATGTGGGGGCCATTATGTATACAGTATATAGGTGAAAGTCGCTTACCTTAGAGCCAGCGATGTAGCCACCGGCCGAGCCGAAGGACTTGGTGAAAGTGCCCATCATGATGTCGACGTCGCGCGGGTCGCAGCCGAAGTAGTCGACGACGCCGCGGCCGCGGTCGCCCAGCGCGCCGATACTGTGCGCCTCGTCCAGGTACAGGTAGGCCTGCCGCGGACATTCGCGTTAGAGAATTGTTTTTCAAACTAATTGAAACTAAGACTTATTGAAACTAAGTAATTATTGTAAAGGTTTTCAGTTACTTTAAAAATGTAACTTGTTCCTCTCCCTTTCAGGACTGTTACTCAGGGATAAGTTCCTGAAAACTGCGAAACTAAATAATTAAGTATACATGAGGAACTTTGACGGGTATTATTGACTTAACATTGGGATTGACTACTAAACCTCCAAAACTGAACTTGGCAGTGTTGTCTGCTGGAATACTGAGATAATCTTTAGTAACATCCTAGGATGCTTTCCCAGTTTTAAGTCCATGAGGTACAGATCGTAATGTATTAATATTGATTTCAGCAACAACAGAGTTGTTATTTTAGCTCATAATTTCAAATTCCCTTATCTTTTCCACTAGAGGATTTAAAATTTTATAAGGAATTTTTCTGGAAAATTGAAAATCAACAGGACAATTGCACACAATGGAATAGAATGGATTAAAACATACAGAATTACATTTTTTTCAACAATATTACTTTAGTAATTATTTTATAAATATCTTTCAAAATTAAAAAAAAATCCTTGAAAACCTACATTTTTTATGTTTTAAAATTCCATTTAGTTTAAAACACTACTCAGAGCTGCCTACATGAAGTTCTCAAAAGCACAAGCTCTGTTGCAACAACATTTAATATATAACAACTTTTAATTACGTCTAGAGCAGTGCAATGTAGATCGGTGGTGATTGATTACGGTAAACAAGCTTGGTTCCGAAGCTTCTGTACAGTAACTGCCCACTCTCAGCTGATATTCTAACTATCTCTCCTGCAATCTGTGCCGGATGCTTCTCATATTTAAAGATGTGCTTAACCTAAACAATAATCTAAAGTAAAGTGAAATTTAAAAATGGTAAATAACTAAACAATCATCAGGTAGACAAAAAACTTTTCTTACTCTTTCAAACAAAACGCAAAATAATTTATAAACATTTATTTGCATAAAGGGAAACTATTTCACTATAACTACAAAAAAGGAGATTAATTTCATTCAAGATTAGTTATTAACGGTGATCACTCCCCAAAAGCCAATGTGCACAACAAATTTATGCTACAAAATAGTATAAACAAAATAAGTTGACAGTCATGATTAAGCAAGGTACAATTTATCTTGATAGAAAAAGTTAGAAAATCTCAAACCACAAAAAGAAAGCCAAAAATGAATAGCCTCATTCCTGGTTTAAGTACAGTAAGTAGCCTAAATAAATGCTGTATCAGTTAGTTTTTTGGTTAGTACTTTCTAATTTATTTCAGCAGTAAAAAGCGATACTGGGGCTAGCTAGTCTTACTTACCTTAAGGGTGTGTAAGTCATCATAGAAACAAATAACATAGAGAAAACATAATCTTTAAAACAGTGATTTGTTATTTCCAAAGTCAAGTTTCAAAAGATGTATCAAATAAACATTGAACTTAGCAAAATGGTAATCTATTTGGAAATAAAAACAAACTGCAATAAGACACATATTTTTTATCACTAAAAAGGTGATGATTTTTTAGATCTAGAAACTTGCAGATAATTTAAGACTGAGACATAAATTTTGACTTAGTACAGTTATGAGTGGAACCACAGAGAAGAATCTAACAGAGGTCGCTTTTAAATGGGTCTTCTGTTGCACCCAAGTGCTTGCTAGTTACAGTTAAATCCATCTACAGTTAACTACTAGTTAGTCCATCTACAGTTAGTTACTAGTTACATCCAGTTAATAGCTACAGTTAAGTTAAATTAGGAGAGGGCAGCGACGGTGCTGCTTTATCGCAA
Source organism: Flexamia atlantica (assembly GCA_035578135.1). Classification (NCBI taxonomy): domain Eukaryota; kingdom Metazoa; phylum Arthropoda; class Insecta; order Hemiptera; family Cicadellidae; genus Flexamia; species Flexamia atlantica. The sequence goes on along the minus strand of JAQJVK010000003.1, from coordinate 441,579 downwards.
CGTTAATGGTGAACTATTTTTTTAAAGTCCTTGACACCAGCTGAGCGCAACATAAGAAGATACCTCCGTTTGATTCTCCTCTGTGGTGTAACTGACTGAGTTTAATTATGATACCTTAGAAATAAAAGTAAAAGTATTTTTCTCATTTTTTCAATAGAAACTCACCACCCAACACAAACTGAAAAATCTTATCAGTTTGCGATTGGTGTTCTTGGTAAAGCTACTAAGCCAGTTTTTAGTTTTAGTTGTCGATCAGTTTTTAGTAGGTTGTTCATATTTTACTTATTTCAGCTGCAAATTGTATTAGTGAACAGATTCAGGCAGTAATTCGGTGACGAGATTTAGGCAATAACTTGTGGCTCTTGATAATCTTGGATTCCTAAATAATATTCAATCACTGGAAGTAAACTAACCATATAATGTATCAAACATGAAAATATGGTCAATTATGAAACCAGAAACTTCCTTTGTAAACTATCAGTGCCAGGTGCGAATTATTCCTACACAGTAGAGCATCTATTATACAAATCTAGGTTATTTGAAAATTTGGATAACCAAAAGGAATAGGGGCGCTTCAGTTCATCGGCTGTTCCCAAATAGCCACCATTTTTTGGTCTATGTGAAATTACCAAACACCCAAGATCATTAGTGTAGATTAGGAAGGGTCATCTTGCAGGGAACAAAGTGTCCAATTAGCCATGACTTTGTGGCTGATAGCTGCTGACAAGAAGGTAAGTTTGGGGGGAATGGGGATATTACATTATCCCTCCCCAGTCCGAATTTCTATCCCCAAAGTCACTACTGCGCCATGAAATACACACCACGCCTAAAAATAGTTCAGATGTCACCTTAGATGAAAGATATTACAAAGCCACTGTTTAACTTTGTTAAAAAAACAAATTGACCTAATTTGAACTTACTTAACCCTCGAGCGGGCGCACGCGGAGTTTTCCTCCGCATGTGTTTTTTATGTTAAAATAAACAGACATAATGGGTGTTGGCGGTCGTGTCCGGCTCCGTACTTTATGCCCCTCATTCCAGGAATGTCCTAAAGCTATTTATACCCCCCACCCCCCCCCCCTTGGTACCTCATTATATGCAATTCAGAGATGCCGTCTCAGTTTGCGGAGCGCCCTCTCCCATTACACAGACACTGATACCTATTTTAAAAATTCATAATAGCAATGGATTCGTAATTATAATTAATTTTTTGGACATTTCCTTTTGATTTTGACAAAAAGAAGCGAAAGGAAAAGAACAAGAATGTAAATAATAATAAATACATATTTTATACTAGAAAACTACTTACAATCTATAATTGAAATATTACACCTATTAAGTTGAACAATTAATTGAATTGACGATTAAATGTGATTCCTAATGAAGTTTGTAAACATTTAAATACAATATTTCGTTGTAAAACAAGTAAAATGGGTTAAATTTGTGCAATCTAATGTTGCGGAGTAAAACTCCGCATGCGCCCACTCGTGTTTTGCCGGTGAAGCGCCCGCTCAAGGGTTAATGGAACCTAACCTAAACAAAACTAAGTGTATGAGTAAACGGTTTGTCCCAGGGAATTCTTGAAATTCACATAGGCCCCCCCATTCCCATTCCTTCAGGGTTCCACAGGCCCGAAAACTCGTGGCTACTTAGCAATCCCCCAGGACAGTTATCGGCACCTGGTTACTTGAAATGTCGGATATCCAAAAGGAATAGCGGCGCTTAATCGTTGAATCCAATAACACATGACAGAAAAAAATACTGCGGCCCTCACGGGATTGGTATAGTTATGCAATCAACTTTTACACCATTTGTGTTTTTTTCTTTGTGTTTATTGAATAGTAAGTTAATTAATGCAAATGTATTTCAAGTTCAAACAGCAGATTAGTCCTGCCAGTTAGCCTTGATTCATAAAATGATTTAGTCTCGATTAACTTTTAATGAAAAATCATTCTAAATTTTACCATCTGAACGACCCCTTTCTTCAACTGTTTGGATAATTGACGCTGTACTGTAATCCTATTTTATACTATTTATTGCATACTGAAACATCTATAATTAGTTTTTTTTCAGGAAAGGCTCTAGGAGAGGATTTTAATTTTAGTAATAGGAGGATAAACATCTGGCTTACCATTGAGAGAGTTCAAGTGAGCCATAGGACATATGAAACCCACAAAAAATCACAATAATATTCCGTCCCATCAGGGACTTCAGGTGAAGGAGAGAAAGTTTCTACAATTTTTCAACAGTTTCTATGTTAATGGAACAAAATATCGTGATTTTTTGGAACTCTTTTGTTCAATGGCTAACCTGAACTCTTTCAAAGGCAAGCTAGCCGTCTATCCCTCTCTTTCCTAAATTAAAACACCTCTTAAATGATTTATACTAGTCCTCCATTGAAATGTCTGAATATCTCTCCACATTGACCTAGTCAGTATACAGTAAAGGTTCCTCAGGTGAAGGAGAGAAAGTTTCGACGATCATTCTAAAGTTTCCATGTATCCCTCATGGAATGAAATATCATGATCTTTTCTGACATTTTTTGTTCTACGGCCTACTTGAACTCTTTTAAAAATAGGCTTATCCTCTATTCCTGACACCTATTTGATGATTTACATTAGTCCTCCGTTAAAACTAGTGACTATCTCTCCACATCGTCTCACCTTGTACTTCTTCTTGAGCCGGATGACCTCGGGCAGATGTACGATGGATCCCTCCATGCTGAAGATGCCTTCGACCATGATGATGATCTTCTTCCACGGCCGTCGGGTCCGTGGCTGGCCGCACACGATGGCCTCCCGCAGGTGCCTCTCCAGGCTGGCCATGTCTGCAACCGACAGTCAGTGAGCGACAAGAGCAGTCACTTCCACGGCCGCACACGATGGCCTCCCGCAGGTGCCTCTCCAGGCTGGCCATGTCTGCAACCGACAGTCAGTGAGCGACAAGAGCAGTCACTTCCACGGCCGCACACGATGGCCTCCCGCAGGTACCTCTCCAGGCTGGCCATGTCTGCAACCGACAGTCAGTGAGCGACAAGAGCAGTCACTTCCACGGCCGCACACGATGGCCTCCCGCAGGTACCTCTCCAGGCTGGCCATGTCTGCAACCGACAGTCAGTGAGCGACAAGAGCAGTCACTTCCACGGCCGCACACGATGGCCTCCCGCAGGTGCCTCTCCAGGCTGGCCATGTCTGCAACCGACAGTCAGTGAGCGACAAGAGCAGTCACTTCCACGGCCGCACACGATGGCCTCCCGCAGGTGCCTCTCCAGGCTGGCCATGTCTGCAACCGACACTGTTTTAGGGCAGGGCCGCCGAGAGCCAAGCCAGGCCCTAAGTCTACACGCCACATAGGCCTCCCGGGGTTTTCTCGGGGAATGGAATACCCCCAGCGAAATGGTAGTCTGGTCCTCCCCCGGAAAAATTTCAAAAATTAGATCTTAAAACTTGCGTTTTTAGTCAGTCCAAAGGTGGAACATCATACATATAGGAACTCCAAAAACCGAACCAAGTGAGGCTGAATGTTGGTCAGATTTAGAAAATAGTCTACTCTGATTAAAAAGTACCGCTATCAGCGATCCCGCACTACTGGATTTTCCAGTCATTAGTCTCTTTCCTATAACTTTCCTAAAACTCAAAAAAAAATCTGCTCATCCTGGGATCCGAGTTTTAGACTTGGCTGACATGGCCTCTCAGCGGCCTTCTTTTAGGGAGCGGCCTGATGTAGTAGTGGACACGGGACTTCAGTTCCCACGGTCCAGGGATCGAATCCCGCCAATCATAAATGGCAAAGTGCTTTATGTGATAATGCCTTGAGGGTACCCAATAAGCTAAATAATGCTACAGTGCATGAACATCGAAACTTCTTAGCCTGGCCTCATCTAGAAAAAAAACCCATCACTATCGAACCAGGGGTGGCGGAATAAAATTTCTGTAAGGGGGACAGAAACCTATGGTCGGGGGGAAGGTATTTTTGGGGTCCTCCCCCTAACAATTTTACAAGATAAGTTAAAATTGGCTGCTTGAATACAGTTTATCACTTAAGTAAGATGGTGTGATATAACCTGGTAAAAAAGAGGAAAAAATGAGGCCAGTCCAACTCTCTATTGTCCCCAGATAATTTTTGACCAAAATATCAGTATTTTACTTCAAGACCATTAAATTTAGGATAGTAAAAGTGTCATCTCTTAAGGTGCAAAACATCGCACTAGTACTTCTCAATCATAATAAATCGAGATGAAAATACAAACTTACATTCCGACTTTGACCTTGACAACTGATCAGTGTGAAATTGAAGTGTATACCAGACACATCCATTGGCAAAGCGATTAAATGCTGCACTACTCCGGTTCTGCCGTGATCCGGTCGGCAGGTCCCTCAACCCATCCTACCAACGCCGACATGATCGAATGGCCTAGCAGTTAATGTGTTAAATGCAATTGCATGTCTTAAATAGGGGTCGTTGTGTTATCTAGAGTAACTGAGGTTTTACTAAAGCACCGAGGTAATCTGATTTTCTAAGGTCCCCTGTACCGAACAAGACAGAACGAGACTCACTGTTGTGTTTGAAGACCTTGATGGTGGCGCCGGACAGTCGCAGGCCGAGGATGAGGCTGGCGTGGTTCTTCTCGTCGCTGAGTACGTAGCAGCCGGGACTGAGCAGCGCCGGGATGTTGAGGCTGTTGGTGGCGAACCCCATCCCGAACACGATAGCGTCTTCTACGCCGAGGAACCGCGCGGTGAGTCGCTCCAGCTCTATGTGCTGCTCGTTGGTTCCTGCGCGACACGCAACGTCAAACATCGGTGATCACATGACGCCAAACACTGATGCAGGTTGTCAAAAATTGGTAATTGAGCTATACCGATTATTGGTATGTATTTAACTTACGTCTATAATCCTTTTTTGTGAACAGGTTTTGGCCTAGGTGAACACGTTTTGGTCTTCGGCCATCTTCAGCATCCTTTCTTGTACACTAATTAACAGCAGGACATAATAATCTATGCTGCTTAGATGTTGAAGTGAGCTGGATCAAGTTTTTAAAATAACATAAAAATGCTTTCATTTAACACAGACACTTATGGAAACATCGAAAGACAGGTTTGAAACTATTTGCATACGTATTCAGGAGCAGGCTTGGAACTAGGTTGGTTATCACGGACAAATAATCAACCCAAGGCTGTGGTAATCAACCCTAGTTCCAAGCCTGTTCCCGAATACGTGTGTGCATTGTTTTAAACCTGTCTTTCGATATTTTTGTGCGTGTGTCCGTGTTTAATATGTTTTTATATTATTTTTAAAACTTGACCCAGTTTGCTTAAAAATCTAAGCAGCTGAAATTATAACGTTCATTAGTGTACGAGAAAGGATTCCAAAGATGGCCAGATGCCAAAACACGTTTACCTAGGAACAAAAAAAAGGATTGAATTTGCCAGGTTAGATACCTGCTATTTGCTATCATGCTGTGCTACAAATCATAAAATCAGAAACATTGCTGCACCCCCGCCAAACACTGATGATCACACAAAGCCAAATATCAGGGTTTGTTATTTAACTACTTAAACTCATTAGTGTTTATTTTCATAAAATATTAACTGTAGGTGACTCGTTTCAATTAAAACCACCAGTAAATTATTATTTCAAGTTCTTGATAGAGTACTCATAAAAAAATGTCATACATTTTTTTTGGATGGATACAATTGCTTTCTTTATTGTATGTTTTGAAAGAGATACAAAGTAAACAAATTGAACTTTAGATCGGGTGGTTTGGTGATTTTACACCTAATCGGTAAAGTTATAAAAAGAAAACACTCTGAACAGTGCTTTTCTACTACTGTTCTGCAATCGATTTCTATAGGATCTGATGAAAGTGAAGATAGGTCTATGTAGCTCTGAACTGCTGCTAGGGTCAGCTCTTAACTGTAAGGGCCGCTTTTTCCAAAATTGGTTGACATAAAAAAGAGGTTTAACCTTGAGTTAACCCAAGGTTAAATCAAAATTTTAGGTTAACCAAGTTTGGAGAAAGCGGCCCTAAGTGAGAACCGTTCTCCATCCGACAGTGCCTTGTGGTCTGGGGAGCTGCACTGATTAGTCTAACATTGAATTAGTTTGGAATTTGCATTGGTTCAATTCCCGATATGTTGTCCAGTATGTACAAGTGTAGGGCCTATAGAGGAGGAGGACGCATGATATTTTTAGATTCTTTGGCTTATCAAGGATGACATTTGAAATGTATCTAAAAATATATAACAAAGAAAAAATGATAGTAAAATAAAACAAAAACTAGCCTAGGCCTGAAATCCCAACTAATTAAAGTAAGAATGAGTGAACAAAATTCATAAATTTTCCTGAAAACCGAGGTAAGTTAATGACCTAAAAAATCCATTGCTGACACTGTATTGTAATAACTTGGTCTTAAATCTTTTTGTACAAAAACAGTTAAGTTTTTCAAGGTTTTACAGAGTCAAAGTCAAATAATGTATTGCCAGAGAATATTTTAGCATGTCAATATCAGTTTCTAAATGAGTTTGGTAGTAATGAATTTGCCAAACTCCAATTAGTTTAACATCACAAAAACAATTACCAGGTGATTTGTTTACCCAAGTGATATTGATTATCAAAACAGTTTAATCAATGTAGAAATCAATTACAACCTACACATGAACGTGAAACTGAAGGGACCGTTCCTGACATGGGAACATTCCTTTTCCATGAAGTTATCAAAATTGTATACAGTCTATTGAAGTTTAAAACTGTTTCATCGATCGATCAAAATTTTATTCAAGGTTTACTGTTATTAGGTTGAGAAAAATGGTCTTTCACAAGACTTTGTTTTCAAATAAAAATCATTAAATAGCTTCAACTCATCAACTGTTCCTTTAGAATTTATATTTTCTTAATAAAAAGCTTCTGAAAAAATATATAAGTGAGGTTAGATTTAGTGCAGAGATTATCTTATTCAAAGTACTAATGTGCCGAGTCCTAATATCCTGACAACATACCTAGTTCCTGACGCGAACTGCAGAGAGCGACCCCGTACTTGTCGATCGCTCGTTTGGCCGACTCAGCGCACGGCCCCGAGCACTCGGCGAACCCGAGGTAGTTGTAGGACGCGAGGTTGATGCACTTTGACTCCGTGCCGGTGAATCTGGAAGTAAATAATGATAATGTTTAAGCGTAGTACCAAAACAATCTATAACACATTTAACTAAATAAGTTCTACATTACTGACTGATATACATTGCAGGAAGATTTATGTCTTCATAAATCTTCTTAACCTCTTGGTTAAGGAGCATGCTGTACCAAATGTTTGGAATTATTATTAAAAATTTAAAGGAATCATTTTCAAGTTGTTGTCTTTAAAACAAAAAGTCCTTATTTGATCAATTTAATTTGCTCACGTCTGGGTATCTGAGTCAGACAGCAAAAAAGAGGCTTTTGGTAGACTTTTGCAGGATTTCAGCGGACCCAGCGAGGTTTCTTGGCATGGTCCTGATTATGAAAAATAATGTTTTAACTCGATTTAAAGAAAAAGAATAATTTTATTTACCATAAACAAAGGTAAAGGTAAAGGTTTTTTTTTACATCTCTAAAAAAAAAAAAACTTAAGCTCAGTTGTGTCAAAGTTTGAGAAAGCCTATGTAAGGGTATATTTTTAGCAATGCAAAAATGTAATGTGCACCTATCAAAAAGCACAATTTATTACTGAATTGTGAAATCCTGAAATCATTCAGGTCAAAAGGAGGACTCTTGGCAGACCGGTAGACACCCTAAAATGGAGTTTGTCTGAGCTAACTTGGAAACAAGAAGCATCGGTTCACGTGACACGCAGCAGTCTTCATGAGGGATGCTCCTCATTTTATAAAGCTGGATGGTCAAAACTTTTTAGAATCGTGCCTGGGGCCTAGACCCGAGGTTAGGTGTCTGAATTAAAGGGATTTTTTACAAATCTTTCCCCATTAATAGGGCCTGTAAGTAAAAAACTCTCGTAAAATATATTGAAATGAGCTAAGACTTAATACATACAGTCAATCTTTACTCACTCAAATGTCCAACCATAATCGTGTGTCACTCTGTCTTTAATGACAACTTCAGCCCCTGGCACCGAACAAATAGGGATGTTCCAACAGTCTCTAACTCTTCTAAAAACGTAGCGAAGATAAAACTTTTCAAAATTATCGTACAAAGGCACATATCCCTGGAAAAAAATTACTTCATGCTATCGAGTGTAAAGGAAATATTAGAGGCCATTTCCATGTTACACAAAGCCTAATTGACTAGCTTCCTTATTAATAGACTAGCTCACTAGGTCCTGATTTTTTATAACTCTCTATTGTAGCCTACATTATATTTTAGCTGATATTGATGCGTACACGTGATGCAACATTTAACTTGGTTGTAATGACACCTTTCGAGATAATCTTAAAAATTTTACTGAAACTTTTTAAGAGTAGTCCCCAAGTATATTCCTAAGGGTTCTGATCTGAAAATTTTGAGAAGGTGGAAGCTTACCAACCATTTAGGCCTAAAAGATTGAGGTTAGGCCACATGACTCTTTTAGTCGGTGAACAGTCATTGTGTACTTTTTACTCTGAAGTGAGGGAAATGATTAAAAGTATTGCCTCCACCAAACAATTGATGTTACACTGGCAACAAACCCATCATAGGGGATGTTATTCGTACCTTTTAGGTTGGATAGAACCTCAAGGCGATGCTTGAAAAATTCACACTTTTGAGAAATATTCCCTAGAGGACACTTGGTTATTACTGCGCTAGTCGTCATGGTCATGTTTAATCCCCAGTAACGACCCATTTTTTGAGTGAGCATCCAAAAACCCATCATAGGGGATGTTAACTGTACCTTAAAGAGTATAAAGTCGCTAGAATACAAAATAAAAACAGTAACAAACACAACAAGCTGGGAAACGCTTGGACTTGTATGACATCATTAACAGCTCTCCCGTTTGACGTCACAGTGAGACATCAGTCAGCAGGAACTCCGGGAGCGCATTCCCTCACTGAGGCGGTCTGATTGGAGTCCCCGTTTGACGTCACAGTGAGACACCAGTCAGCGGGAACTCCGGGAGCACATTCCCTCACTGAGGCGGTCTGATTGGAGTCCCCCTTTGACGTCACAGTGAGACACCAGTCAGCGGGAACTCCGGGAGCACATTCCCTCACTGAGGCGGTCTGATTGGAGTCCCCGTTTGACGTCACAGTGAGACACCAGTCAGCGGGAACTCCGGGAGCACATTCCCTCATTGAGGCGGTCTGATTGGAGTCCCCGTTTGACGTCACATTGAGACACCAGTCAGCGGGAACTCCGGGAGCACATTCCCTCATTGAGGCGGTCTGATTGGAGTCCCCGTTTGACGTCACAGTGAGACACCAGTCAGCGGGAACTCCGGGAGCGCATTCCCTCACTGAGGCGGTCTGATTGGAGTCCCCGTTTGACGTCACAGTGAGACACCAGTCAGCGGGAACTCCGGGAGCACATTCCCTCATTGAGGCGGTCTGATTGGAGTCCCCATTTGACGTCACAGTGAGACACCAGTCAGCGGGAACTCCGGGAGCGCATTCCCTCACTGAGGCGGTCTGATTGGAGTCCCCGTTTGACGTCACAGTGAGACACCAGTCAGCGGGAACTCCGGGAGCGCATTCCCTCACTGAGGCGGTCTGATTGGAGTCCCCCTTTGACGTCACAGTGAGACACCAGTCAGCGGGAACCCCGGGAGCGCATTCCCTCACTGAGGCGTGCTGATTGGAGTCCCCGTTTGACGTCACATTGAGACACCAGTCAGCGGGAACTCCGGGAGCGCATTCCCTCATTGAGGCGGTCTGATTGGAGTCCCGGTTTGATGTCACAGTGAGACACCAGTCAGCGGGAACTCCGGGAGCGCATTCCCTCACTGAGGCGTGCTGATTGGAGTCCCCGTTTGACGTCACAGTGAGACACCAGTCAGCGGGAACTCCGGGAGCGCATTCCCTCACTGAGGCGTGCTGATTGGAGTCCCGGTTTGATGTCACAGTGAGACACCAGTCAGCGGGAACTCCGGGAGCGCATTCCCTCACTGAGGCGTGCTGATTGGAGTCCCCGTTTGACGTCACAGTGAGACACCAGTCAGCGGGAACTCTGGGAGCGCATTCCCTCACTGAGGCGGTCTGATTGGAGTCCCCGTTTGACGTCACAGTGAGACACCAGTCAGCGGGAACTCCGGGAGCACATTCCCTCACTGAGGCGGTCTGATTGGAGTCCCCGTTTGACGTCACAGTGAGACACCAGTCAGCGGGAACTCCGGGAGCACATTCCCTCACTGAGGCGTGCTGATTGGAGTCCCCGCTTAACGTCACAGTGAGACACCAGTCAGCGGGAACTCCGGGAGCACATTCCCTCACTGAGGCGGTCTGATTGGAGTCCCCGTTTGACGTCACAGTGAGACACCAGTCAGCGGGAACTCCGGGAGCGCATTCCCTCACTGAGGCGTGCTGATTGGAGTCCCCGTTTGACGTCACATTGAGACACCAGTCAGCGGGAACTCCGGGAGCGCATTCCCTCACTGAGGCGGTCTGATTGGAGTCCCCATTTGACGTCACAGTGAGACACCAGTCAGCGGGAACTCCGGGAGCGCATTCCCTCACTGAGGCGGTCTGATTGGAGTCCCCGTTTGACGTCACAGTGAGACACCAGTCAGCGGGAACTCCGGGAGCACATTCCCTCATTGAGGCGGTCTGATTGGAGTCCCCATTTGACGTCACAGTGAGACACCAGTCAGCGGGAACTCCGGGAGCGCATTCCCTCACTGAGGCGGTCTGATTGGAGTCCCCGTTTGACGTCACAGTGAGACACCAGTCAGCGGGAACTCCGGGAGCGCATTCCCTCACTGAGGCGGTCTGATTGGAGTCCCCGTTTGACGTCACAGTGAGACACCAGTCAGCGGGAACTCCGGGAGCGCATTCCCTCACTGAGGCGGTCTGATTGGAGTCCCCGTTTGACGTCACAGTGAGACACCAGTCAGCGGGAACTCCGGGAGCGCATTCCCTCACTGAGGCGGTCTGATTGGAGTCCCCGTTTGACGTCACAGTGAGACACCAGTCAGCGGGAACTCCGGGAGCGCATTCCCTCACTGAGGCGGTCTGATTGGAGTCCCCGTTTGACGTCACAGTGAGACACCAGTCAGCGGGAACTCCGGGAGCGCATTCCCTCACTGAGGCGGTCTGATTGGAGTCCCCGTTTGACGTCACAGTGAGAAATCAGTCAGCGGGAACTCCGGGAGCGCATTCCCTCACTGAGGCGGTCTGACTGGAGTCCCCGTTTGACGTCACATTGAGACACCAGTCAGCGGGAACTCCGGGAGCGCATTCCCTCATTGAGGCGGTCTGATTGGAGTACCCGTTTGACGTCACAGTGAGACACCAGTCAGCGGGAACTCCGGGAGCGCATTCCCTCATTGAGGCGGTCTGATTGGAGTCCCGGTTTGACGTCACAAAGAGACACCAGTCAGCGGGAACTCTGGGAGCGCATTCCCTCACTGAGGCGGTCTGATTGGAGTCCCCGTTTGACGTCACAGTGAGACACCAGTCAGCGGGAACCCCGGGAGCGCATTCCCTCACTGAGGCGGTCTGATTGGAGTCCCCGTTTGACGTCACAGTGAGACACCAGTCAGCGGGAACCCCGGGAGCGCATTCCCTCACTGAGGCGGTCTGATTGGAGTTCCCGTTTGACGTCACAGTGAGACACCAGTCAGCGGGAACCCCGGGAGCGCATTCCCTCACTGAGGCGGTCTGATTGGAGTCCCCGTTTGACGTCACAGTGAGACACCAGTCAGCGGGAACCCCGGGAGCGCATTCCCTCACTGAGGCGGTCTGATTGGAGTCCCCGTTTGACGTCACAGTGAGACACCAGTCAGCGGGAACCCCGGGAGCGCATTCCCTCACTGAGGCGGTCTGATTGGAGTCCCCGTTTGACGTCACAGTGAGACACCAGTCAGCGGGAACCCCGGGAGCGCATTCCCTCACTGAGGCGGTCTGATTGGAGTCCCCGTTTGACGTCACAGTGAGACACCAGTCAGCGGGAACTCCGGGAGCGCATTCCCTCACTGAGGCGGTCTGATTGGAGTCCCTGTTTGACGTCACAGTGAGACACCAGTCAGCGGGAACTCCGGGAGCTCATTCCCTCACTGAGGCGGTCTGATTGGAGTCCCCGTTTGACGTCACAGTGAGACACCAGTCAGCGGGAACCCCGGGAGCGCATTCCCTCACTGAGGCGGTCTGATTGGAGTCCCCGTTTGACGTCACAGTGAGACACCAGTCAGCGGGAACTCCGGGAGCACATTCCCTCACTGAGGCGGTCTGATTGGAGTTCCCGTTTGACGTCACAGAGAGACACCAGTCAGCGGGAACCCCGGGAGCGCATTCCCTCATTGAGGCGGTCTGACTGGAGTCCCCGTTTGACGTCACAGTGAGACACCAGTCAGCGGGAACTCCGGGAGCGCATTCCCTCATTGAGGCGGTCTGATTGGAGTCCCCCTTTGACGTCACAGAGAGACACCAGTCAGCGGAAACTCCGGCAAAGCGTGTGCTCGTGGAGCGAACTGACAGGGAGATGCCAGTAGGGGGGAAAAATACCTCTAAAACCTAATTAGGGGATTTATATCAACGTTAGGGGTTAAACTTAGGCTAAGAAATAATTATGTAATATTCTAATTATGTAAGAAGTCTGGTTAGATATAATTAAAAAAAAGCAGGAAATATATAGGTTTTGAGTTTAGAAACACAATCTGCTGTGGCAGCTATTTGGATAGGGTCAAGTGGGGTAATTGTGAATTTGGGGTAATTGTAAATAAGTTGGGAATTTTTGTTTTAAAGCTACTTATGTAGGTCACCATACCAACAAAACACATGTTGTTATTCCCTCCAATACCCCATCCTTCTTCCCTCCATTTTGCATTGAATTTGCTCTTTGTTTTTATCAATTAGTTTTTCAACTGCAAAAACCTTGTGAATCTACCGTTGTTAGAGTTTTTGGAAGTTATAATTGTGTTCAAGATCTCCACTTTTTATCTTCAGTAACCACTCTAAAGGTATGTAAAACATATTTACTTATAGTTTATCATATTATACTTAGCATTCTACCAGTTATTTGGAAGTTAGCCTCTATTTACAATTACCCCATCCAAATTTCAGATTCGGGGTAATTGTAAACATAAATTTTGGTTGCTTGGAAATCATATTGTATGCATATAGCTGACAAACCATCATAAAAATATGTGTAATTTGTCTTTTAATTATCAGAGTAATACCATATGTTTTTAAACTAGGCCTATATTTGACCCAACTTCAATGAGACACTTTGGTTAGGCATTTGCCGTGTGTACTCATGGAAAGCTAAGCTTTTACTACAATTCTATTGCATTTGGGTTTTTTCAGGTGCCCAGAGTCTATGTCAAGAAGAAGGAAGACCCAAGATATTCAGAAGAAGATTTATTAAGAGCTGTTCGGGATGTCGAAACCAAAAATTGTACATTTGCAGAAGCTCAAGATCGATATGGAGTGCCAATATAGTTATAATACATAATTTTTAATATTTATGATACATAATTTAACATAAATAACTGTTAACAATTTATTTAAATAATAAACTACTTGAGTATTAGGCCTACGTGATCAATTATTCACCCATACCAAAATACCCGTTGGGGTAAATGTAAACAATGTGCTTTGGGGTAATTTTAAACATGTCTTAAATAAGGAAGTCTCTGTATTTCTTGAAACAGGAAATTTTGTGCTTATATGTATCCAAATTATTTTCTCTCCAGCTTTGAAGGGGTAAAAGTACTTGTTTACAATTACCCCAATTTGGTTGGGGTAATTGTAAACACGTGGGGTAATTGTAAATTGCCTTAAATACTCCTTATTGGGCCTTAATAAAATAATTCTACCATAAAATATATATTAAAGGGTTCAAATAATAATGTTCAGCCATCATTTGGTATTTCATAATTATCTTATGAGATTTATTGAATAAAGTTGGTGAAACATGTAAAAACTGTTTACAATTACCCCACTTGACCCTACCTCAGGTGTGCAAGTGATGTCATCATTTAAATACCTAATAACTTAATGATCTATTTTTAGTCTGTTGCTGACTTGTTGCCAGTATGACATCAATCATCAATACAGATATTGTGCCACATTTCCAGATTCAATCCAAACTGCTGGTTATTTTTTAGCTGTTACACATCAATATTTACTAAATCCAAACAGTTGATAAAGTATCTATTGTCAAACATCAAATTTTTAAATGTTTTTAAGTTGGATAGAAGCTGAATAAATATGGACATATTGACAAGTTCCATCAAATTTTCCTCTGAAATTTAAGGCCTGATATATGGTAACACGCATCGTCCCTTCTTAGCCAATACAATAGGAGAGTGTTTGCTACACAGTGGCAAAATACGGATGGAGCAAACTTTTATGATAATCTTACACCACTAGGCCTATTAAGATTTCATCCGAAAAACATGCTCAGCTTCGCCACCAGAAGATTTTTTCTTCGCCTCCCCCCCCCCACCAAGAGATGATGTCTCCTGTATCCTATCCTTATAAACACATTAATGAACATAAGTACCCACTGAATCTTACCTCTCTATTGTACTCTGTAGCAACTTTTGGTGGGAAAAATAATTCATTCAGGTATCCCAAAAAAATTAACATGTAAAATCCAATATATGTCATTACAGCCGTGTAAAGGGGAACTTCTTCAAACGATTCTCGGGAGAGCCGGTCAATGTGGTCTTGTGCAAGGTCCTAAAATAAAAACAATAATTTCAGTCTTTTCGACAAAATAAGTTTAGAGCAGAGAAATACATTAAATAGGTGTGTAGTCCTATCATCTATTTAAGTTTAGACCAATCTAAGTTAGAATAGGGCTTGTTAGCATACACTAACTCATTTCCCTTATTTATAAAGACCTATGAAAGTCTAGCTGACTTTTATCTGGCATAAGACCGCCTAACTTATTTATTTGAAGCCTCACTAAATAACAGCAGTGTGTTGTTGATATTTTATTTAGCCAATAACCAACCTTAAACACTCTTATATTCAACATAATTAATAAATTTATATTATCATGATTAAATCACACAGGGCTCCATATATCTCTCTGATCTTTTAAATAGGTCTAGGTCTAGGCTAAACTTACTGCTAAAATAAATTCCAAGAATTAGGCCTAGCCTAGATTGGAGTCTAAAATCATCTATCACAACATTGCTGATACTATGCTGTTATGAAGAAAATTACAACATAAAAATGTTACCGTTTCACTAGGAATACATTCTTCTTTCGAATAACCATTTTTCTTCCCCTTGAGTGAAGGTAATAAGTCGTTTCCCTTGATATTTCTCTTCCTCACATCACCGCTCGCACCGTTTGGAGCCATGTTGTTCTGCCCGAGACTTCAGACTTCAAAATCTTCAAAACATCACACAGTAGCGCTGCAGTCGGCTGAAAAAATGTCAGTTTACTCTGTAGAATCTGACTGCCAAGTTCAAACTTATTTTAAAAGATTTATTTAAAAAATCATAAAGTAAAAAATCAAAAGTAAAATTATTTATTATTCAATTGTAAACATAATATTACTTGTATATTTGTTTCTTCAACCAAGAAAAACAAATTTAAGCAGAAAATATGATTACTGAAACATATGAAGTAGTTATGTTGACATTTAGCAAATCATATGTTCTCCCCTCTCCCCTTCCATGAACTGCACACAGCAGACACAAACGAAACGTCAAACCAAACCGTCAAACTCAAACTTGAGATCCGCGATACCGGTTGCCGGTGTGAGGTTCGAATTTTCGTAGTTTTCGGTCAACAGATCAACGCGAGAAGAAAATTTTAAGTGAACGAAATGGATCTAACGTACACGCCAGGTGAATTGGATATGAAAAATGCTAAGAAAGGTAATGGTACAGATATGAAAAGGGACCATGACTCTGTTGATGATTTCGAACATTTAGACCCGGATTTGTCCCCGGGCGATGGACATGTCAAAGAAAAATTTGATACTAAAAAGGATACCTTCGATCATAATACACCTTATGATTTAACTGATAAATCTTACGGCGATTTCGCTGGATTGCCATCGAAACCTGTGCATTCCGAGACAGGTAAAATTTCCCCAGAGAGCAGTAACCTTTTGTCGGATTTTGGTGTAGAAGGTAAGCAGATTAAAACTGAGGCAGATTTTCATTTTGATAGCGAAGGTAAATCCAGTTTACTTGATTTTGGTATTAAGGATGAAACCTTTGCCCCCGACCTTCCTTCAAAGTTTAATGAAGACCACTCTGCCACAAAAAGTTTCATTTCTGCTGAGATAGCAACGAACAATGACAAGACTGAACATGATAATTCTCCTGTTGTAGACATTAAGCCTGAAATCATTTCTGAGGAAAAAGAACCACCCAAAGTAGAACAAAATATTAAAAGTGTGATTGACAATGAAAATGACTTTGTTAAGAGTCCAGATTCAGAAAACAGTAATTCAAAATCTATGAAAGAAGATGATGCCCTGCCACAGTATGAAATGAAATTAGAACGAAAAGAGAGCCCTCAAAAAGATGACTATTTTACAGAAATTGAGGAAGAAGTGGGAGTCCATGAACCTCAGTTAACAAAACCTAATGAAGTTTCAGATCACAATATTATTCCAGATCCGAAAACTGATTCTCATAATGTTGTGCCTGAGATCGTTAATCCTAAAGATTTTGGTTCACCCACCGAATTTAAAGAAGCACAACCTGTTGAAGAACCTCCCAAACCCAAACCTGTTGAAATCCTTACCAAACCTGAACCTGTTGAAATACCTTCCAAACCTGAACCTGTTGTGAAACCTGCTTCTCCGGTCTCGAAGGATAATAAGAAAACAACTACAAAGAAGATATCTATGTCTGATTTGGATGACATCATTGGACCAGAAGATGTTTTCAAACGCATCGGCCTCGGTAAGTTTTAAGTTCTATTATAACATAACTTATCTAGTTTTTAAAATTAATTATAAAATTTTAATTTCATAAGACTGACACAGAACTCATTAAAAGTCACTTGAGTTAGTTTTAAGTTGAAACTGTGAACCTTTTGAACAGAGATGTTTGGGTATAGGCCTATATTGTTTCTTAAAGCTATTGATACTGCTTTTAGTCCACCCCTCATGTTTTTTTTGGGATTTTTTCTTGAAACTGAGAATAGATATTTATGTTACCTTGCTTTTGGAGGATTTAGGCCTTAAACACGCCTGTAAATTTATCATATCGAGGTAAATTGTTTTATTCATGAGGAATGGGACAAGTTAACACCCAAACGTGTTAATTGGCGGGCAAGTTTGCTAGAAAGCAAGATGTCAAGTTTGTGAAATTTCCATTGCATGGTGTTTGGTGTTTGTCCAAATTTCCATGTGCATTGTAAATCTACAGTGAGTTCCTGTTTCGGTCATTGAGTCATTCGGAGTGCAAAGTTTTTATTTCAATTTCAAGTTTAGGGGACTTTAATTTCAAACTCCCTTGCTAGCTGAGAGACTGCTCATCCCTTTAATAACAGATTTTTGTCAGTGGCAACATTTCTTGTTAAAGAGTGGCAAATAAAACGTTTAGCCAAAGAACAAGGAAATTTGTATTAATGCCTAGGGTAAATGACTTTTTAATATTAATCTTAGTACTACGAAGAACCAGTGGAGGAAAAC
This sequence comes from Flexamia atlantica, assembly GCA_035578135.1. Lineage (NCBI taxonomy): Eukaryota > Metazoa > Arthropoda > Insecta > Hemiptera > Cicadellidae > Flexamia > Flexamia atlantica. The sequence goes on along the minus strand of JAQJVK010000003.1, from coordinate 423,848 downwards.
CGTTCCCCGCGTTCACCCTCCACAACACCATTTGTTATTGTGTATCAATCGTAAATAATTCAGTTAAAACACATTTTTAGGACTTAGCCCTTGCCTGAATCTGAAAAACTTGATACTGTGGGGTAAATATACATTCAGCTATAAATTAAGGGATAAATAAACAGGCCCCGCCGTCTAGATAAGGTTTGTCTCACGAATTGAATAGAGGTTACTGTTTTATCAATCCTGAGTAAAATTCAGTCTGAAAGGTTGAGTCGACACCTGCCTTCATGACTGAATCTTGGAGATCCTTTGAATTTTTGTAAAGAGCGATTCTCTGGAAAGTGAAACTGATTTGATGTTTTTGAAAGTAATTTTGAAGAAAATTTAATGGGTGTATTTTGATAGTAAAATATATAAATTTAATGGTTATGGTAAAAAAATATTATTTTTCTTCCTTATTGTGAAAAAATAGCGTGCAAAGTTAACCAATCATTTATCATATTCAATTTAAGCTCATTTTCCGTAAGAAATTCAGCATTTGCACTGAATCCTGATTAATAAGATCACATTTTTAGTAATAACTGATTTATATTACACAAAAATTAATTTGTCTTCCAATGAATAGAATTTACATGGTGAAGTAAACTTCACCTGAATGAAAAAAAAAACATTAAGGTAATTTGTATTTTGTATTTTGTAATGCGTACAAAGTCTGTAGAGTGTCTGATGTCTCGCGCATCAGTATATAATCGCCTGTTTTTTATTTGTTTAATTTACTTGAGAAAACCCTTAAAAACCTTCTGACATTTTCATTTCAATTTAGGCCTATATTTACTTCATCTAGGTCACCTCTGAAATGTAATTGAAAGAAATGGTAAAACAAGCAATCAGGAACTTTTGTCCCTAGCATCAAGATGTACAGTAGGCGCGTTTTGAAGATTCGCCCCCCCAAAACAGGTAGACGGACAGTCCTAATCCCCTGTTGACAAACAATGCCTTAGTGCCTTTGTTACGGGCGGCCGGCCGGGACTCTCTGCATCCGCCTGAAATTCCGGTTACTGGCATAACAATATATATCGCAATATTCGAAATGCAAGTTACGCGGAATTTTCTTGGAATGCAGGCGCGTGACCGCCCGCACAACGGTGACCACCCCTAACGAAGGCCTTGTTTGACAACAGGGGATTAGGACAGTTCGTCTACCTGTTTTGGGGGGGCGAATCTTCAAAACGCGCCTACTATATAAGTATTTTAAAACATTTTTTAATATACCAAAATATTAAATTTTCTCAAAACAAAAAATATTTTTAAACTAAAAACATTTTAAACAATAAAATAAATTTTGTTCATAAAGGATTCACCACATAAATCACAGAAAAAATAGCAATCACCTTACTTAGAAAACTCTGCACTTTGTCTGAGTCCCGTGCATCACGGTCACTTTTCTAGTGATAACTTAAATTTATTACACAAAAACTAAATTTTCTTTGAGTGGATAGAATCTTTAGGATGAAATACACTAACCTGCATGAAGAAAAAAATATTGATTTTTATTTTGTAACATTAACGAGGGTATAAAGTGTCTGAACGTCCCCCCGTCTGAATGTTCCCCCGTGCGTCACATAGAGAATCGCCCAAAAACGAACTATCTGGTATTAGTCAGTAACAAGACTAAAAATAGCTATCATCTAACCCATCCCACACCCATCTATTATTAATATTACGGTTGCAGCCAGCACTATGTTACTTTTGCTACAAAAGTGGTACTTAGGGGAGGTATACTGTGTGTCCCAAAAGTCCCGGAACGGTTTAATATCTTTTAAAGTAAGCCAGATATCAAAACAATATTTTTCACACCTTTTAGTACTAAAAAAAACTACTTTTTAATGTATGTGTCATTTCTGCCCCTGCCCCCAAAATTGGATTTTGGGGGGGTAGCCCCAAAATTTTAAATGTAAACCCCCATCGTGCGACTGCTTATTTTAAAGGGATTGTTAAAAGAAACACAATGCCGCAAACTGGAGGTCGATATCATGCTCCAGTCCTAAATGGCTGCCATTCAAAAATTTAAAAATGCCGTGTGTCAATTAAATTGACTATTTTCTGTGTTCAGCAATTCACATTTAAATGGAATAAGAACCACCAGAACACATATTAACTACTTAAAAGATACAAAAATAATAATTTCTTGTTGTCATTATCAAGGCTCAAACCTCCAAAATGGTTTTGGGGTGTGGGGATTTGACCAACCAATTCAGTATCAACTCACATCGTGTGACCACTCGTTTTAATATGCTGAATGAGTAAAAAAATAAGACAAAGCTTGTTTTAATAAAATTTCAAAACAATATTTATTGTTGTGGCGAATATTTGATACCTACTTCATGTATGGGGGTTTTCCTAAAAGATAACGCATAGACGACCCTCCGCAAGTATCGACCTTTGCCGCTGAGCCAAAGGTCGCATCAAGGCGGATATTTATTAGTAACTTTTTTTACTAAATTGAGTATTTTCTGTGTTCGGTAATTCACATTTAAATCAAATAAGAATCACCAGAATACATTTTAACTACTTAAGAGATACAAAAATAATAATTCATTGTCATCATCAAGGCTAAACCCTCCAAAATGGTTTTGGGGGGTGGGAAACCCTACAAAATTTATAAGTATGAGACAAAGGTAACTTTTTTGCAATTTCATTAAAACAAGTTTTGGCTTATTTTTTTTACTCATTCTGCATATTAAAGCGAGTGGTCACACGATGAGAGTTGATATTGAATTGGTTGAACAAACCCCTACCCCAAAATCATTTTGGAGGGTTGAGCCTTGATAATGTCAACAAGAAATTATTACTTTTGTATCTTTTAAGTAGTTAATATGTGCTCTGGTGATTCTTATTCGATTTAAATGTGAACTGCTAAACACAGAAAATACTCAATTATTTTAATTGATGCACAGCATTTTTAAATTTTTGAATGGCCGCCATTTTGGACTGGAGCATGATATCGACCTCCGGTTTGCGGCATTGTGTTTCTTTTAACAAGCCCTTTAAAATAAGCAGTCGCACGATGGGGGTTTACATTAAAATTTTGGGGCTAACCCCCCAAAATCCAATTTTGGGGGCAGGGGCAGAAATGACACGTAGATCAAAAAGTAGTTTTTTTAGTACTAAAAGGTATGCAAAATATTGTTTTGACATCTGGCTTACTTTAAAAGATATTAAACCGTACCGGGACTTTTAGGACACACAGTATATGTCTTTGGAATAATATTTATTCAATATCATTGTCCATCTGTAGTTTTTCATTATTTTTGTTTCCTATCAAAAATGGAATTTTTTCCTATTAAATTTTTTGGTTCCTATTAAATGGCGATCTTTACTAAAGTACCATATGTAGCATCATTAATTCATAGCCCAAAGATAAAGGTGAATTGTAGTTTTGGCAAGACAGTTGGATCCAGTTTCAAAATTTTTCAGAATTTTCAGTTCGTCAACTTATAAAATAATAGGCTAGGCCTATCTAAAAAACATCAAAATTAAAAAAGAAATTTTAGTTCAACGATAAAAGAATAGGCTAGATTAACAAGTGTTTGAATAATTGCTATTCCTGAGCAAATATCTTTTGCAGTGGTATATATGGTAGAAAGTTTATTTTATTCCAAGGGCAAGCTGAAGATCTGGAAAAATTATATTTAAGAATTATTAAAATAACAAATCCTAGAACTTCTCTGAACTTTTTAATGTGCTGCAGTAAAACATAGGTAATGAAATTGTACCATCTTATCGGAAAAAGGGTTAGGAAATTAATTAAACTTATATTATTAGTTACTTCTAGTTGTTTTAATGAATTAGTTATCCAGCGGTGAGGTTTAGATCAAACAGAGGCTGCGGGAGGCAAGAAGAGAGTAATGATGGCAGAAAAACTGAGTCAATTAGTTTGGGTCTGTTGGCTGAGCGTTGAACCCGGATTAAATATGTAGAAAGGTTCATAGCTTTGTCCAGGAAACTTTCAGAACACTCCAATCTAGATTATTTGCTTAAAGTAGTTGAGAATTTAAAAGTTATTAAATTAAATAGAATCGTTGCATTTTAAATTAAATGAAATGAAAAACGTTTATTTTACCCATTTTTTACAAAAACCAGTAAAAGTATATCGATTTAAAAGTAACACCAAGCAATCGCCTTTGGAGGATTTTTTCTTGTTTTTAGGTGTAAGACGTTTCAAAAAATGATCACTGTTTGAAGCTAGGCTATATTGTTTAAAATTGTGATTTAGGATTTGCGGTAATTTCTTTTTACTTTTCATCTTAATTATTTTGTTGGTACCTAATAATTATTTCGTGAAAACTAAACAAGTTAACATTGTTAATCAAGTTACGCTACACTTGATTTTCTTTTTCTTTTGTTTGAAAACAAAAACTAAGTTAGGAAGGTGATGGGAGTGTCTTATTGTTTGGAGGCATGATCTTATCTTGCAAAACAATTTTGTTGAAGCTCCAATTTGCATTTTGTGTCCAACTGTTATTGTGAGCTTGTCACCACTTATTCATAGTAATTAATGTGGATTTTTATGAAATTCAGTATACTGAATGTTGAGGAAGGAGGATTTTGGACAAAATTGTGAAGGAGCCTCAGTTAATTGTATTGCTAATCAAATTGCACTTGCAAAATTTGAATCGCCTCTCTAGAAGTATAACTGGCGCCAATTGTCGGGGCCCAGTCCGCGCATGGGGCGGGGAGTGGGTAGGCTGGGAGGAGAGGGGAGTAGTAGTGACAGCGGCGGCCGACAGTGTACTAGCCTGGCTGCGTAGATTCAGTAGCTCGCACATAGTTACTGCTTCTCTGTCAATCGTTGTTCAGAGTATCAAGACGCTTTAATGAAGCGTCTTGACGCTTCATGACGTCAAGACGCGCTTTAATGACGTCTTGAAGCGTAAGATTTAAGAATAATGAAACATTATTCTTAAATTTTATGCTGTATTTAACTTTAATCGTAAATAAGAGTCAATGTTCGGTCGGTTAATGTTTTTAGGATGACATGTAGTGACACGCTATTGTTGACGGCTGAGAGCAGAATGACAGTGCTGCGCTCTAGCGACGCATTGTCGCGCATGCGCACTAGCCGTTTTTGCTACCGCGCATCCACCGCACTGGGCCCCAAGAAATGGCGTCAGTTATAAAATTGGTCTTTCCTGTATAATTCTTTGTTGTTTTGAAATTGTATTTTGATTTAACTAATTATCAAAATAGAAAGTATATTTATATTTCTCTAGTTAAAAATAATTGTTTCAATACTTCTAAAAATATCTTTTTGTAAATTCTATCCAGGCTATGCAAGAATGCATTAAACTGAACACCATGGAATAACATTTCTGAGCAAACACATGTTTTCAAGGGCTTTAAATTTAGAGTTTATTTCCATAAGGATGGTTTTATCTGAAAAAATAGGTAACTAATCAAAACTAAATACACGGTTTTTTTGCAGAATGGATATTAGGCCTAGATCCACTTATTTATCAATTAGAAACTTAAATAAGATCGATAAAGTGCAATTAAATTATATGATAAATCATGTAATTTAAATGGAATTCATATAATTTTTTGTTCTGCTAAAGCATTAACACTCATTCCTTACTTACAACATAGAAACTGATTATAAACTATTGACACCATTAGTCCAGGACTTCTAAGCGGGCGGTCTACCTCAAGATCCGAGCGCTAAAACCGGTTTTGAATCTTATTCATTGATCGCTGAATTTTCTTATGATTTCCAATATTTTGGTGTTATTTTAATAAGGATATGTTTTTGTAGAGCGCTAAATTTTTAGAGTTTTTTGATTTTATCCCCGTTCATTTACAGGAATTGTGTAATTCTTCAAAAAAAGGTAGTTTTTATTACATTTTATTTTATTTTTATGAAACTCAAATGACGCCATTACTGTACTCTATGTATATGTAAATAAAGAGAATTTTGTCTTGTCTTGTCTTTTTGTCTTGTCTTGACATTTTAAAGTCTCATAATTAACGACAGAAACGCTTTATAGAAAAATTGAAAATGTAGAGCTCTATAAAATATCCTGAAGAACGTGAACCCACTCTCATTTTTATTAAATCTTAAAAAATAAAGCTTTTTTTCATCCAGATACGAAACGTCTGCAAGCTTACTTCAGCGCGCTTTAGCCCTATCTTTACAATGTTATTTCGTTCTGTAACGCAAGGTAGACCGCCCCCTTAAGGAAATCGATCAAATAAATCCTGTCCAAGTTGAAACTTCGCACAGTTACGTAAAACTCCCGAATCAAAATGTCCAAAGTCCCCGGAAATCCCTTCTGTGCTCCTGCGGCCATCTCGAAATAACAACCATATCCAATTCGTGTTTCTCTGTACATTTTTCAATCGACACGAAAACCATAAGAGGTATGAAAAAAGTGTAATAGCCTTTTTAAAGGGGATTGAATTCCCTATAAATTTAGGATAGTATAAAAGTATCAAGAAATTAATTTAAAATAAACGGTATCAGGAAACTGACACATACTTTTCTCCCTTCAAGTCATTTAAAATCAGAAAATATATTTAGTGAAATAAAACAAATTAACAATTAATTATCACACAAATATATATATACCAAATGTTATCAAAATCGGTTAGTAAATAACGGAGATATCGATTTTTAAATATTTGCGATAAGATTAACATTGGACAACGTACTGCGTTTACTGCCAAACTAAAATATCAATTATCTCCGCAACCAGTTGACGTAAACTAATGATTCGAAATACTAGATTATTTAGATTTTCAAGTCGAATTTAATGGTTGCAAGTATATTTTCTTTAGAGGTTACAGATTTTGTGAAATTTTAAAAATAGGCCTATCAATTTTTTAACACTTAAACCACCATAACTTCTGAACCTCAATTTTTACAGACATGCCATCTGTCTTTGGTGGTGTCATTTTGTCTGTCATCTTAAGCACTATAAACCATAAAATTTTTATCAAAATCGTTAGAGCCGTTTTTGAGCAAGTTGGATTTTTGTCATTTATGGGTTTTTATGGGGTAAATACCCTTAAAAATCAAAAATAAAAAATACGCCTGGAGATACCACGGCTTTAACCTACATGCCAAATTTCATGAAAATCGGACCACTGGGATCGTCTCTAGCTTTGTTTGCATTCACACACACAGACAGACACCACGCCAAAAACCACTTTTTTGGATTCAGGGAGCACTAAAACAAATATATCCACTAACTCAAATCCGAAAATTTCGACTAAAACAACACTTTCTCCATATACTATCTATAGGGAGGAGAAAGTAAAAAACTCAAAGTCTCCATTCATTTTGCTGTACGAATTATGCAGTAATTATCATCAATGGAAATCACTGCGGGAGTCGCTGGGTCGAGAAGGAGCAAGTCGAGTCGTCGAGTCTGACCCAGACTGGGGTAAGTAGCTAGAGAGCGTGGCGGCGTCATGCACCAGGGGCGGCCGACGACCAGACCCGCGGCTCCGTGGCGAAATGCAGCTACAGATCGAGCCGAGTGGCGTGGCCATTCCGCCTCATGGCTCGCTATGTTAATTTTAGCATTTAGCGTACGGACTCTGCAGTATCGCCATGTCATGCGACTCGATACTGCAGATTGCATGACTTGGCAACGAATTAGAATTTTGATAAAGAAATAAATCGGTTGGACCTCCATTCATCTGGAAAAAGATGGTTCCTTACGTTTTATTCTTCTTCTGTTTGTACGAGTAAAATCGTGTGTCGTACGTGTCATTTAATTTTTCCCGAGGCCGATGTTATTCAAAGTCATTCACTCCAGTGTGTATTTTGGGGTCTCAACAAAGCATGTTCTCATTTTTTTAGACGTTGAGGTACTAATCATTCTTAAGGCAACAGAAAAAATACCTAAACAATTCGTAACAGTTTACTAGAAGGTGGACGTAATAATGTTTTTTCATCTACAGTAATATTCTAACATTCGACTAAAACTTGGTTCAGATCAGATCGCGCCACAATCATCCGTCACTTATCTGCCATTCATACTTGGCTTTATAATACCTATCTGCAGGGGCGGACTGGCCATTTGGGCATTCGGGCAAATGCCAGAAGGGCCGGCCTCTTTAGGGCAGAAAAGGGCCGGTGGATTAAAAAAAGTGGGCCTAAACCAAAATAAAAATCAGCCTCTTTAGTTGCTGAGCTGAGGCCAGCCCTTGTGGAACTATGTGGCTGATGGCCATCCAATGAATTGTTCGATAAAAGTTACTATGAAAGAGATGAGGCCGCAGCACCAGGCATCAGTGCCGGAATTACGGCCGCCGTGGCCCTAAGCCCAGATAACTGTTCGGCCCCCTTGAAGACCCCAACGGGCTCGTCTAAAAAAGTAGTATTAAAAGTAGTAATGAAATCACTTAATAAGACTCATAATTGCAGTTGCCCAAACTGGTGCAATACAACACAGTGTGACTCATTGTGTATTCATGGTCGTCAGCGGATGGATTCATTGAACCGTATATTTAGCGCTGACTCCCCCAACATAACATTGACGAATGAATCAAGAAACATTCCAGTGAATTAGGTTAAGTCTGTGTCAGCTTATGAATCAGTTTATCGGTTATTCATCTTGATCTTAAAACGTGTAGATTAATTTAAAATGATGTGGGGCCATCGAAGGTTGATCGGTGCCCTCTGTTTAAAAAATTCAAACTAAATCCGATTAATCATCCGAAAACTTAACAAAATCATCATTAAAAAATAAGTAAAATAAGTTGACGGAAGTTAATGCGAAAAATTAGGAACGTAAGGGTAGGTCGCCATTTCAAAGTAGTGTATAATTATATCTACGATCCTAAATCTTTCCTATCATAACACAATAAAAGAACGTTTGTGTATTCGCTTATTTATTTGTTTACAGTAATTGTTTGTTTGTTTGATTCTGTATTACTCCTACTTAACCCATTTACTTTATTTTTGTTAGTTAGCCAGTACACTTGAGTTTGAGTAACACACAGGCATATTTCCGTTCTAAAAAATTCCATAAAATACGGTGCCTTTAATGTTCGTAATGTTTCAAAGTTAACCTTTCAGAAGAATGTACTTAAATTAACCCAATTTAAATAATCAGATGTGGAACCTTCCTAGGCCTATAGTGAAGAAAAATCTGTTTTTGTTTCAATCTTATTTTATTTATTTGGTTAGATGTATTATAATAAAATTCCAACATTTCGAACCGTGTGAAAAGCATCTTGTCGGTTATAGATGCTTATTATAATTTATTATAATACATTATAACTTCAAGCATCAAAAATAAATTATAAGCATCTGTAAATTATAACTTATTATAATTTATAGATGCTTAACTAGATGAATTATTAGTTATTTATAATTAATTCATTTTAATTAACTAAATTTTGAATTGAAGTATTTCTTTCCGTTTTTAAGAACTTTGTCACATCGAATTACAAATTATAATAGCTAATCGAAGTACGCGTCATCCAGTTATTGTAATTGGGAGATTGTAGTTTTCGGAGTGGAGCAGCAGTAAATAAAAATTTTTTTTTTACAATCTATCACCCCTGGGATAGGGGGCGAAACAATCAATTGTCCACGCTATAACTTATGCAGACAACGTTTGGATTGCTTAGAAGACGGCAAGTCATAAATTATAAAAAAAGATAATTTGTAGTTCTCTGAAAGAGCTATTTTTTCTTGTTAAAATTGTCTTTAATAAAATTAAAAAAACAAAAACAAAAAGAAATGTGGGATTTAATTGTTTTAACATTCTCGTAATCTGGTTTACTATGCAAACAAAGTTTAACAAGTTCAAACGACAGCAGAGGAAGTGTCACAGAGAGAGTTTGAATAGTCAGTGACTAACGCGATGACGCTGTACACAAGTTTTGACTGACATTTATAGGACAATTAATACACGAGCGTAATATCTATTTCTGTTCGAACGATACGTTAAATACGCAATATTTGTTAAGCTGCGAAATATAATGTTAAGCGAAAAAATATTTTTAAAAGCATCAGTTATTACTGTATTTATACTTTTACTTGATAAGATTAGATTACCAGCTAAGATGCCGACCGCCAGTATGGGGTGTTTGGTTCGATAGTTGATACTGTATTGAGGTTGTGGGGTGGGTTTCAAGACCGCAGGAAACTTAATGTTGCCTATATGTATAAAATATCAATTTTTTTCATTTTTTCGAGTTTGAAAACAATGACATCATCCTTATTTGCTCATGAAAAGCCTTTGAGTCATTACTAACGTCCATTTAAAAGGCTTTGTTTGTAATCATTGGCGACATCCCACGTCTCATATTGCATGTCGCGGAAATCATACAAAACAAATTGTCAGTCACGATTTCATTGTCATTTTAAGATGGAGTTCAGAAATTCTTCTGTTTACGATTATAAGTTACAAAGAGATTTCTCTCTCTTTTTTATCTTTCAGTATTGAAATTATTAATGATTTTACAACATACGGTACTGTACTACCTTACTGTGCCTTACTATTGCCGATACCTGCACGGCAAATTTACACAAATAGCGCACAGTAAATTTACCGTTCACTAGGAAACGAAAATACGGAAGTAAACACCCAAAATAATCAGCTGATTGCAGAAAACCGACGTTTAATGCATGTTTATAGGTTACTTTAAAGGAATGTAGTGGCAGCACTGGTAGCAGTAGCAGATGTTTGTTAACTGTAGTTTAGGTTTGGAGAATTGAGAAACGTAATGGTTTATGCAAAAAACACGTTATGGTTAAAAATGTCTTTTTAGCGTATTTCCCCTATAGGGAAGAAGCTATTACCGTAGGTCTCATGGTAAGACCTAAGCCCCAGACCATGATAACTTTTCGTTTTAGGGCCCCCAGAAGCAAAAAACACCGTTCGAAATTTTATATATATATATATATATATATATATATATATATATATGTGTGTGTGTGTGTGTGTGTCTGTGAGCACGATAGCGGCCGTAAAAACGGTCCGATCTTAATGAAATTTGGTACAGACATGTAAAGTAGTAATCCCTCGGACGAGTTCGTAAACCAGCCCGATTGGACCACCGGAAGATGGGGGGGTAAAGGGGGATAAACCCCCCCAAAAATGGGGTTTTTGAGTTGTTTACATAGAAAATAAAATCTACCGAATTTTTGTTGGCACCATTGAATTCAGCTTAAAAAAAACAAACAATTTAACATCTTGAATCACTGCTCTATGTCCATTGGTTACCGAGATATTGAAAGTGGTAAACACAGTACGTTGTCCCAATGTTAACCTTATGGGAAATAAGTAAAATTCTATATCTCGGTTATTTCTCAACATATATAGATAAAACTTGGTAAATAGCTTCTTCTAGTTCAGGTCTAATAAATAATGAATTGAAACCACCCAGTTTTAATATACCTGTAGCAGCAAACCTGCATACTCATTCCCCATGTTATTCTTATGGAGCTTACAAAAAGCATGTCAAATCTCGCTATGCTGGATTGAAATATGTTATTTTGGATTTTAAATTCGCTGAGTTTGCAGGTCTGCTGCAACGGGGGTATTTTCTGATCGAGTAGCATGATGTTAAGTGTCGCACGTCACACGCCCGGTTAGTTTTACCGGACTTACCGGTCTAGTAACATAATATAATTATAAAGTATCACACTTGGAATTCGTAAACACTGTAGATACAGTACTTGAAAGAGGTGCGGCCGCACAAAAAATATAACATGTTTTTTAGACCGTGTCAAATCCGCCCACAAGACTTGTCAATTTTTCACGGGCTTTATCACGGGTCAATTTTTTGTATTTTAGTGCGACCTTGGCCTGAGCCACATAATTTTATTCGACCCATACATACACAGTCATTTCGCACACAACTGTGAGTCGTATTTCTAGGAATGGACGATAAGAGCGAGTGAAGTTCAAAAGTTGACACACATTAGTCAGGCTACCATCAGCTGCCTTGTGCGCTGTTTGTACAGTTCGTTGTGTGAAAATTGCAACATATGCATGAAAACACCATTGTTTGATTGTTTGATCAGTTTTAATTTTCACTGGTTTCACAATTCTAATGCTAAATGTTGTTTCATCATTCATGATGTTCTTTGTTTCCGATTTTTGTTCACCGTTTAACGTTTTTAATGGTTATTATAATTTAAATGTAGTTAGTTTATTTGAAACTCTTTAGGGATTATGATCGGACTTTAAAATATTACTACTTACTTTTTAGTTACAAAGTGGACAAACTGTTTATTTGACTTGGAGGACAAAAGTTTAAAATGCTGATCTTGAAAACTAAGAAATAACTGAAAGGGGAAATATGCCCATTACATTACAATAAATGCCGTTGCCGTATAAACTCTCTCGAACCTTTCCTATTTGTGCGTTCACTCTTCAACCGTTATAAATAAGACTGCAGACCAACTTTTAACCAAAGTTTTATTGATTTCTTCAAAGCAAATCCAGTTTCATAACATCTGGTACGGTGTAGGTACTGTCATCGATTTCATTGTCCTAGTCCAAGAAATCAGAACTAGTCTTTGCAAGTGTTTTTTTTTATTCTTGATATTTCTTTTACTTTTTAACATAGTTCTTACTCTAACAACATATTTGTTATCATTTATCTTCTTCAAGAGAGATGTTACGACGATACGAGCTTGAATAAATTCGAAACAGGAAACAGAATTGAGAGTTAAGAAGCCTTATTCGTAGATATCGATATAGGTACTCCCTACCGACCCCTCTTAGTTAGGAGGTATTAAATGTCAACTCTCAAGCCTCGTGTCTGGGGAGTCGCAAACCACCCCCCTCTCCCTCCCCCCTCTCCTCCCCTTATCACCGTCAGAAGCCAATTTCGAGGTTTGATTGGTTCTGATGACGTCGAGTTGAGATTGTTTGACCTGGTTGTTGCGAGGGAGTTATGCTTGCTTCTCTTTATCTATCGGTACTTAAGTATTTATTTATACAGGATGTCCATTAAAAACGTTTCAGGATTTCAGGAGGTGATTCCTTACATCAAAACTAAGAAAAAAGTTCCTGTAAACATGGGTCCTAAAATGCTCGGTTATCCGTCTGTCGGTCTGTATGTGTTTTTAACATGATTTTGCATAACTTTGGAACTACTAAAGATATCAACTTCAAACTTGGGACGTATGTGCTGACTAATAGACCTATTTTGGTGGGGAGTATCAAGTTTCGACTTTGTACCATTTGAAAATGGCAGCCATTTTTATATTTTAAAACTTAATATCTTAAAACTCGTAAATTTAAAAAAATGTACAAGAAACAAAAAAGTTGAGAAATTTTGTTTCCTACAAAACGATATAAAGGCTATTAAGATCGAACAACAATTATCAGAGTTACTGCAATTTTTCTAATAGAATAATTCACGCAAATTTGATATAGCTGCCATAAAGCAAGCATGTATTCTGTTAGAAAAATTGCAATAACTCTGACAATTATTGTTCGATCTTAAGTACGCAAATTTACGCAACTTTATGTCCTTTATACAATTTCTGTAAAATTTACGGTTTTTAAGATATTAAGTATTAAAATATAAAAATGACTGCCATTTTGAAATAGTACAATGTAGAATCTTGATACTCCGCACCAAAATAGGTCCTAATAGTCGGCATATAAGTACCAAGTTTAAAGTTGGTATCTTTAGTAGTTCCAAAGTAATGCAAAATCATGTTAAAAACACATACAGACCGACAGACAGATAACCGAGCATTTTAGGACCCATGTTTACAGGAACTTTTTTCTTAGTTTTGATGTAAGGAATCACCTTCTGAAATCCTGAAACGTTTTTATTGGGCACCCTGTATATGAAATAATTAATATTAAACCTTATCAATACTATTTACGTTCTTGCACTTTGTACCTTACTTTGTAAAAACTCTCCGGAACAAGAAGAGTTCAGTTTGAAAATATGCGTTTTGAAATCCAACATTATTATACGGATAAAGTGGTACCATCGTAATATATTATCTACGCCGGTTCGGTTTAAACATGTTACTGAAAATTGTTGGAGCTGAAAGAAGAAAAAGGAGGGGGAGGTGCCGTTTGAATAAACTCACCAAGTTTACGGTTTCTGATCACTGGCTCTAGGTTATTTTACCTAGTTTATTCTACATGGGTTTACATCGTGTTACAAGTACATATCATGGAGCCTCTTGTTCTTGTTTCAGTGCGATGTTAATGTAAGCCAAACTTGGCTATACAGTGTCAGCCTTGAGGTGCGGTCGGTAAACGTTAATTAATTGGCTGCTCAACACATGGGCAACGTGTTCTATATAATTTTTTTACGAAGTCCTTAAAATTTTCAAGTTCGGAAGGAAGGTGAACCAATCCATTATTACGGTTATCAGACGTCCTGGTTTTCCCGGACAGTCCGGGTTGCGTATTTACAATCCCCTACGGGTTCAGCGCGCCGAACTCGCAGGGGGATTGTTATACACACGCGCTGCGAGCATAGATATTAGAATAGAATAGAATAAAATAGAATAGTATTTATTCTCTCATCACAGTATTTTACAATCATTTTACAGCCCCCTATTCCTGAAGATTTCTTTGATTTAAGGGAAAGGATTGCTTGTTCCACTTCAAGTTTGCTAACAGGATTGAAAAATAAAGAACCAAATGAACTACAACCATATTCATAAAACACCATATATCGCTGTTTCAATGTATCGGAATCTTCAATATCGAGTAATACGATATATTGGGAACAAATATCAATATTTCCTGTATGTAAAACACTATATTTCTGGAGAACAATATCACAGTTGTGCAGTTTCAAAGGGGGATATTAATCTATTTTCATAGAAACAGGGTTTTTCACCTCGGAACTCAAAATTTTTTTAATCCAGGGGAGGACGGAAAATATTATACTGAACACACTTCCATTGTTTGTACCCTATTACTAAACGGGTTTTACAAGTTACCACTTATTACCACAAATTATTATTAACAATACATTAACAAATTCTATTACATAGGCTACATACTACCACTATGCAAATTCTAGTGATTGCCAGTTTTACAGATAAATACTAATTCATGAAAATCGTTTTGAATTAAGGCCCTGGAAAAAGCCTCAATAATATCAGCCATTTTAAAATTTGCCATCAAAACCCTGTTTTTTAAGAGTCATTATGCATCGGAAAAGAAATATCGGTTCACCAATAACATCGAAACAAAAATATCTATGCGCTTATTGCGAAAATATCGATATTTCCGATATATATTGATATTCTTTTGCCATATCTAGTCGGACGGCAAGGCGACGGCAGGATGCACGTAGGCTCTGTAGGCTGTGAAAGGCACCAGGCGATGACGTCACGGCGCAACGAGGCCGAGGCCCCGGTGACTCACGGCGCATGACTCGGGGGGGGGGGGGGGGCGGAGAATCAGACTGGAGGCCAGGGACCTGTGGAATCCGCGTAAAAGCAATTGGACACAAACACTAGACTGTTAAGACTTTGGACGAGTGAAAGCCCCAGCCATGCCAGCTTGGTTCGTCTCTCGAGGGATATGGCCGGCTTACGGAAGGAAGGGATTGTCATAGGAAAGGTATGATAAGGTCAGTCAGCTTCGCCCCTGAAGGAAGAGAGACAGATCTCCAACTCATCCCACAGGCTCTTCCGGGGACGACTCACCCTCTAACCCGAGATCTCCCGAGCATCCCCAGACAAGGACCTCCACCTGGGAGGTATCCTTGTTGTGAAGGGTCTCACCCAGGTTCGCCCTCCAGTCTAGCAGAGGTCTAGAAGTGTCGGATAAGGACCCCTCATCCCCTCCCAGATGGACAAGCCAGGACGATCCACAACTCCCTACAGGGCTCAGACCTGACTCCCGGGGGTATCCGAGGTCAGCTGGGAATCAAAGTTCCCAGAGGGACAAGGAGGAGCCGAGGTAAACAGGAAGCTGGTCAATCCGGACAGCCAATAGGCTCACCAGAACAATGACAGCTTCTAATTACTGTAGCCTTTGAATACCTCTGTAGTGGTATAGTCCAGTCCGAGGCCCCGGCTGGCTCAAGAAGCTGTGGAATCCGCTCAGAAGCAATTGAACACATACTTAAGTCTACCGGTCGTTTATTTTGTGGAGAGATAGCGAACGATAATGTTGTATCCTTTCCCTTTAACCACAAGCGATAGAACCCGATTGGAGACCATATTGTAATGATTAGTTTTTTGTATCTAAGACACATAATGTACTAAATCCAGTAGATATCAACTAGATTAAGCCATATACCAAGTTTTATTAAGATATGTTGAGAAATAAGCGATATATAGAATTTTACTTATTTAGCACAAGGTTAACATTGGAAAGAAGTATATATATATATCAATTAGAACGATCGGTGTTTTTTTTTTTTTGCTTCAGGGGGCCCCAAAACGAATAGTTATCATGGTCTCGGGCATATTCGTACCATGAGTACTACGGTAACAGCTTCCTTTCTAGAGGGGGAATTCGCTAAAATGATTAAAAAGTACCACTCGAGATAGGCGATTTTTAACTCCGAGCTTGTTAGAGGACAGACAAGGCGATATCGTGTCATCATTGTGACAACGACGATGTTATCGCTGATGTCATTGCTTTAGATCGTTAGAGAATGCCAACGACGGGGGTAGGGCGCAGCGGCCCAGCACCCCCCGCTGTAGCGTGGGTGTTGTTGGTTGTGACGGCGCTGCGCTTTTTACGTCGATTGCTCTAATTTTGTTGCGACTCCCTCCGTTCCGTCGCGACATTTGGTTGGGACCGTCTTTCCTGCAGAACTTTTAATCCGAAAATGTAAAAGTTACTCGTATACGATGCATTAAGTACAAAAACCGAGGTTACAAAATACTCTGGATGTGATTCATGTTACATGTTGACTTTTAAGCCGTGAAGGATACCAGATCATGTAGAAAATTAATAAACGGTACCAGCAAACTGACACATACTTCTTCCTTTAAAGGCATTACCCCTTTGACTATTGTTGAACAAATATCAGTGTTACATTTACAACAATATGTAAGCAAACCAAATGGATATGAAGTAACAATTTACAAGGTCAGATCAGTTTAATCTGAGAACGATATCATTTTTATCAAAATCGTTAGAGTAGCTTTATGAGAAATTTGGATTTTTGTAGTTTTTATAGGTTATTTACCCCTTAAAATCAATAATTCAAAAAAATGGAAAAAAACGCCTGGAGATTTAACGGTTTGATTCCTACATGCCGAATTTCATGAAAATCGGACCCACCTAATAACAAATATATATCCACTAACTTCTCAAATTCGAAAATTTTGACGAAAACAATACTGTCTCCGTTATGGGGGAGGGGAAAGTAAATAAACGGTATCAGGAAACTGACACATACTTTCTCCCTTCAAGACATTTAAAACCAGAAAACATATTTAGTGAAATAAAACAAATTAACAATTAATTATCACACAAATATATACCAAATGTTATCAAAATCGGTTAGTAAATAACGGAGATATCGGTTTTTAAACATTTGCCATAAGAATAACATTGGACAACGTACTGCGTTTACCGCCGAACTAAAATATCAATTATCTCCGCAACCAGTTGACGTAAACTAATGATTCAAAATACTAGATTATTTAGTTTTTCAAGTCAAATTTAATGGTTGCAAATATATTTTCTTTAGAGGTCACAGATTTTGTGAAATTTGAAAAATATGAAATTTTTAACACTTAAACACCCATAACTTCTGAACCTGCATTTTTACAGACATGCGGGTGGTGTCATTTTGTTTGTCATTCTAAGCACTAAAAACCATGAAATTTTTATCAAAATCGTTAGAGCCGTTTTTGAGAAATTTGGATTTTTGTAATTTTTTATGGGTTTTTATGGGGTAAATACCCTTAAAAATCAAAAATTCAAAAAAATGAAAAATTCGCCTGGAGATACCACGGCTTTATACCTATATGCCAAATTTCATGAAAATCGGTCCACTGGTGTCGTCTCTAGCTTTGTATACATCCACACACATACACAGACACACACACACAGACCGACAGACAGACAACACGCCAAAAACCACTTTTTTGGATTCAGGGAGCACTAAAACGAATATATTATCCACTAACAACTCAAATTCTAAAATTTTGACGAAAACAATACTTTCTCCATATACTAGGGGGGAGAAAGTAAAATTACCAAAAAGCACTACTCGAGACAGGCGATATTTCCCGACACCGAGCTTGTTAGAGGACAGACAAGGCGATATCGTGTCATCATTGTGACAACGACGATGTTATCGCTGATGTCATTGCTCCAACGATCGTTAGAGAATACCAACGACGGGGGTAGGGCTCAGCGGCCCAGCACCCCCGCTGTAGCTAGGGTGTTGTTGGTTGTGGCGGCGCTGCGCTTTTTACGTCGATTGCTCTAATTTTGTTGCGACTCCCTCCGTTCCGTCGCGACATTTGCACGGGAGGGTCTTTCCTGCAGAACTTTTAATCCGACCATGTAATAGTTACTCGAAAAATATGTATTAAGTACAAATACCCCAGTTGCAGCAGACCTGCACTCAGCGAATTTCTGATGCATCACATTTCAACAAAACTTAATACGGTATGTGATTTATTACAATTTTTTTATTTCCTCCATAAGAATAACATGGGTGGGAGTATGCAGGTCTGCTACAACAGGTATGCAAAGATTTGGCGGTTTCAAATCAATATCCAGTGGATCTGAACTGTAAGGAGCTATAAACCAAGTTTTATAAATTTTGAGGAATAAGTGAGGTATAGAATTTTTCTTACTGCCCCACAAGGATAAAATAGGGAGAACGTACTATGTTTACCGCTTTCATTATCTCGGTAACCATTGGACATAATATAGAGCAATGATTGAAAATACAGAATTGTTTGTTTTTAAGCTTAATTCAATGGTGCAAACGATAATTTGATTGTTTTTATTTTTATAGTAGGCCTATGTAAAACCTTAAAACCCCATTTTTGGGAGGGTTTATCCCCCTTTACCCCCCCCCCCCTTCCGGTGGCCCAATCGGGCTGGTTTACGAACTCGTCCGTGATTAACACTTTATACGTCTGTACCTAATTTCATTAAGATGGGACCATATTTACGGCCGCTGTTATGTTAACAGATATATATATATATATATATATATATATATATATATATATATATATATATACATATATAAATTCGAACGAATGGTGTTGTATGCTTCAGGGGGCCCCAAAACTAAAATTTTTCATGGTCCCGGGCTTTCTTCTTACCATGAGCACACAGCTTCTTTCCTATTGGGGGAAATTCGCTAAAATAACCTTAAGTACCACTCGAGAAAGGCGATATTTCCCGACACCGAGCTTGTTAGAGGACAGACAAGGCGATATCGTGTCATCATTGTGACAATGACGATGCTATCGCTGATGTCGTTGCTCCAACGATCGTTAGTGAATGCCAACGACGGGGGTAGGGCGCAGCGGCCCAGCACCCCCGCTGTAGCGTGGGTGTTGTTGGTTGTGACGGCGCTGCGCTTTTTACGTCGATTGCTCTAATTTTGTTGCGACTCCCTCCGTTCCGTCGCGACATTTGGTTGGGACCGTCTTTCCTGCAGAATCTTTAATCCGACTATGTAACAGTTACTCGAAAAATATGTATTAAGTACAAATACCCCAGTTGCAGCAGACCTGCACTCAGCGAATTTCTGATGCATCACATTTCAACAAAACATAATACGGTATGTGATTTATTACAACTTTTTTATTTCCTCCATAAGAATAACATTGGGAATGAGTATGCAGGGCTGCTACAACAGGTATGCAAAGATTTGGCGGTTTCAAATCAATATCCAGTGGATCTTAACTGTAAGAAGCTATAAACCAAGTTTTATCAATTTTGAGGAATAAGTGAGGTATAGAATTTTTTTTAGTGCCCCACAAGGATAAAATAGGGAGAACGTACTGTGTTTACCGCTTTCATTATCTCGGTAACCAATGGACATAATATAGAGCAATGATTGAAAATACAGAATTATTTGTTTATAAGCTTAATTCAATGGTGCAAACGATAATTTGATTGTTTTTATTTTTATAGTAGGCCTATGTAAAACCTTAAAACCCCATTTTTGGGAGGGTTTATCCCCCTTTACCCCCCCCCCCCTTCCGGTGGCCCAATCGGGCTGGTTTACGAACTCGTCCGTGATTAACACTTTATACGTCTGTACCTAATTTCATTAAGATCGGACCATATTTACGGCCGCTGATATGTTAACAGATATATATATATATATGTATATATATATATATGTATATATATATATATATAAATTCGAACGAATGGTGTTTTATGCTTCAGGGGGCCCCAAAACTAAAATTTTTCATGGTCCCGGGCTTTCTTCTTACCATGAGCACTCCACGGTTACAGCTTCTTTCCTGTTGGGGAAAATTCGCTAAAATAACCTTAAGTACCACTCGAGAAAGGCGATATTTCCCGTCACCCAGCTTGTTAGAGGACAGACAAGGCGATATCGTGTCATCATTGTGACAACGACGATGTTATCGCTGATGTCGTTGCTCCAACGATCGTTAGAGAATGCCAACGACGGGGGTAGGGCTCAGCGGCCCAGCACCCCCGCTGTAGCGTGGGTGTTGTTGGTTGTGACGGCGCTGCGCTTTTTACGTCGATTGCTCTAATTTTGTTGCGACTCCCTCCGTTCCGTCGCGACATTTGGACGGGACCGTCTTTCCTGCAGAATGTTTAAACCGACAATGTAAAAGTTACTCGTATACGATGTATTAAGTACAAAAATCGAGTTTACAAAATACTCTAGATGTGATTTTTGTTGTACATGTTGACTTTTAAGCCGTGAAGGATACCAGATCATGTAGTAAATTAATAAACGGTACCAGCAAACTGACAAATAGGCCTACTTCTTCCTTTAAAGGCATTACCCCTTTGACTATTGTTGAACAAATATCAGTGTTACATTTACAACAACATGCAAGCAAACTAAATGGACATGAAGTAACAATTTACAAGGTCAGATCAGTTAAATCTGAGAACGATAACATTTTTATCAAAATCGTTAGAGTAGCTTTTTGAGAAATTTGGATTTTTGTAGTTTTTATAGGGTATTTACCCTTTAAAATCAATAATTTAAAAAAAAATGGAAAAAAACGCCTGGAGATTTTACGGTTTGATACCTACATGCCGAATTTCATGAAAATCGGACCTACCTAATAACAAATATATATCCACTAACTTCTCAAATTCGAAAATTTTGACGAAAACAATACTGTCTCCGTTATGGGGGAGGGGAAAGTAAAAATTACCAAAAAGCATCACTCGAGACAGGCGATATTTCCCGTCACCCAGCTTGTTAGAGGACAGACAAGGCGATATCGTGTCATCATTGTGTCATCATTGTGACCTGATGTTATCGCTGATGTCGTTGCTCCAACGATCGTTAGAGAATGCCAACGACGGGGGTAGGGCTCAGCGGCCCAGCACCCCCGCTGTAGCGTGGGTGTTGTTGCTTGTGACGGCGCTGCGCTTTTTACGTCGATTGATCTAATTTTGTTGCGACTCCCTCCGTTCCGTCGCGACATTTGGTTGGGACCGTCTTTCCTGTAAGAATTTTAAGCTCAACCCATGGATAAGGGTCAAATGTACTCGTGTACACGATGTATTAAGTACAAAAAACTATATTATAAAATACTATTTGGGTTTGCGATTTTAGTTGGACGTTTTGATTTTCAAACCATGGAGGGTACCAAATGAGTTTGAGAATTATAAAAATAGTTTATTGCCAATAAAATGAAAAAAATACGGGGTGTCCACGATTGCTTCATCAGTTTTAAAACTTTTTAATGTGCTTAATTACAATTACTTTTTGATAAAAAATACATCAGTGAAATGGGGAATAAACATTTTAGATACATTGAAAAGTTTTCGATTTGCCACAGTTTGCTTCAAATCAAGTTTGCTGTAGACGCTACAAATTGACATAACCTCCTTTAAAGCCCCGACTGGTTGATAGACGCGTCGACGATGAAAAGCGTTTATGCCGGTCTTATATTTTATGCCGGTCTTATTTAATGTCGCTCTTATTTTTTATGTCGCTTTCATTTCCGTGGAAGTAGGCGTTGGTAGGGTATAAACGTCGACTTCCACAAAGAAAACAACCAACGCAAAACCACTCTGTGAGGTAAAGAAATTTAATGGGTTATTTGCTTGAGGCCATCAGTTCAATTGAAAATTGTTCCTATATTTTTATATCCTCGAACTCGATGCGAATGAACCTAAAAGAGTGCTGAATAGTTCGATTCTTGATTTACAATGAAATACATTATAAGCTCTCTCAAATTGATAATGAATAGGATAAAATGGTAGCTAAAATGTAATAAACAAAGTAGTACAGCGTTTATCAGAGTCAACCATTTTAAGTAATCTAGTTTACAAGGACAAGGATAGGCGGATTTCTGGGGGTGCCAGGGGGTGTCCGACTCCCCCTGATTTTTGCCGGTTTGTTTGGTAGAAAAGGGGAATCAATTTTCAACATAACTTTGAATAAGCTATTACATAAAATTCAATATGGTTGTTGTCAAATAAAATTAACTGATATTCATTGGAGTATGCCTGTAAATAAACTATTTGAATATGAGTTTTCATGTTTAAATTTGAGCACATAATACTTAATAAGTGAGGAACTTAGGTGATCTGGCACCCCCAGAAATTAAGACCTAAATCTGCCCATGAGGACAAGGCATTAATTTAATGCAATAACTTTGACGTCACATTTACATAAATTCGTTTATGCTGTAAGAATACATTTCCACATAAGCAAACGCAAGCTGATGGGACTGCCCTAAATAAAACCAGAAACTACCCGCCCATCATCCACTCAGCAAATTGTGGCAATGCGGTATTGTATTGACAAGCAGCGGTGTCGACAGGAAATGTCTGGTTCCGTGGCAAATCGCTTGTTTCGCCTTGCCTATTGCCACACTATGGCGAAGGCAGAAGTCAGTCTGTGTTAGAATTGTTCGCCTTTCATGAAGACTACAAGTAAATTTATGGATTATCATCAGTATTTGAAATGAAATGAAATGAAATGAAATTGTTTATTTATTCAGCAAGTAAAACAAACAGTCACAATACTAATTATTATCTATGCCGAAAGTATTTCTCGAATAAAGCTCGTTGTTTTCATTTCTCAAAGTAATCTCTGTACCGATTGTACGCTTCGATAATGGCAGATTGTCCGTGTCACTTGGTGATCATCTATCTATATCTACAGGGTGTTCATTAAAGTTGGTCACAAACTTCGCGGGCTGATAGTACTCATCAAAGCTAAGAAAAAAGTTCCTATAAACATGGGTCCTAAAATGCTCGGTTATCCGTCTGTCGGTCTGTATGTGTTTTTAACATGATTTTGCATAACTTAGGAACTACTGAAGATATCAACTTCAAACTTGGTACGTATATGCTGACTATTAGGACCTATTTTTGTGCGGAGTATCAAGTTTCTACTTTGTACCATTTCAAAATGGCGACCATTTTTATATTTTAAAACTTAATATCTTAAAAACAGTAAATTTAACGAAAATCTTACTAGAGACAAAAAAATTGCGCAATTTTATTTCCTACAAAATCATATAAAGATTATTAGGATCGAACAACACAATTAATTGAGTTATTGCAATTTCTTCAACAGAATACATGCTTGTTTATGGTAGTTATAGCAAATTTGCTTAAATTCTGATAGAAAAATAGCAATAACTCCGTTAATTGTGGTTCGATCTTAATAATCTGTATATTGTTTTTTAGAAAATAAAATTACGCAACTTTTTTGTTCCTTGTAAGATTTCCGTAAAATTTACGGTTTTTAAGAAATTAAGATTTAAAATGTAAAAATGGTCGCCATTTTGAAATGGTACAAAGTAGAAACTTGATACTCAGCAAAAAAATAGGTCCTAATAGTCAGCATATACGTACCGAGTTTGAAGTTGATCTCTTCAGTAGATCAAAAGTTATGCAAAATCATGTTAAAAACACATACAGACCGACAGACGGATAACCGAGCATTTTAGGACCCATGTTTATGGAACTTTTTTCTTAGTTTTGATGAGTACTATCAGCCCGCGAAGTTTGTTACCAACTTTAATGAACACCCTGCATATACTACTAGCTGATCAACACGGTTTTACCCGTGGAAAAACAGAAAAACTTTTTTGAATTCATGATTTGATGTTTAGGTTGCCATATGACAACTACAAAATGCCATAGTTTAACATTGAAATTTTGATGTACCGTAGGGCGTAGTCCTGAGGGAATCAGGAAAAATCCTTCGCGGATGCCCATGCCCTGAGAGGAATGTTCATGCAAAGTTTCAAGGTTCTAGGTCAAGTAGTATGGGCTGTGCGATGATGGGTGAGTGGTATTTGACTTAGTAGATTATAAAGAAGAGGTGGTTTCTGTATGTATGTATGTATGTATGTATGTATGCATGTATGTACCAAGTTAACTCGAAAAATACCGAACTGACTGGGTTGAAATTTCACACAGAGGTAAATCTTGAACCCGGGAAACACATAGGCCTATTCACTTCCTTTAAATCCCCTCGGGCTCCGCCCCGTCTGGGTTTCTTACGTTCATGTTTTATGCCAATTTATTGGTTTTTAACAGTTTTTATTTGTTTTCCATAGAAACCATTGTTTCTTTTTAATTCTAAATCTGTGCGAAGAACGGGTAGAACAGCTAGTATACTCTAAAACAAGCACTGTTCATATGACAAAACGTTTTTTGTCCAAGATTTTTATTTTTTCAAATACTTCGGGTTTTAGGAAATCTATAGGAGCTGGTTACAAGGCTGAGAAAGATCCTGTGTCCGCCCTACAGCCGTTCAAAGGTCCCATGTTATCGTTATGGGAAATTTTAACCGAAAAACTCATTTATATACTCAGCATGTTTTTATTTAATCCGAGCAAAGCGTGGTCTCCTGTTACTTTATAAATGAAATAACCAAGTGCTTTAAACCGCTTCTAAGTAAAAAATTGGTTTGTGTTTTTTAGGAGGTTAGATATACCTAAATGTCTACGGATTTCAGTTATAATTGATTTGCTACAGCTTACTATTTCACTCTTATTGCATTATATAATACTAGAGGCTTAAAGGGGGTGAAAGCCCCTAATTGCGGAAAAATGTAAATTACAATTTATATAGTTCAAAATATCTTCATACTAAACTGGCTTTTAGATCCCACCATAATATGGAGGATCCATATTAACATAATAATCCAATCCATATTAACATAAAGCTAATCCATGTTAACATAATATGGATTAACATATCATGTTAATATCTGTTTGAATTAGACAAGAGCATTACATGTTTTAATGAAAACAAAGCAGATATTTTTAGATGCAATTCTTTTTAAATGGCAGATATTTTACGTTATTTCTCCTTTCATAATAAGTTTAAAGCAATTTCAGTATTTTTCCCGAGTCCCTCGGATCAGCATCTTTAATTTGATCCTCTCCCATCATCCTGCGACTTGCCAAAAGCCCACAATTTCGACGCAAAATTTCCCTTCCGTAATTATAGAAGGGATCTATCCCTTCCCCCGTGGGATAGATATAGATAGATGCGTTTTAAAATTTACATACTCTTACCGAAACTCGCTGACGTGTAAAAATAAAATGACAAGTCGTAATATTTTCTGACATGAATGTTTTTACAGGTTCTACAGTAATATTGTAGAACTTAAAACTCGCGAAGCCGTATGAGGCGAGAGAAAATCTGTGGCGGTGTCACCTTGGATGCGTTATGCAACGGATGAAGTGCCGTGAGTCAGGATACCAGATTATATAAGTATCGCCACTTCACGTAAATCAAATATAACCAGGTTTTGTATTTGTAATATCAAATTGTCTTAGGTTGAATGAAAAACCTATTGATATTATAATTAACAATTTTAAAATAAAAATTTGGTTTGAGAATATATACATTTTTTGAACGTAGTTTACATTATTTAATAAAGTACATTATTTGGCTACGTTTTGTTATGACTAGAATAGAAACAACACCACTCGGAGTCAACAAGGCATAAAGAATTGCCCCCCGCCCGTCCGTCCCCTTCCCTAAAATTCCCCCTATCTCGTGGCTACGTTTGTACAGTGGTAGTTAGTTAGTGCTCAACTTTCACCAATTTGTCTCTCTTGCAGAAAGATAACAATATTTCGTCTCAACATCATCGAGCCAGTTTTTTTTGTGAGCGCAAATATTTTTCGTGAGAACATATAATTTTTTGTCAATATATTTTTGGTCAACATTTTTTATTTTTAATTAAACAAGTTTGGATTTAGCCCTAAGCCTTAAATAAAAGTGTAATTAAACTACACCAATTAAATGAATATTTCGGGACCCTGAAATTTCTGTGTGCTAATTATCTCTATCGTACCTTTTATAAAGAATTTGGTTTCTAACTGATGAACATATTTAAAAGACGACAGAGCTCGAATTTGGCATGAACGCCGCTCTTGGGCCGTAGATGCTCACGTAAAAACGGTTTTACGAATTACGAAATTACCTCTTTTAATGTTACGAGATTACGAAATTAATATTTAACTACATGAACGTTGATAAGTTAATGTAATCTATATATTAATACGCAAGCGGTTTTCTTTTCACAGTCCAACCGCAATAACGGCTGGGCGGATTTTAACGTATGAGGTGTCAAATTAAAGGGAGTTTTATGTAGATTTGTCAACAAGCCTCAGATATTTTAAAAAAAGGGCGTCAATGAAGTACAGTAAAGGGCTGAAATTTCGGAACAGTGGCGCTAATCATCGTCATTTAAGCAAGCTCAGTTCACTTTGTTTACAAACGGAACATACGGCCAAGCTCTGAAATAGTTTTATAGAAAAATCACAAATCGTAGAACTTAAAATTAATTTTTAATTAACATTAAAGAGTATATAAGTAGGCTGGTTATTCTTCATTCTTTTACTATATGATTTTTGCTCGATTTCGAGCTACGTGTTATCTAGTAACCTTTTAATACCGACCAACTGAATAAAAATCGAGTTTATGTATATGGGAAGACGAATCAAATCCCTATTGTGGGCGAAACCGGGTTGATCAGTTAGCACGGCTCATGAATGAGTCGAGGCTTATAATTAATAGACAAGCAATTAGTGTAAACTGGGACCAATCCATCAGACTACAGCGAAAATTCCCAGACATTTCATCAGAATTGATCAGGAGTCTATGAACTGAAACGAGCACGCCAACTAACATCAAAACAAACATACGCTGATAATTCCATTTTACCAACCTTTCAGTTTCATCCGACTGACTAATAAAATATACGCTAGAAATCGGAACTATTGACTCCATGTAATCACAACATTACCTGAAGTACGGTTATCAATTACTCACCTGTTCAATACTCACGATATTCGAGGTACAAGCCTGTGATAGTTATGCAGTCATACAACACGCACACTGTACCATAACAGAGGGGCCCGAAGGTCGCTCACGATCGTTGTGACGGTTTCCACTGATAACAACCTGTATGATCGTCACCGAACGCTGTGATTGCCATCTTATCACCCGTCATATCGAGCGTTTTTGTTGTTTTTTTGCGAGCGGCTTTTTCAACTTCCTCTACGTCAGTTTGCGTTTCGAAATTTTAAATTTCGGGTCATTTGGTTTGGTTTATTTTAACTGTTGGGTGTTGGGAATGGTGGGAGTATTGGGGTACAATGTTTGCTGTAAATATCACACATTGGAATGCAGTGTGTATTATTACTACAGTATAACTACAGTCGACTCTCGCTAACTCGAAATACCACGGGACTGGGATTTTTCTTCGTGTTACATATAGTTCGTCGTAGGCATAGTTTCTAGTTATAGAGGTAAACCAAATGAAAATTCGTGATACAGAGGTAAAGAAAAATTATTTTGTCGAAGATTTGTCGAAAACTTAGATTAAAAACTTAGATTTGTCGAAGGTGTAGTTTATTCACTACATCTTCGACAAATCTAAGTTTTTAACTTATATTGTATATCAATGAAAAATACAGTATTTATAATATATAACTTGTAAAACACAAAACGGATAAGATCGCATTAATTCTGATTAAAAAGTCCGTAATATTCCTTTGCTTAAACATGTAAAAACAATTATTACAGTATCGATCATAATTTTTATATTAAAACAATAATATATAGAACCTTTACTGTATCCCCTACAGCTACAAAAATAAACTTGTAACTTTGAATATTACTGTATTAATAAATAACACTTACAGTTCGGTGTAGTACATGACCAGAAACGTGTAAAATAGAGTAAATAATTCACACCGACAGGTTGTATCCTGAACGACGGGATTTCATATTAAAGAGGTCCATTCTTAAAACCTCGTGGTATGGAGGTAAACTTCGAGTTATAGAGGCAAAGCGCGAATCGAATTCGTCTTATCTACTGAACTTCGTGTTATAGAGGCAATTTTTGTGTCCGTTCGAGTTATAGAGGTAAAATATAACCGGAAAATTAGTTCGTGTTATGTATAGTAATTGCTTCGTGTTAGACAGGTTTTTCCAAGGGGATTAAAAATAATTCGTGATGTCGAGGATTTTGTGATATCAAGGTTCGTGTTAGCGAGAGTCGACTGTATCATAATAATAATAATATTCCTTTATTGCTGTTGGACAATACAAATTAATATTGTATAGCATGCGTCAAATTCATAATTTTTAAAACAATTTTAAAATACCAATCACATTAGACAATCAAAACACAAAGTTGATATAAAATAATTTTTCAATGGAACAGCTACAAAAATAGAAAAGTATCAGCCATAGCTTGATCATTGAGGAAAAATTCAGAAGCTCAAGCCAATCCTACTCCTGTTGAGTGGTCCATGAACTCGTCCACCGAGTAAAACACGTTCGATACTAAAAACGTCTTAATTTAATTCAAAATTTTGATTCACAATTTTCAAATAGAATGACTTCTGGGACTCGGTTCAGAATGTTCATTGTTCACCCCCCTCTGGTAGGTATGCGCGCCATTGCTGCCAACTTGTGCTGTGCTGGTCTGAACCATCGATGTAAATGTACACTGGATTGGTAACTCAGGCCTCGCAACGCGAGCCGCCGGCAGTGGTTGCGTTTAAGATTTTGCAGGGGCGATGGGGGAATGCATCTTTTGCCGGCAATGTAATGTATCAACTTGCACTGACCGTCTAGTTAAATAGCAATTGTAATTACCTAGTAGTTATAGCAATACATCTATTATAGCAAGCTGTACCCGTAAAACTGCTCCCAAATCCGTATGGTTTTATTAAGGTTAACACAGTTTTGCGCTTTTCCCCCAACGCCCCTTCAATTCGGCCCGGCTGCAACCCCAACGCACAGCTGTGTTGGTTCGGAAATCACTACACGAGCTTTATGGGGAGCGCGCTATCCAGTTGTATTAATTTACATCGATGGTCTAAAAAAATATTTCTGGATCTGGTGTCGTACTCATGCACATCCCTGCCCTGGATCGGTTGGCTTTTGAACTTGCAAAAGAGTGCAGTTTCCAGAATGTACAGTTCAGCCAGTGTCAGCAATCCCAGTTCACGAAAGGCATTTCGGCACGAATCTCTAAATTTTGAGTTTTGATATGATTCTTATAGTTTTTTTTTCTGAAGGAAAAAGATGCGGTTGAAGTTTATCAGTGAGCATCCTCCCCACACAGCAATACCATATTGCATTGAATCAAACCGTAGTAAGCCATGAACAATAACTCCTTGGGACATCGTTCAGAGAGCCTTCTGAGAGAAAAATTCCTGAATTCCTTCTTGCAAACACTGTAGACATGATCAGTCCACGTCAGCTCATCAGCAATGCGCATTCCGAGGAATTCTGTGTGACTCACTTCCTCAATGATAGTGTTGTCTATCATTTCAGTAGGGCGTTATGTGTTATCTCATGCTTTGGGATGCAAAGTTTACTGTAAATATCAGACATTGAGATGCGATGTTTACCATTGCCATCGTGCATAGAGATATAATTTTCACTTTTAATTACTCTCTGTGTTTCCTGTTGATTATTCCAATAATTTCGTTAAATTTGTTGTTACTGCTGTGAAAAAGTAATATTACAAGTAATTTCTAATAACCGCTGAAACTGTTTACCACATTCAATTTATTTTTATTAGCTTGGTATACTATTAATTTGATGATGTAATTTTTGCCTACATAAGGATTTACATAAGAAGTTTTTGCCGTTGCACTAAGGACTTAAAAAAGTCTTTTTAGATAGTAGGCCTGTATCCTAAGAGGGAAAAACCCCTTTATTGAAAAATCTCTGCGCTAATACAGTAATTGAAGCGATTAAGTGGGACAGAACTGAGTGGCTTAGAGGTATTACTCGGGCTTTGTACTAGCTTAAACCTCATCGGACTCTATATGACTTCTTCATGTCATCAATCTTATTTCGTTCAGGTTTTTATATGGTATATTAGGCCCACGTGTTAAGTTAGGTAAGACTCACTTCATAGGTGAACACCAAGTAGATGTTTATAACCAAGTGACTGAAATATTTTGTTTGTATTCTCTCCGTTTTCTTCTTTAGATACGCTCTCTCTTGAGACCCATAAACCATAAAAGCACTACGTAACTTAATCAACCATAGTTTATTACTGTATATCCCTGTAATAAACCTTTGCTTGGTTAGAAATTGTTTGTTGGTGATGGTGAGTTAATGTCTCGATTTTGGTTTTTGCGGGCTTTTTCCATCACTGATTATTACAAAACAAACAAAAAACAAGAATCCTCGACGTTTCGGGATCTAGAATGTGATCCCGTCTTCAGGTGGAAAAGAACCTAGAATATAACATGATTATCATCACACAGCCATGAGGGCCTGGACAAACACGTGGCTAAAACAGAGAACTTTAAGAACAATAAAAAGCACTGACACTAAAACAAAACAAGAACTTAATATAATTAAGAAATGATATATTTCACAAATCAGAACAGAACATTTTTACTTCCACACCCAATCAGAGCAGAGCAAAGTCAGTCTTCAGTCTTGTATTCTTTTTTCGTTTTCGACGTTGATGTATTTGACTGCTTTTACATGTTTATGTTATGTTTTTGTCCAGGTCCTCTTGGATGTGTGTTACAATCTTGATATTTTCTAGGCTTCTTTTTACTTGTGGATGTTTTTTGGGATCAGATTCCAGATCCTGAAAGGTCGTGAAACTTATTTTTACTAACCAAGTTAATGGCAAATGTCTGCACAATTCAAAACCCAAATCTAAAACCGAATCTTATTACCGAATCGGTGGTAATAAATTAATGAGACGATCGGAGATGTCTTCGTAGCTGTAAAATAAACCCAAGGGAGAGTCATCATCATCATATATTTAATATCGTAGGTTGATTCTTTGTGTCCAAATTGTGGGCGTCTGGCAAATCGTAGAAAGATGGGAGATGACTCAAATTAAAGGTCTCTATTCCGTGATGGCGGAAAAAATTATGAAATTGCTTGAAATTCACCAGAAAACGAGAAATATAACGTAAAATATCTGCCATTTAAAAAGCATTGGGATCTAAAAACGTCTGCTTTGTTTACAAAAACATGTGGTGCTGATACTTGTTGAAAACCATGAGGAAGGCTGGATATCTATATGGTAGATTCAGTTTGAAGGTATTCTGTACTAAAATAAATAAGGATTGTTTGAATTTTCCCTCATTAGAGGTTTTTAGTCCCTCCAAGCCTCTAGTTCAAAATTAAGTACATACTATTGATATGTCGTAATCAATACCCCTATAATCATATCCAATATTAACCTAGAAATTTTAGGATGAAAATAAATGTTGACAATCGTGTTGCGAATTGTGGTTTGTTTCGCGTGAAGGGTGCAATGAACAGAAGGGTTGTCACGTAGCTACGCCACGTCGCCCTGGGGGCTCCAGCGTACCACGGTAAAGGTCTGAGTCT
This sequence comes from Flexamia atlantica, assembly GCA_035578135.1. Classification (NCBI taxonomy): domain Eukaryota; kingdom Metazoa; phylum Arthropoda; class Insecta; order Hemiptera; family Cicadellidae; genus Flexamia; species Flexamia atlantica. The sequence continues at coordinate 391,869 of JAQJVK010000003.1, read as the reverse complement.
GGATCGATAGCGGCTCCCCCCCCTCCCCCCCCCCCCCCCGACACGACGAGTACCTGGGTTTATTTTGTCATAAATATCGTCATAATACCGGTACTGTACGTGTGCGTGTAGACGGTGTAGACTCGACCGGCTGGGCATTTATCTATTTGTGTTTATACCGATGAGGATCATGTAACGTAAATTAGGGGCGTCCATGGAGGGAAATAGTTGCACCATGGACAAAAACTTTGGGGGGGGATCAAACTTTTCGGAGGGGGAGTAGAAATTATGGAGGAAATAAAATAATATATTCACGAAACAACATTAGTTTGGTACAACATATTCTCCGGAACCCTGAGTATAGAATGATATTCTATACTCACGTTCACAAATTTCGGCAATAGTTTGTTTTATTTTTAGATTGTGCCAGTCTGAAGTAAACTCATCCACCCTTCTGAATATTCAAGAAGAATTTCATATTTTAAAAATCGCCCCTTGTACATCTCTCATTGCAAATATATTGAGGTAGGCTATAAAATTTGTTAATATAAATTAGGAGTTCTGGCATTGACTTTATACCTAAAATTTTTTTTTCTTTTTTTAATACTTTAAATATATAAAAAATATTTTTTCTTTATAATCAATGGTTCCGGTAAAAATGCTCCGTTAGTTCAAAGATCTAGGACGATGTTCAACATTATATTATTGTAACGCAGCAATTCATTGTAATTACTCCCTCTACGGTAGTACTACTGTAGTTTTGAGTTTAGTCGGTAGATTTTAGGTTAGGGGGGGTGCTGGCTGTTTTTTTGGGGGGGGAATGCGCCATAAGCCTTGGGGGGGGGATGGGCACCCCTGACGTAAAATGTGTACCGAAAGGGAAATTAGGGAGGAGAAGAAAGTTGGGGAAAGGGGATATAACAAGGTGTGCCAGTTGGACGAATGACCGTTAATACAGATAATTTACTAAGAAACTGTAAATTTCAAGGTGTAGTGAATCGAACTGATCTGAACTGATTATTTAGCTTTCATGCATTTTTTATGATAAATATTATTTAAATTTTCACCGCCAACATTTAAAGGACGCAACTCGAAGCCAACGTACAGGCATTAGTGCCCATGTCGGCTTATTCCCACATTTATTTTACTGTTAAATGCTAAATTATATTAATCTCTACTTTTTCCAATCGCATGTAAGTTTTTATGTATTATTTTATGCCAGTAAATTCATTCAGAACAAGTTCTTATTTATTAAGTACAAATAATTATGTGCTGTAAATATTGCATAGGTGTACTTTTTATACTGGAATAAATAAAATTGTTCATTCATTCATTCAGTCGTTCGTTCGTCGGTCCGTCCGTCCATCCATCCATCCATCCATCCATCCATCCATTCATCCATTCATTCATTCATTCATTCATTCATTCATTGAAACACCACCTCCGATTATAGCCGCAAATTTAAGTTTTTGACATCGTAAAAATATTTTGGTCTTGATTTGTAGGAATAAAAAAGAATGTGAAACATCGAAATTCATGCGTCTTTCAGTATGATTCATGTGGCTTCTTCTCTCAGTGAAGTAAACATATTTTGATCTTGATTTGAAGGAACAAAAAGGAATGTAAAACGTAGAAATGAACTTTCTCTAAAGTAAAGAAATGAAAATAAAAGGGAGTTTCTTAGTTATGTAAGAAGGAGTTATATCTAAGGCTTACCTTACGATCCAATTATCATCAGTCCTTTCTCCTAGGTTGAGCTAAACTTTATTTTTCTTATCTCTTGCTTGAGATTTGGTCAAGTTGTATAAAACTACACATATTTCACATTTACACAAATATATACAACAACACTGATAAAGAAAACTGAGGTTCATGGCCATGACTGTGACTAGTACACCTAACCTCCAACGTTGGGGAGGCTGATGACATGACTAGTATAATATGCTAGTCATATATGATGCTAGTCATATATATGCTAATATGATGCTAGTCATATATATGCTAATATGATGCTAGTCATGTCATCACCCTCCCCAACGTTGGAGGTTAGGTGTACTAGTCACAGTCATGGCCATGAACCTCAGATTTCTTTATCAGTGTTGTTGTATATGTTTGTGTAAATGTGAAATATGTGTAGTTTTATACAACTTGACCAAATCTCAAGCAAGAGATAAGAAAAATAAAGTTTAGCTCAACCTAGGAGAAAGGACTGATGACAGTGCTACGGCATTGAAACCTAGGTCTCCGTTTAAAAAAAACAATTGGATCGTAAGGTAAGCCTTAGATATAACAATGTTCAATAACGATCCAGAGGCTATATCCTTAAATAAAAAAAGGAGTTATAGTTCAATTCACCCCTGGGAGGCTACAAAACATACATTGAAAAATTTATGTTTACTAAAATTATTGTATCAATCATGACTAAAAATCGTCTTACATTAACGTTAATAAACTAAAACCCGTTGATGATTGGGAGGAGAAGCCAACATACTGAGCGATTGTTGCACAGTAGGCAAAGAGGGTTGCGTAATCAAAACTACCTGTGAAGGTGTAAATACCCCATTTAAGGGTGAGAGTTTATTATCTGCGTTGTTGCCAAGTTTTAACAGTTGATTCGAGTAGAATGAGTCGTGAGGAGCAATTTACAACTATCTTTCAACTCTAAAAAATGTATTGCAATATATCTCATTTAAAGTGTATTTCTGTTTAGCTTTAAATTTTAGTTTCGTGGACCTATCATTAGCACGATATTTTATATTTAAAACAGTCTTTACTCGTTCGGTAGGTTTACATTTCTTACAATTTATAGCTCTCTAAAGACAGATATTCTTTTTTTTATGCTCGATAAAGTTTATATTTATATTAATCGTCAATAACAGTAAAAATCACATGAAAATGAAATTATCCTCATTCATTAAACATATTTACTGTCAACTTACACATTGTACGCAGCAAAAAAAAGAAAAAATTAAAAACAACCCACAGGCTTCCTCGCAGTCTCTAATCAATATAAAACATCATGTTAAAAGCGTGTATCATGAATTAAAATGCTAAAGAATAATTCACTTATTTCTTCATTTACGGTTTTATGGAACATTAATTTACTATCCTACGCATTGAACTCCCCCCCCCTCCAGTCAAGTTCCACTTTAGATATCTATAGCCAGTATGACCTTGTCCCAATGTGTTACGTAAAGTTATTATTGTTTACTTCAAATGCACTCATTTCTCGAACAAACATAAAAAAGTATTTTATTCGAGGCATTGCGATCACAATTTCACATGTTTTTTAAGAGACTGAAACGCAAGTTAAATTTATGAGAAAATTGTTTACAATTATTCAGTAATTAAGCTACATTATAACTGTTAAAACCTGTATTACAATAGATAAAACTGAAAAAGTGCGCTTTACGTTTGGTCAGTTGATGAACCAATTTGTTTTTTGCTCACACAAATCAAAAACAATTATTCCGTCCACTGATTGGTCAAAGCTTCAATAAAATGTCTGATTTCCCCAGTTCTCTTGAAAAATTCAGATTAATAAATTGCTAGTCTTTTATCCCCTTTCACGTTGGCTCTTTGATTTCCTTTTAGCGAATTTCCCCTAAAGGGAATTAGCGAATTTCCCCTAAAGGGAAGAAGCTATTACCGTAGGTCTCATGGTAAGACCTAAGCCCGAGACCATGATAACTTTCAGTTTTGGGGCCACCAGAAGCAGAAAACACCATTCGTTTGAATTTGTATATATATATATATATATATATGTGTGTGTGTGTGTGTGTGTGTGTGTGTGTGTGTGTGTGTGTGTGTGTGTGTGTGTGTGTGTGTGTGTGTGTCTGTAAGCACGATAGCGGCCGTAACAATTTTTTACGGCCGCTATTTTTTTACATAATTTTTTAGAAAATCTTATTTTCTTTTATATTATAGTAACATGTTAAGATCTTAAAAATGTGACTTGATTATTTTTAATCCTCGATATGTGGCGATTCAAAATATTATGTTTCATGGCTGCTTGCCATTTATTGTATCCTTAAAGAAAAACTGTAACAATAGTGCTCTGTAATAAGTTCAATAAATGGAAAATAAAATTCATGGTCTAAAAGCTTCAAAAACTATTTTTTGATTCTTAATTTCTTCCATTACTAAACTTCTAAATTACAGAGACCCCCATATAATAAAAAACCTTGGTGTGTGGTGTTTTGTATTGGGGATTGGGGGGAGTGAGTTTTGTTAAAGTGTCCCGTTTTTATTTGGAAACAATCTGGTCACCCTACTCCTGGGGCCACGTGGTTTGCCTCTGACTATACCCAGCTGGATCGATACCCTACCCTACCCAGCCGGGCCGGCGACTGTCCGTCTGTCCGTCCGTCTGTAGTGAATCATCGTGGTTTACGGCTGTTAACTTTCACAAATTGAACTCAAGTCTGTAATGTGAACGGGTACGCGAATTTGCAATAGACGCTATCACAAAGTCCAACCAATCGCAAACCGACGCGTAATGTTCGTGTCAAATAAATTGGCTCAGTCTGCCTGTAAAGCAAAGCCACACTAAAATACGTCTAGTGTAGTGTGGCCTTGCTGTAAGGGTACGTTTATGTTACAGCTGGGATTAGCTGTACAAGCTGCGATCCTATCAACGAGTACAACTATCATCGAGTAGAAAATACAATCGTGCTTTGTAATGGGTCCGTTTACGTTGGAGCTGCGCTGTGACTCATTCTTGGGTCCCGACCGTCGATGGCAGCAGCGACAAGAGCTCAATTCATTATCTCAGCTAGTATTGGACGGTTTACAATCAAAAATTATAAAGGCAAACGGTATATTGTCCAACATTTCTATTTTCATTCTCATATGATAACCAAATTTTTTGGGATGCTTTCTTAAATAGAGACAGGTGATAGTATTCCCCAAATGCATTTCTTTCCTTATTGATAGGATGTGCCCAATACTGACACTCTCTAGATTCTAATATAGTAGTTTATGCAACGATTGTATCATGAATGTCCTTAAGCCACGAGTGAGGTTCTAAATATCTCACGAGTGGCTTAAAGGCATAATAAAATCGTAGCGTACACTGTTTTATCTACGACCAACATTATACGACATTTACTAATGATGGAATAGGTCAACTCAAATTTGAGGTTAGGCACATGAGCAGACTTAACCATGCTGTTGTGGAACAATCAGCTGATGGGATAAGTTAACTCAAACATGAATCGTAATGCAACAATCAGCTGATGTGCGAATTGCGTAATTGTCATTATGACATTACTTTCGTCAAATGCCGCGCTCCCAATGGTCTAGAACCTGTATCATAAAGTGACACACCAGTTACATAATGTTAACTTTATGCAACTGATTTGTGTTTGGTTTAATAATGGACCCCATTATGACATTAGTTGTAATATTGTTATTGGTGATTATTGCAATAGCTTAGATAAAATTCTTTACAGCACTTGATGTTAAAACTAAATACTCTTCTTCGGTATCACGCATCTTCACCTTGAGCGCGACTGTCGCAGTCGCGACATTAACACCCGACCAAAGCAGAGGGCTCCTCCCTACTACTCGCATCGCTGCTCTCATCCCTGCAGCAACCGTTTGTCGCTCCAACATAAACATACCCTATGCCTGACGCTGAAATTGGGAGCCAGAGCCACAAGATTTGCCTCCGACTATACCTAGCTGGATCAATACCCTACCCTACCCAGGCCGGGCCGGCGACTGTCCGTCTGTCCGTCTGTAGTGAATCATCGTGGTTTACGGCTGGTACTTCTTACTTCCACAAATTGAACGCGAGTCTCCAAGTCCGGTGTTTTCAAGGCGAAGTGAACCAGCGCCGGCGTCGAGTCATAACATAACCCGAGGTTTGCGTGCAAGCTAATGCAAGGGAAATGAATTGAGTCATCATGCTTATGGCTTAAAGTGAATAGCCTAGTAACAGTTTTGACAATGATTGTCATATATTTAATTTCGTAAGGCGATTATTTGTGCCAAAATTGTGGACATCTAGCAAGTCGTAGAAAGATGGGAGGAGGCTCGAAACGGTCCCGATACGGTTTACATGATGGCTGGAAAAATACTGAAATTGCTTGGAAATCACCGGAAAACGAGAAATAACGTAAAATAGCTGTCATTTACAAAGCATTAGGAACTAAAAATTCTGCTTTGTTTACGTAAAAATGTGACGCTGATACTTGATTAGAAACCATGTGTTGGATATTAACGTTGTAGATATAAAATCCAGTTTGCTGTGAAGATATTTTGTACTATAGTAAATAAGGCTTGTTTGAAGTTTTCCTTATTAGGGGCTTTCAGCCCCTTCAAGCCACTAATATTGTTAAGTTACATAACATCCTTTGAGATAAGAATATTTTATGTAACATGAACGCTTCAGTGGAGAAGTTAATAGAAGCTGCATAATTTTAGAAACAAGGAGAAAATAGCGTTTGCGCCAGCAGCTAGCAGCTAGCAGCTATTTAAAAACAATAAATTTGACGTTTCGAAAATTTTTTTCCACGATGCCTTTTTGTGTCTTTGGCTTGAATATCCGAAAGAATGTGTAGTGGACTTGTAGTTACTGTATATTTATGAGTGGGTCTGCATCAATATTCATATCGTAATCCTTGTGACACAACACGCTTGTTATGATATTGTTTCATTCCCCAAACATCCGTCTGTGCTGCATTGCCCCTAAAAATAATTGTATGTAAATTACAGTAGAGCGGCGATTAACCGAACGTCGGTCATCCGAACCGTCGGTTACCGAACGCCGTAATAATTCATATTTTGAACATGATTCTCAAGCAATTCAAATTCGCGTGCCAAAAAAAGTGTCAGGGCTAAATCAAAAACAAATTTTGGACTTTTTCGCTTAAAAAAAAGCATACAGTGTACTGTATCTATTATGATAAATTGTTCTTTAAAAATTTATATTTATTTTGTTCTTTAAATTTATTTATTTAAAATTTATTTATTCTGATCGATTTCATAATAAAATTACGTGAATAATGTTTTTTGATCATTTTTTAGCCTTTTTACTAGTAAGAATTACGTTACTTATATAATTTTTAAATTTTGTCTTTTCATGTTCGATTATCCGAATATTCAGTTATCCGAACACCCCTTGTCCCCAATTAGTTCGGATAATCGGCGCTCCACTGTAATTTCACCGGTTGCTTGGCTTTGGTACATTGGTGCACAGTCCGTAAATTGACCAGGGAGGAATCCATTGAAGAGAGGGGTTGATGTTTATTTTTGTGAATAGTTAAAAATAATACTTTTATAACGGGAAATTCGTTCACAAGAAACTTTGTCAGGTTACTGTACACGATATAAATACAAGTGGTGTATACGATTCAAGTGGTGTCCATATATTTAAGCTTCTATCGAATAAATTGGTTCGACAAGTAACCTCAGAAACACAATAAAAGCAATACAGTATTACTTCCTCTCACTTAGGAGTGAGAAGAACTAATATCGCTTTTTGCGATGAGTTTTAACGAAAATTAATTTGATAATTGAAGGGGTCCCCCGTAAAACGTTCTAAGCGACAAAATTTCAAAATCGGAGATAATCAGTGAAAAAGGTTCTCCAGGACATCAGGTTCTCGTGGTATATTTTGTTTTGAAGATATTTGAGTTTGTAGCCCTGATTTCGTCTGTCAAAGTTTGTGTGCTTCGCGAGACTGCACGGACATTCTGGGTAATAACGTTCTATTCGCCGAAAGATGGAATCCCCGCCGGTCGTTGTGCTGTCACCCAAGGACCAAAATCGCATAAATAAAAATAAAAGACGTGAAGTAAATATTGGAAAGCGGAAGGACCAGATTGAATATAGAAAAGCTGGATTACCCTATATTTTAAAAAAATAAGAAGCCAAGGCCTGGGAATTGCCCCCAAAAGAGGTGGGTAGAATAACGTTTTAAGCGCCACATGTGGATAACTTTTAGCAAAATGACGTATCACGTTTTATTAACAACATTACGTTTTTGTACTTTTACATCAATGAAATTGTTTTATATTCACTTTTATTTTTGTTTCTGTTGGTATTCCTACCCTCCCTTATGTTTTCTTCCAAAGTAGAAGAGCAGTCCGTCAGAAAACGTTCCAAGCGCCAGTCATTTAGAACGTTATAACCCCTAAAAAAACACGTAAAATGTTTTAAAATGCTTGATAGCAAGTACAAATTCAATATAATGCTACATTATGATGTTATAAATAGGGTGTTAAAAGATTATACATGATTATAAGTTCTAACCTTCAAAAAACCGTTAATTTTAGAATTCAACTTTCAACCCTTGATTACTCAAAACTAGGTTTTTGTCGTTTAGAACGTTTTACGGGGGACCCCTTCAATTAATACCGTTCTGCAACAATTACTGTATACTTATTCCCCTTGATACCCCAAACTTGTAGAATTTATGTAGGCACTGAAGGTTACAAGAAATTGGAAGATATAGGTTGCATCAAATCTCGTGGCCTAGACCGCCCTTAAGACTAATGTAAATGCATTCGGCTTACGGACAGCCAGGGCCGCGTCAGTTAACGCGACCTGTAAACGATCTGCATGAGCTGCAGTTTGTGACACAGTATCGGAGCGGTGTCTCTCAGTCTGGGGTCCAGTGAGGCAGTCGAGTTATTTAATATTGATGGCCCACGTGTTCGCGGCCCCGGGGTCTGGCTACCTTTGCTGCGACCTTTCATAGCTCCCTCATTGTAAAGTTGTTTATAACTTTGATGGATTTTAATTTCTTACCGCTCTCCATTCTCCAGTCTCATTATATTATTATTTAAGATGACCACCAGTATTGTATATTTCAAGGTGTAAAAGATTGTAAGACGAGTATACAATGGATTACGGTATATGAAGGCTTTGTTGCTAACAAATACCAGCTGATTCGTATGACTGGATCATAAAGTTATAATAGTATATTTCGCAACAAGGGCCGAAAATGACGTTTTGCAGGCTTGAAACGATCGAGAGCGCAAAACCCTTTCGGTCGAGGTGCGATGATATTTTTCACCACACTACACAATGAAATATACCCTATGTAACTTTGATAATCTGATTATTTTTTTGACTCACTTGAAAACAAGAACTCTGAGGTTATGAGTGAGCATACAGCCACGGCGCTAGTAAATGGCAACAACGCGTCTAAGGTGCAGCTGATTTGTTAATCCATACTTTCTTATGGCATTATATTTTGCTTGATTGAAATCAGCTGGCTCTGTAAGGGGTTTTACCATCTAAAAAATCCTTGCAAAGCGGCGTTGCCAGTTCGAAGGCCGCGGCCTTATTACTGCAGACGGCCATCCTACAGACGGCCATGACGTCACATGCAGCTATTAAAATCACATATGGTCGCAGCCACCCTGGAACCCCTGGAACCTACCGAATGTGATGCTCTCTCATTGTTTCAAGCATATAAACGATCAGCTGACTTTCGGTCCTGGTCCCCAATAACTGAGTTAATTTCCCATAATAACTCACAAATTATAATTCTTATTGGCAATGCCATTGAAGTTCACTTACAAAATTTATCCCTATTTTACCGTAGTCTAAAAGTGTAATATTAACTTAACGACAGTTTCTTTAAAAAAATTACAGATTGAAATGAAATAAAACTTAAATAACTGTGATATCTGTTTTGGATACTATCGTACACTCATCTCAAACCATCCTTTAGCCAAGAGATCTAGGATGCTTACTTATATTCATTTAAGAAGAAGGTGTAATTTATTTTACACGAATTATCATTATAAGTGAAGACTTTATTAGGAGGAAAATAGTTAAAAGCTTGTTATGAATGCTTAGTAGACTGGTCGCCCTTGGCCGTCGTATGGGTGGATGGGCAAGTAATTAATGATATCGGGTAATTAGTCGGTCAAGATCAACTAATCAGTCTAACAAGGCTCTAGCACTAATCATCTGAGAGATACACTCTCATAGTTAATTTACTTCCAGCATTTAACTCAAAACACTTCCTTCCCGTCCGCCGCTGCCCCGACGATTTTTAAGTGATTTAAAAAAAATTATACAATGTATATAAAAGAGGAGGTTCACATATAGCTCGAAATGTCAAATGATGCCAAATTGAGGCAAATTATGTCATTTTGACACCAATTTGACGTCATTTGACATTTTGTGCTATATGGGTTGGTTTAGATGCATATCTGTAAATATCTTTGAAGTTTATGGACTCGGACATCACTAGTCCGTTTTGCCATAAAACTTGGTACATAAGAATGCATAAAATTTAACCATTGACTTTGAATGTATAAGTATAAGACTTATACATTCAAAGCCAATGATTTAACGTAGAAGGTTTTAAGCCATCGATTTCATTCTATTTTGATTGGGTTCTTCCCCAAAGGCCCGCAAAGGTTCCCACATTGATCTTATGCAACGGTATTGTTTACATTAACAACGGTATCGGTCCCTTAGTTGCCATTGGCTGTTGGGCTATTAATTAACAGTCCTGTCTAAGGAACATGTCGGCCTTAGTCACTATTTGGCTGTTGGGCTATTAATTAACAGTCCTGTCTAAGGAACATGTCGGCCTTAGTCAGTAACACGACCACTAGATCGCGCCACAATCATCCTTCACTTGTCTGTCATTCATACTTTGCTTATAATACCTGCCTGGGTAGGTCGCCATTTCAAGCAATGTATGTATTTATGCAATGACAAAAAGCTAATGACATGTTTACTTGCACGGTGATCTTTGGTAAGTAGTCAAAGCTTTGTCAAAGGTATGACAACGTCTGCTGGGATAAGCTAGCATGTAGTATAGTATAGATGGATTAAAAAGTCTTTAACCAGGGCCGGCCCAACAGTTTTTGGCGCCCTAGGCGAAGGTATTACTTTGCGCCCCCACCCCTTGTTTCCCATCCGTTCAGTATGGACGATCAGGGCTAGAGAAAAAACTGATACACCTTGACCAATTTGATGGAAGAATAAAATCCAATTACTAAGGTGCCCAAGTACTTCTTGCTGTTCATTTAAATTATTGAAACCACTTAAAAATTAACTAATTTTACTTCTCTTTGTGGTTAGTTATTGGTAAACATATTCTAAAAGAATTGTGAAAAGACTTAAGTGTTTAAGTCATGGATAGTTATACAATATTTTCTACTTAATTTTTGGACAAATAAGGGGCTATATTGGCTAAAGCTTATTCAAGATAAAAAATGAACCCAAACTACATAGCAGGGAATCGCCAAAAGAGCGGAGAATTTCGTGTGCTAAGTATCGGATTATAGTAACGTTAAAGGGAATGGTAGGGGATTCCATCATTACCCATATGGAAAAATTTATATTTAAAATATATTTTTTAAAATATATAATAATATATTTTAGAATAAAACGTCATATATTTGAAATATATATTGAAATATATTTAAATATACAAATTATGGGACCCAGAAAGATATAATTATATATTTACTAAATATATAATTATATATATAATTTATTTCTAAAATATATTTAAATTATATTATTGTTTGTTGTTAATAATATATTATTTTATATTTGTAATATATTTAGGTAAATATATTGTTGTTTGAAATAAAAATATATTTTAAATATATTTAATTTATATTTAAAAATATTTTTCAAAATATGATTTTTTCAATTTAAATGTCAAAACTCAACAAAAAAATTAATAAATTGATATATAAATATATAATATTAGCCTTACATACGATTTTCATGAACAAAAAAAGGGTGACCACGCTGGGATTCGAACCCCGGACCTTCGCTCTACCTACCCTAACCAAGCCTACATCCTATCCTTATCCTGACCTACGCCTTAACACACTCGGCTAATTCGACTCATGGGTGCCGGCATAACTTACGATGTAAAGCTGATTGGGAACGCTGTTTCCTTTTTGAGTTGGAGTTTCAATGCTTTTGCGTTGTAGCACTAGTCTATTTTTAATGGACAGCATTCAGTAATTAAATAGTTGCTGTTGTATCTAACACACGTTGCGTACTTTAAGTTTATCATAGGAGTTGGTGAAGACTGTAAATGTTCTTTGTATCTTATTTGAAAATTTATTCTAAAGTTTGTCCAAAATAGATGTTACCGTATCGCAGTTCCAACATTTAAGTTTATACACTCCCCTGCTTTCGTCAAGTCATCTTTTTTCTTTTCTGCCGTTGCTTGTGATCGCTTATAAATCAAATGAATTATTATTATTTTTTAGTTCCATAGGCTATTTTTACTTCCGCATTTTTAAAAGTCTCATACAGTATATGCTTTGTTAATCGTACATAATCTGATTTAGCATTGGGCATTACATTATGTGTTGAGTGACAGTATATTGAGATGTATTTCAATAGTGTTTCCTTAAATATAAAACATCCTATATAGTATAGGACTGCATAAAAATTGACTAAGAAATATCAATTATTTTACATGTAATTTTTCTTTGTCATTTTTATATGAGTACATTCTGGTCAGTACTTTTAATTTTTCATCTATATTGGTGTAATTATGTTTACTTCATACTATGTAATTATGTTTACTTCATGTGTTATGCGTTTGGTATATTTATATTAGGGTATCTATAAAAGAACTTCAGGGTTTTGAGGCAAAATATTGTTATGAAGCAATAAGCTTATATAACTGTTTTATACATGATTAAAAGGTTGCATTTTGAAATTTTCTTTAGCAATTTCATAAAGTTCAAAATGGGCTCCCTTGGCGGCACAGCACACACATCGTAACGATTTTCCACCTCCTTATATATCCTGGCTGACATTTCTGGGGGGAGCGGTTGCCACAGAATTAATTATTCTTTGCCTGAGGTGGTCAACATCACGAATTTTCGAAGGATTCTTTGTACCGTAACGACAGATTTAGTTTATACTAGCCAAATAACGCATTGAGCCTTTTGTTGCGGCGCTGCCTTTAGCGCAGGAATTCAGACAGCACTTGACAGCCGCGCTAAGTTGTTTCAAGGCCAATGTTCCGCAGCATTGCCACCTCTTGACAAAAACATTCCCAACTGTTATGAGTTAAACCTTATGAGCTACTCGTTTCAAAGAAATTAAATGCATTTCGCTACCTTCTACAGTTATTTAGATATTAATTTTTAAAATCCCGGAGTTCTTTTATAGATACCCTGCATAAGATGTTCCGTATATTTTGATTTTATGCTTGTCAATTTGTTTAATATATTATAAATATATTTGTTTTTATATTTGCAATATATTGTTAATAATATATTTCAAATATAAAATTAAAGTTATATTTGAAATATATTCAGAATTATATGTTATAAAATATATATGGTGTTAATATATTTAAAATATATATCACTAACAGTATTTCGTAATATATCTGTCTTACTTTAGTTTTAATATATTTGTAATGTATTGCAGAATATATTTCAAAAATATATTTCAATAAATATATTTTAAATATATACAAGAATATATTTAAAATATATATCACTAACAGTATTTCGTAATATATTTGTCTTACTTCAGTTTCAATATATTTGTAATGTATTGCAAAATATATTTCGACAATATATTTAATTAAATATATTTGAAATATAAACAAGAATATATTTCAAATTAATTTCACTAACAGTACTTCATAATATATACTCTTACTTGAATTGAAATATATATATTATATATTTCAAAATATATTCCTAAAATATATTTCATTAAATATATTTTAAATATATTATGGTATATACTTCAAATATATTTTCAATATAAACTAAAATAATATATATTTGATAATATATTCAATATATATATTGGTCTTTTTAAATATATTTTAAATATATTTAAATATATAATTTTTCCATATGGGTAAAGATAAGCTTGAAATTTTTAAAGCGATTAAAAAATAACTATGTATGAAGCATCTATATATTACTAATTCTGTAAGCGATTTTTTAAAATCAAAATTGTGAAAGTTTGACAGCTCGCAGAATGATGGGAGAGGGCTCAAATGAAAGGTCTCGGCCCCAGGGGACCGGGAAAAATAGCAGATTATTTCCAAATATACGAGAAAATGAGAAATAACGAAAAATATCTTCCATTTAAAATGCATTGGGATTGAAAAACATCTGCTTTGTTTACATTAAACATGTGGTGCTAAAGCTTGATTCAAAGTCATATGGTAGATGTTGACACATGTGGTTTTTTTTTTCAAATTGCAGCTAACTATGCACGTTCAATGTACTATATCCAAAATATTTAAAATTTAAGATTTTTTGATTTTATAATAATTAATGGTTTGAGTTTTTTTCATAATTTAAAATCATAAAAAGTTAAGTACGTTTGTTTAGTTTATGTTATAACGATGCAGTTTTAATACCAAATTATCTATTTTATATATATATAATCACGTAAGGAAAGTTTTTGCGCCGAAATTGTGGGCGTTTGGAAGGTCGCAGGATGATGGGAGGGGGCTGAAATTGAAGGTCTCCATACCAGACACTCGGGGAAAATACTGAAATTGCTTAAAACTTACTATAAATGAGAAATAACGTAAAATAGCTGTCATTTAAAAACCATTGGGATGTAAAAAGGTCTGCTTTGTTTACTTAAAACCAAATGCTAGATATAATCAAAATAGCTGGCATTTAAAAACCATTGGGATGTAAAATGGTCTGCTTTGTTTACTTAAAACCAAATGCTAGATATAATCAAAATTTTGTGGATCCAAAAGCCTATTTTTTCAGAAGGTATTTTTTACTATAGTAAAGAAGGATTATGCTCAGGGGCTATTAACCCCTTCAAGCCTCTAGTTAATGCTATTCCTGAATAGAGTTATAAACTTAAAATTTAATCATATTACTGTATTTTAATTTAGAGCTTACGTCCATGCAACTTTTCTCTGAAAAGGATGGATTGATTTTATTTTGCGCCCTACTTTTTGACCAGTGGGGCCGACCAACGCCCCCTTTGGGCCCCTGAGGCCCTGGCGCCCTCGGAGTTGCCTAGTTGTCTATGTTGGAGCCGGCCCTGCTTTCAAGTAAACTTAATAAATAAGGTAAACCTTATAAACGTTTAAAGCTCCATGGAGGGAGGGGCAAATTAGGCAGCTAGCGCGCTGTGGGCTCGACACAAACTCTCGGTCTATTCCGAGCGGTAAACATATCTGTGTGTTCGCCAGTGATATGTTTGCTTCCGCTTCCTCCGCCCACTCAACACTTCATTTGTTGTACTTGAGCGGTATAGGCCGATTCAAATAAGAAGGCATAGTCCGTCCGTGAAACTAATGTTAGCGAAAACTATGTTTAGCATTGGGCTTGTGGACGGCGTGGGCCTTGTTATTTGATTCGAACTGTAGGCTAATCGTGAGATCGATCTGTCACACAGTTCCGTCTGATGATTAAGGGGGCGGTCTACCTTAACAGAAAAATCTGCATCACAGAGCGAAATAACATTGTAAAGATAGGGCTAAAGCGCGCTGAAGTACGCTTGCAGACGTTTCGTATCTGGACGACAAAAGCTTTATTTTTGAATATTTAATAAAAATGAGAGTGGGTTCACGTTCTTCAGAATATTTTATAGGCTTCTACAATTTTTATTTTTCTATAAAGCGTTTCTGTTGTTAGTTATGAGACTTTAAAATCTAACAAAAAACTACCTTTTTTTGAAAAATTTACACAATTCCTGTAAATAAACGGGGATAAAATCAAAAATTCTAAAATTATAGCGACCTACAAAAACATATCCTTTTTAAAATGACACCAAAATATTAGAAATCATATGAAAATCTAGCGATCAATGAATAAGATACAAAACCCTGTTTTAGCGCTCGGAACTTGAGGTAGACCGCCCCCTTAAGTGTTGTTGATGTAAAATCCGTAAAAATTTAGTATTGATTGATTCCAATATGGATCTAGCTGTCATTGGCTGTTGGGCTATTAATTAACAGTCCTGTCTAAGGAACGTGCCAACCTTAGTCAGTAACAAGGCTACAAGATCGCGCCACTACCATCACGATCATCACACTCATCCTTCACTCATATTCAGGGTAACGTCCTCCATGAGGTACCTGTCTTAATAAGAATGATTAAGAATAAATGATTGAATGGAATGTTAATTGTCATATTATTGTTTAGCACAATGTACGTGGAACGTATATACAGATGTTATAATTACTGTAGCAGATTTTGTTTTAAATGTATTCTGTGCATGAATATTTAAATTAATAAATTGGATGAAAAATACTCCTTTATTCCCTTAAAGTAGAGCCACAGAGAAAGGTCCGGATATCTGTTCCTTTTTCTGTGGTAGAACTAACATCAATTAATGTTGTATAATCTAATTTCTTAATATTGAGATTTTTACACGTTGACATCAGAATTTAGTAATCACTTAATCACTTTAATAAGACAGGTACCTCATGGAGGACGTTACCCTGAATATGAGTGAAGGATGAGTGTGATGATCGTGATGATAGTGGCGCGATCTTGTAGCCTTGTTACTGACTAAGGTTGGCACGTTCCTTAGACAGGATGGTTAATTAATAGCCCAACAACCAATGGCAGCTGGCTCCAGAAACAAAAAGCTACTAACTTTTCTCGGGATCGATCCGGCTACCTAGAAGTTTGTAGACGGGCACAATAACCACTACACCAACCAGCCAGTTTTAAAATTATTAAATATTATTAATTATTAATAATATTTAATAATTAAGAGTGGAAAGTGGGATAATTGTTTTGACAGACTATCATAGCAAAATATATATTGTTAATTCTCGCGGGTGATAAACAATTAACGAAAGCAGGTGATTTCATCATGAATGAGTGGCTAATAAAACATGTTACAGTTTTAATATAAAACGTCAGCGATGTGATATTAACAATAATTAGAGAGCACGTAATTTATATTTATTTATTTTGTGATGTATATTTTCGAAACATTGATCAATACTTCGAAGGTTATTTTCTTTTTTATTCCGAGATTACGCAATGAGTAAGTTATCTTCGCGGCAATTAGTTGAGTGTAAGTTTTATCCAGTTGTAATTACAGATGTTTGCGGTTTCACACACATCAGTCGATTTATGTAGCCGGGCGGGCAACAGCTTGTCTTCCCGATCGTGTTACACCGCACAGTATCTCGTGTTGTAAACTGCAATACGTGTTACATTCAACACGGGAGGTGTTGCGGTGTAACACCACGCCGGCCTCGGTGCAACACTACACCGGCCTCAGCGACGCCGCCATGTTGAAACCGGAAACCGGCGACCGATGCTATGCACCCACATTACACCATTGATGACTCCACATGGAAACATTCGTTGATACGATAATGTTTAATGGGATCGGATGGATGCGATTTCATAAGTGGTTGAATGAGTAGCTTGTGTCTTGTAGTTATACCACTCGTCTCTTCGTGTCCTGTAATCCAGCTACTTGGTGGTCACGAATTGTGGATAGTTATGAGCGATGGCTTGTGGACGCGGTGTTCCTTAGTGGGGATTAACGTCTGCACTATTGTGTACTTCGTTCGTACAGGGCTTGTAACGGGTTATTTATTATTTATTTTTTTGTTATTTTTTTGCACTTGGTTATTTTTTTAATTCGGTTAATTTTGTTATTTTTTGGAATTTTGGTTATTTTTTTATTGTTTTCAACCTCAGAACTGCTACAAGGCAGACACAGGGGAGTGTGAGGGGGGTGTGCTTATGGTTCGCACTATTCGTCTGTCAGACGATCTCGTAGCAGCATCGTGTAGACGAATCTCGTCAGCCTACATTACTTGAAAACCAAAGTCTCGTTGCGTTAAAATCAAGTCTCGCCGTCAAATCTAGGCAGATTAGTTATTAGTCTGTCGAGATTTTCATTTATACCAAAGTTAAGAATGTATTATCCCCAATGTAACGCCCGTTTTTCTAATTTTTAGCAACATATTTTGTTTACAATAGGTTATTTTTTGGTTATTATTTTCTTATTTTAGTTTTTTTTTATATTTTTTCAACCTGATGACCTTGCTACAAGCCCTGATCGTAGGACCGTCCTCTCAATCATACCAGCTCGTAAATTGTAAACCAGGCAAAATTGTGGTTCGGATCCCACGTTAAAATGTAGGTGCCATAGTTGCCATTGGCTGTCGGGCTGTTAATTAATCGTCCTGTCTAAGGAACATGTCGGCCTTAGTCAGCAACAAGACTACAAGATCGCGCCACAACCATCCTACATTCATATTTATATTGCGGTTAAAATACGCAGCCAGTGCTGCGTCCCAGTATTATGAGAAGTATTTTAAGAACTACAGGAGAAGCTTTTTTTCCTAGCATCAGACTACTTGGAGAATATAGAATTTGCTTTATGGATGCATTTGTATATCAAAACTAGTTTTATCTAAAATATATCATTATATGGCTGCGATGCTTATGACAATTTCTTACTTAACTATCGGCATGTAGGATATTATACTGTGGAAGAAAGTTAATGCTTTTGAAGCATGACTTAAATAAATTTTACTGTGGATGACTTTTTAAAATTTATTTTTTAAGATCTTGTAAATATGATTTTACAAGTATAGATCGTTATTATAGTTAAAATTATTGTTGGCAGCATTGATGGGCTCAATGTTCTTTTTATCCATCTATCCTTCTTACATTGATTTTACCACCGCGTCTATGTTAAACCCCTTCAAAATGATATTATGTATTTACATTAATTGATTGTCAACGATAAGCAAACGATTTAGACTAAAATAAAATAAAGGTTTACTCTTGGAACTATAATAACAAATTTAGGCTACAGTTATTTCAACGCACCTACAGGCGTATAAAGTTTTTCACAATTGCATCCTAAATTTTGCCAGAGGATGAAATTGGATGTAGAGCTGAATTTTCCTTTAATGCCGCTTTATAGAGTTTCAGAATGCGATTCTGAATAACTTTTGAATGTAGTCGCAGTCGCAAAAGCTACGAAGCGTGTGAAAATAATGATTAGGGTGAAAGGACGGAGCGACAAACGAAACGTATCAATTGACGGTTGAATTGTTTAAAACACAACGCGAACCTTGGGCTATTTATTTTAATCTAATTAGGGCGGCAAACGTTCGCTAGTACGTATAAAACCCAACATTTTATAACAATATAATTATAAATCAAAAGCGTTTACGTTTTAAAAATAATTTTTAAAGTTTTTCAGTCATTGAATTAACTTAATATTTTAGGTTAAGACTGAATTTGATTTTTTCAAATAAATAATAAATTTTCTCCGTCAGTATGTTTATAGACCTCTATTAAGATTTGTGTAATGCTATTATTAACAGCTTTTGCCTCTCTGATTTATTATTTTACCCCAAAGTTTATGATTATTTGATAGACATTCTCTGTACATTTTAAGATCGTGGATTCCTCATGTATTGTATTTTATTATGTCTTGCAAAAGCAATTTACAACTGAATTTTCAATGAATTGTTTATGCAAACTTCTGAAGTTTAAATAAGGATTATTATTTCCTATTAAACATTGCTAAAGGAATAGGCCTACAATATTCCGAAGACATGATACAAACCAATAGGGTTATCCAATATCCTTCGTCGAACAGCTGTGTTGATGCAGGCTACTTCGGTTGAATACTGAAATGCCGCATTTCCCCCAGATCTATTCATTCCGGTGCCTTCTGGCTTGATATGAAATTGTCAGTTGGTGGATTCGGTTTTAGAGATCAAGATATATTATTTGTCGTGATCAGTAATTAATTAAATCCATAGTTGAAATGTTAAAGCCTTTTTCGTTTTACCGGCCAAGATAGTTTTAAATAAAAATTTAATTATGATTTGTGTGTACTCTGACTAGTTTTCCCTTCTGCCATAAAAAAATTGTGAGTTTGATTGGAACTCTCTGAAGGGAATGAAAGGACCGAAGATGTTAGAAGATGTTAAAAGTTGAAAATCATCAAGCAATCATGATAACAGTTGCTTCAACAGTTGAAGCAATCATCTTCATGTGTTGAAGATGTTAAAAGCTTCAATAGCAAACTTTTTTCTCAAATTGACTTTTGTGCGAGGTAAACTTTTACTAGTTCCATGTAATATCCTAAAACGTTTTTAGTTCAGTAATAGCAACTGGTTTGTAGAAAGTAGTTTTTGTCTAACATCTTTTTGAAAATTGTATAAAATCGTTGCCATTTAACAACATAAATTAAGTATTCAGAATCTCCGCGTTTTATTTTAAACCTGCATTTCAAATCAGTCCCAGGGAATGAATTCTAAATCAGAACATAAATACGTACATTATGTTAATGGTAGCTTGAACTGAACAAAAATCATAATTTCTTGGAAACGCTATATATAAATATTAAACTTGATAATTATTAAATAAAGGCTGTTGAGCATGTACAACAGTAATTTCATTCATTCTGCAATGTTCGAACGCTATCCATATAATCAACTCAAAACAAGGTACTTTGACAAATCAAACCCTCGCATGCTAGTTGCATTTATGCACCAGTTTCGCAATGTACGGCGAGGGCGTCGCGCCGGGGGGGTGGGGGGGGGGGGGGTATCAGCTGCACTATCGATTGTTGGATGTTTTCGGTCGGCGCTGCGCTCTGTCGGGCTGCGGAGGAAATACTAGTTCCATTTTAGCCCGTGTGATGTAAAAACCACGCGAACTACTTTATCGACAGAAATTCTGTTCTAGCACAGAGAAAGAAGATATTGTCTTGTTTCTCTGTGATTCTAGTTTGTACATTAGCCTATACCGTTGATTATCTCCTTAATCAATGGTACATGTGTATTTTCAGTGATTATACAAGTTATATCATTCTCTATTTAGGTTTTTTTAAATTGTAATCAAAAGAATAAAATTAAACAATATTTTATTTTTTAATTATATTTATATTAGGTACGGTATTTATTTATTTATTATCTATTTACCCTATTCGGTTCCTGTTTTCCCTCAAAGCCAAAACTGGTTAAGTTCTGTGCACCACATTCCTGCAGCAAAAAATATAAAAACAGTAAAATCAGCTCTAAGCAGTAAAAAATAAAAAATAAATAAATAAAAAATGTAATCAGTTATATCAAATTATTTGATTGACGTATAATCTAATTTTGTCATGTCTTTGATCTAAAAACAAAGAAACTAAGCAATTTCAGCTGACATATCAAAAACTTTTGTTAGATTAAGAAATAAAAGTACCATAGAGTCAGTTTATTTTTTGATCTTGCGAAGACTGGATACTTTTTGTTTTAAAGGTTTTATCAGTGTGCAGTTACGTAACTGCTATAATATTTTTAATACTTAACTAGTTCAGTTTTATTTTTTGTTTGCAAAACAGAGACCGCGCCACATTCAAACAGATTTGTTCGAATTTTTGGCATAAAACTTGTTTAACATTATTTTCAAAACGAAAACGCATGGTTGAATATGTTTAAAAATGAACTACCGTAACTTAAAAAAACCTTGTAGCAAATTACCGTAAGTGAGTAGACCCAATGTGACTTTTCAGGGTACCCCATGTAATTAAATTCATCGGTAAATTAAAACTCAGTGCTTTAAAACTAAATAAATCTGGTTTCTACTCCACCAGTCCAAACAGTTAGAATACCGTAGCGCCTGCAATACAGGGAGCAGTGTCGCGCGGCACAGCGGCGCGTGGCGTGTCTGCATCGGCGGACTGAAGGCGCTCGCGTGACTCCCAGCTGATTTACAACCAGCCAGTGGTTACTGTAAGCAGTGGTATCGAACTCGCTTGAGGTCCTTGTCACTTATGTGGGCCAGCCTATTTTAGCTTGTACCGTTTGGTTTTGGGGGTCCTTTCACCTTTGCCTTGGATTTGATTTTGTTTCTGTTATTGATTTAAGTCTTCTGCATAATGTGTTAAAAAGAGTCCATAGGACAACAAAAAACGCAGCTTCTTGATAATACTTACTTCCTCCAATACCTTCAGATCCTCCTTTTAAATGTCCTTCAACGTTTCCACACAAAAGTTTTCATTTTCGATAGATTTTTTTTGTAATCCCTAAGTACAACTTCATAATATCATAACACGAATTTCAGTGCCATTCACTTACTTGCATCCAAGAGATATTAAAAGCTATTTGGTGAAAAATAATTTTTTTTAATTTCTAATAAATTTTCATAATTAACATCCTGCCAAGAAATTGTTACGTCTGTTAAGGTACTCTGAAAGTCCTCCTATTTTCTGTCTTTAAATTGGTTATCACGACGTAGGCCTAAGTTATAGACTTTCTGTGTAAGACATTTTTTTTTTTTTTTTTTTTTTGGGTAGGAGGTGGAATGCGTTTACGCACACTGAGGGGCTCGTTGTCCCCTCAGTAGTGTCGGACTCCCACGAGCTCGATGTCCCGTGAACTACCGACTAAACCACCTCCCTCGGCACCGAGGACACTAGCCTGGAACTGTTTCACACATTACTTCGGGCTAGGCCTTTGATATTACGCCGCTAGGGCAACCTCCGTGGGGAAATGCTGAGGATTAAGGCCGATCGAGGTCGACCTTTTTCGCCCGAAGAATGGCCTGGACGTAGTGCTGGACACAGTTCCAGTTGCCCTCTCCCTGGAGCATAGCTCCGACGATGTTGTTTGGGCTGACGACCACGCCGATCTCAGATGAAAGCGAGGCTCGGCGGACGTGCCAACGGTCGCACTGAAAAAAGGTGTGCTCGGACGTGTCTGGGATGCCGGGGCAATACAGACAGTCCGGGCTGGCGACTTTGCCCATCCGGTGCAGATACGCTCGGAAGTACCCGTGTCCAGAAAGAAACTGGGTCACGTATTAATCGACCTCGCCGTGCTGCCGCTCCACCCATGGTCGGACGGAAGGTATGAGCTGGAAGGTCCAACGTCCCCTCGGCTCGGCTTCCCAGTCGCGCTGCCAGGAGTCGAAGCTGCGATCGCGCTCTTCCCTGGCAGCTGTTTCCCGGCCCACTTCAGGCCTCCTCCGGTAAATCGCCTGCCTCTCCCTCGCGAGGAAGAGGACGGGGATGACTCCGGCGATCACCATCACAGCAGGCTCGGAGACTGTGCGGTAGGCCGAAGCGACCCGCAGAGCTCCTCGACGCTGGACTCGGGCAAGCCGGTCTCGGAAGACTCGATTCTCGAGTGCGTGACCCCATGCCTCCGCCCCGTACAGCAAGACTGACTGGACGGCAGTCATGAGCAGACGGCGCTTGCAGGAACGAGGACCGCCGACATTGGGCATAAGCCTACCAAGGGCAGCGACACCCTTAGCGGCTTTGTCGGCGGCGCGCTGGATCTGCTCGCCGAAAGACAGTCTGCTGTCGACCATGACTCCCAGGTACTTTGCAGCAGGCTTAGTCTCGAGTGTGACGTCACCTATCTGCACCGGGAACACGGTGTTTATCCTCTTTTTGGTGAGGACGACGATCTCCGTCTTACTGGTAGCCAGGGACAAGCCGTGATCTCGCATCCACCCGTTGACCTTGGCCATTACTACGCTGAGCCTCAGTTTTGCCTGCTCGACGTTCCTCGCAGCGATCAAGGCAGCGACGTCGTCAGCATAGCCAACGAGGCGGGTCTCATCGGGCATGTCTAGCCTCAGCAAGCTATCGTAGGACACGTTCCAGAGATCTGGTCCGAGAATGGACCCCTGCGCAGCCCCGGAAGTGATGGGAATGCGCCGCTGACCTTCGGTCGTGTCGTACAACAGAACGCGGTCTGACAAATACGCTTCTATCATACGCAGGAGGTAGGAGGGAACTTGGAACGTATGCTCAAGCGCCCACAGCATATCGCTCCACCTGGCGGAGTTAAAAGCGTTCTTCACGTCGAGCGTGACAAGAAGGACCACGCGGCGCGACCAGTGGTTGTGGTCCTCCGCCCTCCGCACTGCCTCAACTACCTTTGAATAGCGTCGATGGTAGAGCGACCGGATCTGAAGCCGTACTGCTGCGGGGACAAGTCCCCCGCAGAGACGATGGCCTCGGTCAGCCTGACGCGCAGGAGCTTCTCAAGCACTTTCCCGGCCGTGTCGAGCATACACAGGGGTCGGAAAGAAGAAGGGGTCCCCGGTGTGCTCTTCGCCTTCGGGATAAGGACAAGGCGGGCAACCTTCCACGACGAAAAGAAAACGCCTTCCGCCAGACACGCGTTGAACATGTCGAGCAGAAGCCTTGGATTCACCTCCGCAGCGAGCTTGAGCACCTCCGCCGGAATGCCATCGGGACCGGGCGCTCTTCTGGGTCGTAGGGATCGGACGGCGGCGGTGAGTTCCTCTTCCCGGAAAGCTGGGAAGGCGCCTACCTCTCCGAAGTCCCTGACTGGCCGAACTGGGTGGCTGGGAAACAGTGTGTCGACGACGGCGGCCATGGCTTGTGGTTCCATGACCGCAGGTGGTGAGCGAGCCCCTAGCTTCTGGGTTACAAGTTTGTAGCCCGTCCCCCAGGGGTCGTTGTCGATATCCTGACACAGCTGTTTCCAGCACCTGACTTTACTCCGGTTGATGGCACCGCGGAGCTCTCGGCGGGCCGCTCTGTGCTCAGCCGATCTGGCATTTGCATCAGGGCGGTTCCTGGCTCGCTGCGCAGCTCGTCGGAGACCAAGGCATCTCCTCCGGAGTTCCGCGATTTCAGGCGTCCACCAGTAAACCGGCTTCTTCCTGTGGCGGCGGGAAACTCCGGGCATCGACTGCTCACATGCGGTCGCGATGAGTCGCATCGTCGATGCTGCCAGATCTTCGGCACTTGTGAAATTCACAATGCTCTGGTCCTTAATTACTTCTTTAAAAGTGTCTTTGCTCAGACGACTGGTGTTCCAGCGTCGAGCCAGAGGAGCAGGTTCAGCGCGCAAGCGCGCGCCCTCGGGAAGGACCTTGAAAAGGATCGCCTGATGGTCGCTGGAGGAGTAGTCCTCGCAGACACGCCAGTCGGAGATCCGCTGGGCAATCCCTTCAGAGGCAAGAGATATGTCAGGGATCGTCTCTCTGCACCCCGGACGGCGAAAGGTGGAGGACGTAACGTCCTCGAGTGTCGGTCCGCGGGGAACCCCATTCCACGGCTTTGGCGTTAAAATCGCCACCGACTATGACCCCGCCAGAGGTGTTCATGATCTTATCCTCGATGGAATCGACCATGTGGCGGTAGTCTGCGATCGGTTGGTTAGGCGTGAGGTAACAGGAGAAGACGGTGAAACCCCTGCTCCTCACCCAAACGAAGCCGTTGCCCGATCCGGAATCGAGAACAGGCACCTTCCCGAGGTCCAAGATCCAAATCGCCGCAGTGCCGGAGGGGTCCGAGAACCACTGCGCAGAGCGTCGGTTCTGGTACTGCTCACTGAGAAGCAGTAGGTCAGCACCCTGCTCCGTGGCGAATTGGAACAGCAAGTCATTTGCTGTCCTGCTCCTCTGCATATTAAGTTGCAGAACACTGATCATTTCTGTTGTGTAAGACATTGTGACAGAGAGATATTTTGATGATAACAGGAACTTCATTTTTTTCTCACGGTCCTAAACAAGCGAAATTGAAGTACAATCTATGGTAATTATAAGTTGTGAATAAAAATCCTTCTATTGTTTTTTTACTATTCGTAACTAATTATGATTCTGTAATTCATCGTCGTACGTGGTCGTACCTATGAAACCCAAAAGAGGTTTTAACTATTCATATTTTATAAGCTAAATCCGTTTTAAATTTTATTTTTAATGGAATCTTGGGGGTTTTATGTTATCATAAAACGTAATTAATCCTTTAACCTGGCAATGAAGGGTCTACTTGGCGTTCAGGCTAACACGGTTTGGCCGGTTGCCAAACTTATATAAAAACATATAGCAAAATGTTCTTGAAAGGTTGATAGTGCAACGTGAGACAAATGTCAAAAATTGGGAAATAATTTCAAGAAATAGTTTAGTTATAGGACTAATATAGGAAAATAGTTAATAAATAAAGAACATATATTGCAAAATCAAAATTATTATTTATTTACAGTTTTTTCAAACCCTCTATATTCATTAGTCGTCTATTAATAAAAGTCAGCATAATCTGTATTGTAGCCTACATTTAATTATCATAATGATTTATTATTTCTTGATCGGCCGTGTGTAAAGTAAATCGGTAATATGATTAACTTATATTTCAATTCCATGTTTTAATTTCATACAACCAAAAGTTTTTAAGGGTTTAGATTAATATAATTATGATTGCCCTTTTCTATATACTATATAATATTCTGAATCGACTTATACGGCACGAAGCATAAGTAAATCCGTAAATTTACTTTGATCCCAGCATAAAAGTAGTATTGAAACCATTCAAACCAAATGATCTAATCTCCTCGATTTGCCTGCTTCGCCCACCTTTGTAATCCTGTACCAGGCTCCGAAGTCGGTTGGTTACACAAAAACAGCTTAACACTGAACTCAAACAAACAGTTATTTACACAATTCGGGGCCCCGCACAAGTATATTCTACGTTTAGCTGATCCACGTTGGTTTTTGTATATAACCAACCGACTTTAGAGCTTCGGAGACTGGTACAGGATTACAATGGTGGGTGAAGCTAAAAAATCATTGGCTACTAAGTATACCCCATCAAAAATCATATTCAGAAATATATAACCTTTTAACACATCGTATTTTCCTTTCAAGAGATTTCCACTCTCAGCTTATTTACAAAAAGTGTTTAGAATTTAGTGCGAATTACTAAAGTGTTTTTTCAACCTCATAAACCAACTTAAAACGATGAACTGTAGTTGCCAAAGTTGCCATTCTAACCTCTCGTATGAATGACACAGTGAAGGCTACAGCGGGATCAATGTAAGTTGGGGGTCTAGAAATGAAGCTGTCAAAAAGCCCGCTTAACTTGAAACTGTGTTGCAGCTAAGGACTTTTCTCCCTGTTTTCCTCCCTTAACCCGTATAAACATTAACCCCCTAGAGAGGATTGTCATGCTAAACTTCTCTAAAGTTCGGGAGGGTAGTAAACCACCGACGTATCAGGTAATTAACACCCCGACCAGCTGTATGAATGGCCCACCAGGCACAGTGGGTTACAGCGAGATCGATGTTTAGTTGGCGCGAGGCCCGCTGGAGCCGGCGGCGCTAGTGTCGGTGACAGTAGAGCAGTAGGCAGTGCGGCGGTCACTGGTACAAGTTACTGCTGGTAGTGCAGTGCGGTGAGACATGGATACAGAAGTGTCATCAACCAACGGGGCCACCAAGCCCACCGTTGACGGCCCTTACTCCATCCTGGACCCATGTAAATATCCATTGCATTTAAATATCCAGGTTATTCAGTCACTGGATATGTTAATTCCATGTAAATACATTTAGGGAAGGGTTGAGGGGGTTGGTGTCACTTTTAAGTTGAATCGCTCGTTTTCTGTGATAAAAATTGTTCAGGATTATAATTCCTTAGGATTGGATATTTTCTTCTAAGGTTCTAATGTTATGAAAATGTTTTCTAATTAGAAAATCGACAGGACTCTATCAAGAATCCGGAGGATTAGGTTTTATTATAGACCAAGAACATGAAGCTAAGAAATTGTAAAATATGTTAACATGCCGGTAGATTCTGATAAATTCATTGTCAAAGTATCATATACTTTAGAAGCTGTTGCAGTATCAATTCAGTTTCATGCTAGTCTAAAGAAGTTTTTTTTTAAGAAATTTGGTACTGTAATAGTTACACTCAACAACTGAAAAATGTACCCTTGCCCTTATTTTGGTGTAACCATCCGGTCAATAACCTGTTTCACTGATCGATTAATGAAGATAACCCTTTTTATCACCTCTTATATAATAGCAAAAATGTTTAGAGACACATTACATTAGATACATTACTTTGAAATGGCGACCTACCCAGGTAGGTATTTTAAGCCAAGTATGAATGACAGGTGAGTGAAGGATGATTGTGGCGCGATCTTGTCGTCTTGTTATTAAGGCCGACATGTTCCTTAGACAGGACTGTTAATTAATAGCCCAACAGCCAATGGCAACTATGGGACCTACATTTTAACGTGGGATCCGAACCACAATTTTGCCTGGTTTACATGTTATGAACTGTTCTAATTTTGAGGACGGTCCTATGAACGTAGTATTCAATAGTGCGGAATTAACGTTATTAGCTTAAGCTCCATTCATTTCTGTAATGACGAATTAGAGTGTTTTTATATCATTGCGTTCCTTAAAAAAATAAGAAAATATGGAAAATCCCCCATTAGCAGTGCCATTTAAATCATACTGGGATCGTTTTATAAAAAAGGATCTTTTTAGTATCTGGATATCCGACAGTCAAAATAGGATCCAGGTGGACCGAGTCCATGTTTTGTACAGCCCGAAACAAATGACATGGCTCAGTTTGAGTGTAAGGATTAGGCTTACGGTCGGCCTGCGCCACGTTATTTAGCGCGCACTATAAACCTCCGCCCTGCGGAGAGTATCTCCGGGTCCAATATCGATTTCATCATTATAATACCCCCGTTGCAGCAGACCTGCATACTCAGCGAATTTCAAATGCAAAACAACATATATCAATCAAACATAGCAAGATTTGACATGTTTTGGTAAGCTCCATAAGAGAATAACATGGGGAATGAGTATGCAGGTTTGCTGCTACAGGTATATTAAAACTGGGTGGTCTTAATTCAATATTTAGTAGATCTGAACTAGAAGAAGCTATTTACCAAGTTTTAACAAGATATGTTGAGAAATAACCGAGATATAGAATTTTACTTTCCCATAAGGTTAACATTGGGGCAACGTACTGTGTTTACCACTTTCAATATCTCGGTAACCAATGGACATAGAGCAATGACTCAAATTACTAAATTGTTTGTTTTTTTGAGCTGAATTCAATGGTGCCCACAAAAATTCGATAAATTTTATTTTTCTATATAAAAAACTCAAAAAACCCATTTTTGGGGGGGTTTATTCCCCTTTACCCCCCCTTCCGGTGGTCCGATCGGGCTGGTTCACGAACTCGTCCAATTAATTGATTACCACTTTACATGTCCGTACCAAATTTCATAAAGATCGGACCATTTTTGCGGCCGCTATCGTGCTAACAGACACATAGATATATATATAAATTCGAACGAATGGTGTTTTTTGCTTTTGGGGACCCCAAAATGAAAAGTTAACATGGTCTCGGACTTAGGTCTTACCATGAGTACTACCGTAATACCTTATTCCTTTAAGGAAATTCGCTAAAATTATGTAAGATTTATGTTCTTTGCTTTGTATTCAAGCGATCCAAGGACTATAATGATTGATTGATATCTATATCAAGTCATTTTAGTCTTTGGATCACTATAGGATATTTTGTTAAATCCTTAGTGATTCTTCTATACCTCCTTGTGAAGGAGTGTTGCAGTAAATTGTTTATGACTTATCCACTTGGTAACCAACCAGGGGTTTTGGGATTGTCAACTCAACTGAAATCGTGTTAATAATACCAGAAGACAAACTTATCACCTCCCCCTCGCACAAGTGTTTACTTTCTCCCCTCTATACATGATAGTATATGGAGAAAGTATTGTTTTCGTCAGAATTTTCTAAATTGAGTTACCTTAGAAATATTTATTTCAGTGTTTCGCGAATCACAAAGTAAAAAAGAGGTTTTCGGAGTGGTTTCTGTCCGTCCTTGTGGATGTCTACGTGTGTAGATTTATGTAAACAGACCTAGAGACGACACCAATGTTCCGATTTACATGAAATTTGGCATGTAGGTATCAAATCGTGAATTCTTTTGGTGTTTTTTAATTTTTTTGTTATATGGGAATTTACCCCATAAAAACCCATGAAATCGACAAAATCCAAATTTCTCCAAAACAGCTCTAACGATTTTGATAAACATTTCATGGTTTTTACAGCTTACGATGACAAAAAATGATACCACCCACAAGGTGTAAAAATTCAGGTTCAGAAGTTACGGGACTAATGTAAAAAAAATTCATTTTTTTCAAATTTCACAAAAAATGTAACCTCTAAAGAAAACGTACAGTTCTCGCTTTATTTTATTCTAGGATTTCTTACTTTAAATGGCTTAAGGGAGAAAGTATGTGTTAGTTTGCTATACCGTTTATTTAGGTATCGAGGCACCTCTTCATACAAACAGGTCGATTTCAAATTACGTGACCAATAATACTACGCCCATAAGGCCAGTATTAATTTTAGAATTGGGTTAACAAATGTCATGGGCCACTTGGTTTGATACGACCTGTACAATAAAATGTTATAGTTCGAATCAAATAACAAGGCCCACGCCGTCCATAAGTCCAACTGCCTCGTTATTTGAATCTGCCCAAGGGCGCCCGCAGGATATTTTCCCAGGGTGGGCAAACAGTTTTTTTCCTGGGGTTTTATTGGGATGAGGAAAATATCCCGGGATCCCTTATTGGGCCCGCAGCCCTCTTCTGGAGAATCAGTAAGATAAAAGTACTTGAAAACGTATTTTTGGCTGTCTAAAAACCGGAGTTACCTTTCAAAACATTTCAAACATACTCATTTGTTTCTCCTATCATGATATCAATTTTTAGTTTGCTTGTAAATTTAATTTAAAAGTCTCAAGTTCTTTACTTTTGTAAATGTTGTTTCTTATTTATGAAAAATAATCATTCTTTTAGCTGGGATTCAATTACATCCTGAATTAGTTTAGGAAATTGAATGAATAGGTAAAACCAGTGCCATATTGCAAATTATTATTATCTACCCGACCATTATGAGGACAATAATATGAACAATCATAACTGTCATTCACTGTCACGCCTTCTAGCAAGGTATTTCCGTCGATCAACCGCTATTAGTGTATACATAAGATTGGTTTTCACACACGATTGCGAGTTCGCAATGGTACATTCTTGCCGTTTATCAGCGATCGGCAAATACCGCCGATCGCGTGTTTCGAAAAGCAACATCGGCCGTTTATCCGTAATCGGCAAATACGCGGCTGTTCGCGAATTTCGCAAAACTAGATTCTCCGTTTGTTCGCGATCGGGAGATATGCGCTAGCATATTTCGTGGACGTTCGCGAATAGCGTAAAGCGATTTTTGCCAATTATCAGCGACTGGCAAATACACGTGTTGGGATTAGCGGCCGATCACAAGGTTTGCAAAGCTTCACTGGCCGTTTATTTGCGATCGGTTAATCGACAGTTTTAGCGGAAGATCGCGCTAACCTGGATCTGCTGTTTATTTGTGATCGGTAAACGGCAAATACGCGAGTTCGTTTTCCGCGGCCGGTATCGAGTTTTGCGAAGCTACACTCGCTTTTTAGTTGCGATCGCTAAAACGATCTCGTCCCGAAAATTTCCCGAAGTGAATAAAAATCCCGCCCAAAAATCGGGAATTCAATTTTCCCGAAGTTTTGGGACCCGACCATCCCTGATTAAAGTCACGGGGATTAACTTTGTTTGGTCAACTTGAACAAACATAAAAGCTTCATGTATTTTTAAATTTATTTTCCTTTTCTCAGGGGGGGCAGCCCCATGAATCTGCCTATACTCTTGCTGCATCTTAATACTGCGTTATCTTACGTAATGTCACGTACACAGCGTACACATCGTCAAGGTTACTACGGGTCCCAATGAACTATTGTCTACGTTTTATTGTCATTTTACAGTTTGATATTTTATAGCCTCGGGCTCCTCTAGCCAGTAGCACCGTTCACAAGTCGAAAGCAAAAATTAACACTAGTTTATTGGTTTATTGGGCCGGTTCGTTGATTGGCCTGTAATCATACGTTTTTAGTAAAAGTGCATTGAACTCATGAAATGTTTTAGTACAATTCTTAGCGAATTTCCCGTATTGGGAAGAAGCTGTAAGACCTAAGCCCGAGACCATCATAACTTTATGCGTTTTGAAGTCCCCAAATGCCAAAAACACCATTCCTTCATTTTCATGTATATGTATCTTTAAGCACAATAATTCATGTAAAATGATCCGATCTTAATGAAAGTTGGCATGAACGTGTAAAGTTATTCGGACGAGTTCGCAAACCAGCCCAATCGGACCACCGGATGGGGAGGTAAAGGGGAATGAACCCCCCAAAATGGGTATTTTTAAGTTTTGACATAGAAAAAACTAAAATAATCCAATTATTCGTTAGTACCGTTGAATAATTCAGCTCAAAAAAATCAAACAATTTAGTGTTTGAACCATTGCTCTATGTCCATTGGTCCGAGATATTACTATAGTGGTAAACACAGTACGTCATCTAAAAGATAACCTCAATTGCATATTTTCATGGCAGCAAACCTTCTTATTAATTTCCCATGTTTGAGAATATTGTTAGCCTAAAAGTTCATTTTGGATGTTAATTTGACTTTTTCTTAATTTGAGGCTCCTTCTAAATGAATTATTTATCTGCAATTCGCCGAGTATGCAGGTCTGCTGCGACGGGGGTATCGGAGAGCACGGAAGCTGGAGGCTGCGGGATAGGTTGGGGTCACGGTTCAGCGGCCTTTAAACAGCCTTGTCGAATCAATTGTGGCATTACACAATGCCGTTAGGTCCCTGAAGACGAGCGTCTCTCTAGGCCGAGCTCACTTCAGCACTAGGATAATATCGTATTCAGGCGTCTTGAAGTTGGGGGTGATTAGAGATTCTGGTCGTCTTGCACTAAATAAATTTATATGACTTTATATCACGTAGGGCTTTCTGGTTTCAGCCATCCCAATGGTGACAAATAATAGTTGTGCTTGACGGGCAGTTTTTACGTTTTATTGGTATCTACAGCAGTTTATTTCTTTTTCAGGGAATATCCTGAATATTAATAAAAAACCACCCGGGCTGATTCCCGCCAATAAATTTAAGAGAAAAGTCGATTTTAATTTGCGTGATTTATTTTCATTACAATAACTCATTTTTTATTCAGGCATTATTAAAGGACGCTTAATACAATAGTAAGTATTTTAAGTCTAAAAAAATAGCTAGGGATTAAAATAGTAGACCTCAGACTGCTACCGAGATGGCAGTTTAAAAAAAATTTCCTTGTCTACAAACAAGGAAATCAACACCCCAACAGCATCACAGCAAAAGACACCACTGCAAAAGATCACAACTGCAAAAGCAGCAGCATCACTGTAAAAGATTTCAACCTACGAAACACTATTTGAGGCCCACAATTTTACCTATAACTTAACTGTTTTTGTAGGCGAATCACTATTCCATTATTTTAAGACGACATAACTGACTGCAATTAAGTACCTATTTTGTGTTTTGAGCTTTAACAAAGTTTATGACTCAGACGTAAACTGTTGCTGAGGTTGACATTTTGACGTCAGATTGACGTTATCCAGTTTGCGTCTGATAAGATTGATGCAACATCCAAGTATGCTCGGTGGTCGTTCATCACACTCGAAAAGAGCTGAGCGGTGAAATGAAACGGTGAAACGGTCAATTTAATTAAATCTCAGCTGCAAGAGGTGGCTACTGCGTGTAGAATTAAAAACATTACTATAATTAAATTGACTATTTTTACATTCAATCGAGTCTCTATAAAAAATTTAATACCCCCGTTGCAGCAGACCAGCATACTCAGCGAATTTCAAATGCAAAACAACATATTTCAATCCAACATAGCGATATTTGACATGTTTTTGTAAGCTCCATAAGAATAACATGGGGAAAGAGTATGCAGGTTTGCAGCTACAGGTATACTAAAACTGGGTGGTATTAATTAAATATTTAGTATATCTGAACTAGAAGAAGCCATTTAGCAAGTTTTATCAAGATATGTTGAGAAATAAGCGATGTATAGAATTTTATTTATTTCCCATAAGGTTAACATTGCGACAACGTACTGTGTTTACCATTTTCAATATCTCGGTAACCAATGGACATAGAGCAGTGATTCAAATTACTAAATTGTTGCTTTTTCGAGCTGAATTCAATGGTGCTAACAAAAATTGAGACCATTTTATTTTTCTATGTGAAAAACCCCAAAAAGCCCATTTTTGGGGGGGTTTATCCCCCTTTACCCCCCCCCTTCCAATGGTCCGATCGGGCTGGTTTTCGAACTCATCCGAATAATTACATCTTTACCACACCTGTGCCAAATTTCATTCCGATCGGACCATTTTTGCGAGCGCTATCGTGCTTACAGACACATATATATATGAAAAAGTTATGATGGTCCCGCGCTTAAGTCTTACCATGAGACCTACGGTAATAGCTTCTTCCCTATAGGGGAAATTCGCTAGTATTTTAATGAAATATTATATTTTGACATTTGACAGCCTTTACATACGTACATTACATACATACATACATTTACTTGAAATGGCGACCTACCCAGGTAGGTATTTTAAGCCAGTATGAATGACAGATGAGTGAAGGATGATTGGCTCTAAGCCAAGTACCATTGACTTGTATGCGGATAGCATAAAAACCCGTTCGCTGATCTACGCCCAGGGAACCTGATCAAAACCCAGTATCAAGCTTTGTATTTATTAGTTGAATTATCTGTACAGAAATTTTTATTTTATACCATTCAATGCAGAGAAACCTTTCTAGTGTTCTTTTAACCACTTTCTTAGTTTGGAAAAGTGTTCGAATTTTTATTTCGTTCTACTCACAAACACAATCGACAATTTTATTCAAGATAGATTTTAAAACTAGGTCACTTTTAATCGCCACCCGTAATTGAACATAATGGCTATGACGATCGGCAAATGGCCAAACACATGTTGAACGTTGAAGTTTGTTCGTCGTATTGTTTTATTAAGCTTCTGCTAATATTTTTGAATCTTCGGCCTGTTTTAGGATACACTAAAAGAGGGAGCGAAATGTAATCGGAAAAATCGCTCAGTCCTTTAATACCTCTTAAGACCGGGACGCAGCACTGGCTGCGGATTTTTACCGGAATATGAGTGAAGGATGAGTGTAGGATGATTGTGGCGCGATCTTGTAGACTTAGAAACAACAACAGAAAACAGTCTACAGAAAACACAGGCCACGGAAAACAGATTTTTACCGGTAACGATCTGTTTTCTGTGCTAAGGCCGACATGTTCCTTAACAAGAAACAGCCAATGGCAACTAAGGGACCTACGTTTTAACTTGGGATCCGAACCACAATTTTGCCTGGTCATACCAATTCGTAATACGAATTGGTCTAATTATGAGGACGGTCCTATGAACGTAGTACTCAATAGTGCGGACGTTAATCCTCACTAGGGAACACCGCGTCCACAAGCCATCGCTCACAACTATCCACAATTCGTGACCTCCAAGTAGCTGGATTACAGGAGACGCCACCTAAAATGTTCCTAAAATGTTTTAGGTATACCTAGAATTCCTAAAAAGGTTCCCTGATGAAATAATAAGGTTAAAATAATTAGGTCAAAGGCAAAAGGTCCTTAAGGTTCACAAGTACTTATAAAAGACGTCTGTATTTCAATTCGTAAATGCCTTTATACATGCAGTAGCCTACTACCTATTTCGTTCGAAGTATTTTTCCAACCATACTTAACACACATGATCCCGGTGAATTTTATCTTTCTTTTTGAAAATATATTTTTGGTTTTGAGAGTATGTTATTAGAGATGATAAATTAATTGCGACGCGCATTTTACTTTTTTTTTGTAAGGGCACGGTACAAAAAGTCAAAACGAGGTTATTCAAGGAGTATACAACAGAGGGCAGCGGCGCGGCGTGTTATCACCCAAGGTCACCCGGAGGTCGCTGATAAGCTGATAGCGGCGGGTGTACGCTGTAATGAGCATCCCACGAAGCCAAGCCGCAATCCCGACTTCAGTGTTTGCCCACATCATTTCAAGTTGATGTTTTAGATCAATAATTGTTCAAATAATTCTCAAGTACCTAGTAGACCGAGCCTCGCTCGGTATTATTTTAATGTTTACTAGTTCATCTAACTAATTTTAATATTTGAGCGCCCTAAAATTCATAAAGAAAAACTATTTTTATTAATCCATGCAATATTTATCCCTTAAGTATTTTTTCTAAATGGCTGTAGTTTGCAAACAGCTATTCTGATTTGTTAATTTGTTTACAGTTTCCTTGTTTATTTCGTTGCTATCATGGCAACTCATAAGGCGAATGTTAAGATTTTACAACTTAAAAATTATTTTATTTCGTTAAAAGATTTTCTTTGGCCAAGTAATCTGCATATAACACGTTTTTGAGTAATTAATCACTTATTTCCAAATTTTGAAGGAAATCCTCGGAGCATTTTTTGAGATAACTGTGTATGCAAGCAAGCACGCACGTAAGATAACATTGCTGTTATAAGAATAAGAATTCTATAAATAAAGGAAAATAATAATAAAAAAGTTGACCATTTTAAATAATATAATATTAACGTCATTATTAACACAGCAAAACTCAACTGCTAATAAATTAATAAAATATTTAAAATAAAAATAATTTTGGATCAATTTTTTATTTACAAAAACCTTTCTGGACCTTTAGGCAAAACGAATTCGACATTTCATCAACTAAACCTGAACTACAGTAGAACCTCGCTAGTCCGACCTCCGATAGTCCGACTCCTCGGTTAATCCGACCATGCCGCTGGGGAAAATAGGCCTCCGCTAGTTCGCCCTTAGGCTTTTTTTTGAGGTTTTCTCATCGGTTAGTCCAACCACGCAATCGGAAATTGATTTTTGTTTACATTTCCGGTGCATTCCTCCGTTCAGGTTGGCTCCTGTCGATGACGTATTACTCATTGGGAGTGCGCATATCGTTCAGTAGAGCGATAAAATTTGGTGCGGTTAGTTTTTTTTGGTACTATGTCGTTTTTTACAGTACAGTAGCTTTAAACAATCTTAATGCAATTTTTTCTAATCGAAATACAGTTTTTGTACGTTTTCATGTCAATAAAATGAGTTCATCCGATAATCCGACCTTTTTGCTGTTCCGACCATGCCCCCGGTCCCGTAGGTGACGGATTAGCGAGGTTCTACTGTATACCTGTTGGACGGTAACCAACAGTATATAGATGCTGATTTGGGACGTCAGCTGACGTTTTTACTATTGGCGAAGGTTAAGTAAAGATTAGTTAACACTTCAGTCTATGTGCGGTCAGGAACTGCTGGACTCGGTCCAACAACTGATGCGCCGCTGCGGATACAGCGATACAGCTCGCGGCAAATGACATGGTCTGTGGTGTTCGCAAGTCCAATGCTAAAATTAACATCAGTTTTATGGGCGACCGGGCCATGCCAATTGACTCGACCTATAGCCTTAATTTGTGCGATTTCCTCGTCTCGTATTCCTCGAAGAATTTAAATAAATAATGTTCAGGGTCTCAACGGAGGTTGATAAAAATGAAGGTTTTATTATAACATGTATGTTAAAATGATTACAAAATGTTTCGGCCTTTCAAGGTCATAAAGGACCTTTTTTTAAAGGGCCACTTGACAGAAAGTATTTAAACCAAAACGCGTTTTGATGAGTGATTCGGAGGCTTAACCAGAATGAAAACATAATTATTGATTATACCCTTCTTTGAAATTCATACATCTATAAATAATATTCTAAGACGGAAATCCAGCTTTGATTATAGTAATTTTTTTCAGATTCATTAAGCTTCTCATTTCAAATTTTCTTTTGGAGCATTTTGGGTGGATTGGGATCCAGTGTTAAGTGAATAAAGCTCTTCGAAAGATTAATTAGTTTCAAATAGTAAATGTCAAATGTCCAACTCGATGTTTTTTAACTATTAAATTAACTATCGGGCCTGCAGCCATTGTTTACTGCACATCTGCAACATTAGTAACGTGTAGTTTTTATGTAGGATTTTATTATGTACCTTTTCATTTTTAAATGTTTACTAACAATTTTTCCTTCGGCTTCGAAACCCCGTTCACCAATTTTGCAGGTTTCTTATTGAATGTTGCGAAAAAGTGATTGTATAGTCGGATTGTTTACTGTACTCGGTACCATAAGACCTACGTCCAGGATCGTGATAACCTGTAGTTTCGAGGTTCCTGTCTCTTCGGCATAGGGTCACCAGATTGCTTCCAAATAAAAACGGGACACTTAAACAAAACTCACCCCCCCCCCCATCACCAATACAACACACCACACCACATACCAAGGTGTTAAATTATACGGGGGTCTCTGTAATTTACAAATTTTGCAATTGAAGAAATAAGTATCATACTGTTTTTCAAGCTTTTAGACCTAGAGTTTTATTTTACATTAATTGAACTTATTACAGCGTAACATTTGCAACGACTGTTACAGTTTTTCTTTAGGAATACAATAAATGGCATGCAGCCATGAAAGGTAATTTTTTGAATTGGCACAATCTGAGGATTAAAAATAATCAAGTCACATTTTTAAGATCTTAACATTTTATTATAAAAGAAAAAAAGATTTTATAACAATAAATTATATATGTGGTATTATATATAAAATAGCAGGATCAAAAAAGTATCATGACTATATTAAACTTTAAGTTCATTGATTGTTATGCTGGAAAAACAGCTATTCAAAAATTAAACAATAAGGTCATTAAACGTTTCAAGTTTTGTTATACTTGTCACTTGATCCAGTCCTTTTTCTCTACTATATAGTTTTAGAACTGGCAACAATCCATTTTGAAGTTATATGATGCTCAAAGAAGAGCTTCAACTTATATAGGTGTGGCATAAAACTAAAATCTTGTTAGCGTTATGCCTCTAAATTTTTAAGATAGCTTAAAGTATGTCTATATTTAGGTATATAGCCAACTTTTTTAAAAACGGGACATTTTGACGTCCCGACAAAGTTTTTCGGGACAACGAAACGCAACGTGAAAAAACGGGACTTTACCGTTTTTACGGGACGTCTGGTCACCCTACTTCGGCAGAACGCAGCAGACGCTTGCACTCCATTGCAGGCATCACACAATTGTGAGCCCAGAAGTGGCTGAAACAGCCGCTCACTTATCTTTACTGCGTTGTGAACCAGCTGATTAAATAATTTCGATGCTCGCAATCGTGTGACGTCGAGTGTGCTATAGGTTGAAAATCGAAGTTGACATATTACTTTTAGCGAATTTACCCAATAGAGAAGAAGCTGTTACCGTAGGTCTCATGGTAAAACTCAAGCCCGAGACCATCATAACTTTTTTGTTTTGAGGTCCCCAGATGCCAATAACACCATTCGTTAATTTTCAAAAATATACATCTATGTGTCTTTAAGCACGATAACTCGCGTAAAAATGCTCGAATCTGAATGAAATTTGGCACGGACATGCAAAGTATTGATTATTCGGACAAGTTCGAAAACCAGCCTGATCGGACTATTTGAAGGGGGGCTAAACCCCTCTAAAAATGGTTTTTTTTGGGATTTTTTACATAGAAAGATTTAAATATCGTGATTTTGGTTTACTTCATTGAATTCAGCTTAAAAAAAAACAAATAACATATATCTTTAATTGTTGCTCTATGACCATTGGTTACTGTGATATCGCTAGTGTTAAACACAGGACGTTGTCCCAATGTTATCCTTATGGGAAATACGTAAAATTCTATATCTCGCTTGTTTCTCAACACATCACAATAAATAACAATAATATGGCTTCTTCTAGTTCAGATCTACTAAATCATATATTTAATTTCGTGAGGCGATTCTTTGCGTCAAAATTGTGGGCGTCTGGCAAGTCGTAGAAAGAAAGATGGGAGAGGGCTCAAATTTAAAGTCTCTATTCCGTGATGGCGGGAAAAATACTGAATTTGGTTTAAGCTAACTAGAAAATGAGACATAACGTAAAATGTTTCCATTTAAAAAGCATTGGGAGCTGCTTTATTTACATGAAACATGTGATATTGTTATTTTATTTTAAAGCATGTTCTAGATATTATCATATGGTAGATCTAAAAGCCAGTTTATAAAGGTAGATCTTACTATATGAAATAAGAATTGTTTTAATTTAAATTTTCCCTTATGGCTTGTTTATGCCCCTACACGCCACTAGTATTGAATTAAAACCACCCAGTTTTAACGTAACTGTTGCAGCAAACCTACATACTCATCCCCATGTTATTCTTATGGAGCTTACAAAAACATGTCAAATCTCGCTATGTCGGTTTGAAATATGCTCTTTTGAATTTGAGATTCGCTGAGAACGCATGTCTGCTGCAACAGGGGTATTAAGCATTTACCACCCCTGTGGTAGTTTACCTGATTGTCCCCATTTACCGAGCCGGCCTAGCGACTGGCGCCACCGTTATCATTTCATCATCGATCCGTGTGTTCAGCTCATGCTCTATCCTGGTTTCAATCTGGTTTCAATAGCCCCAATTGTCTCTGATACCGTCGAGTAGATAGCTCTCTTTTGTTGACAGAGTTCGCATAAAAAAGACCTCGATATAAAATATAAAAACCGTTTTGATATTCTTATTAAATTGTGGATCGATTGAGATGTTGTTGCATCGCTCCCATGTAGATTTTGTTTATCTATACCTTACACTTTCGTTCATAAGTTAATAATTGTAAACTAATAATATCAGCAACCTTTGGAAAGAAATGAAAACTTTGGGGAATTGAGTGTGTGTTTCTAAGTTAATGAGGGCGTTTTAACTCAAAAATTTTTTTTTATAAGTGTCAGACTTAATTTGATTAAACTTATCGTCAAATCAAGCAATCTTAAGTCCTTGCCCAAATTTTCTAGATCGCTTATATCGACATTAAAATAATATTAAAGCCCCTACCTTGCCTTTGATATATTCATCATAGATAAAGTCTGATTTTCTTTTATTTATTACATTGCTCACTTTCGTCCGAGAATCCATAAACATTTAAATAATTTTTCTTTCTCATACCTTTTAAACAAGGAAACTTGTCAAGCTGGCAATTAAAAGCCTTGTGTTGACTCAGTGCGTTAATGATGACCAAGTGCTTTGTCATGTCGCGGAAAGTGTTTTCTATCGCTATAAATTTTACAACTGTTACCAGCACCTCTATAATTACAGAAATGGTCTAGTAGTCTAGTATCGATTTCTCAGATACTCATCCCTAACCATATCATTTCAAAAGGTATGCGGCATGCGTTATTGAGTGCTTTTTCTTTAGTGACAATTTTTAAAATTACCCTGAAAAGATATGATTTTGTGAATATCGTATGGTTATTTTTCTTGAGGGATACCGTCTCATTTAACACGGAATTAAGTTTTTTGTCGATCGAACTGTCACGAGATTCAGCATGCGACTTTGTGTCGTTGCTGAATATTATTGGTCCGTAATTGCTACAGGGAAGGCCTTGTGAAGTATCGAGCATGCAGAGTTCAAGTCCCCTTGTTAACTGTAACCTCTGATGACGTAAGAAAGGCAGCAAATAAAATTCGCGTAAGCGAAGTTGCTGGTGTATTTAATAACAGCTTAATTACAGGTTTTAGTGGTGTTAGTATCTAAATTCTATGTACAGTAAAATATTTTACTAACAAATTTATTCACTATTTGTATTCTTTAGTTCGCCCTATAGATCTTGCATAGTTGAAAAGATTTTTTTTTAATTAATTCGAATCTGTTTCCTGTTGCTGTTAAAGGTTAAGTTTGTTAATCTCAGTATTAAATTGGTTTATTTGGTTGATCCTCTGATCTTATTTAGTTTTTAGGATATTACACACTGTCAATTCCACATGACACTTATCATTTTCCCCTCAGTTATCCCTCTACCTTGGTTATTTAGCTAGGGTACTTTTTATATAACAATATACTTGTCAGTTTTATTTCTTGTTAATAACGATCTTCAGTTTACGAAAATATATACTATTTTTCATTATCACTACAACAGCATTGTCAGTGAACAGTCCCGGCTTTGAGTTTTGCGGACATTTTCCATCACCGATAATAAAAAAATGTCTTTACGTTTCGAGATCTGGAAGCTGACCCCTTCTTCAGGTAGAAAAGAACCTAGAAAATAGCAAGATTAGTAACAGCCAAGAGACTTACAACTTACTAATCTTCAATCTTAGGTTCTTTCCCACCTGAAGACAGGATCAGATTCCAGACCCCGAAACGTCGTGAGACTTTTTTTACAATCAGCGATGGCAAATGTCTGCAAAATTAAAATATAATCACAACCTCACCTTCCAACAATGGATTTCAAACCAAGAACAATTCAATCGGCGATAACGCAAACGTATTTTAAAAGTTTAGAATTCACCAATCGCGCATCTTGCGTCTGCAGAGGGAAGGAGGCATGAGAGAAGAGGTGATAAGCGCCAGAGACGCGTTTGATCGATTCAGCTTTGTTCTGTTGAACCTCTTTCTTCAGCCCCGATCGTCGTCTAGATCTTTCTGGTTGAATTCTTCAATATTTGAAGTCAAAAACCCGCTTTTAACTTGTAATAATTCTATTAATTTTTCTATCGAAGAAACATTACCATGTGTAAAGCTGAAGTAGCCCTTTTTCGTTTTCGACGTAACTGTTTTTACTTTTAACAGTGGTATCCGTGCGGTAATGGATAAAATAACATCTTCAATGAAATCTATCGCCTGGACGCACTGATACGCATTTTTTAGGCTTATTACAACCATATCACGTATTTAGTTGAAAACAGCGACAACCGAAACACGTGTCCGAAATGCGAATCAGTGCGTGCAGACCATCGACCACATAGTAAAATTTTCTACTATGTGGTCGCTGGTGCAGACGGAAGATTCCAGTGAAAACATCAACCAGTCTAAAAATAAATAAATAATCAACTTATATTTGTTTTTTTTTTTCGTTATCAGTCTGGTTGTAATCACACTTTAAGGTGCTGCTATACATACACGTCACGTCACGTCGCGTCCACTTACGGCCAGTTCGGCGATGCCGGAGGGGGTGCTATACATATTCACGTCGATTCGCATTTTCTAGTTTCTAAGAGCCTAATGGCCGAGTGGACGTCGGTGTAGGCTATACATACACGTCACGTCACGTCACGACGCGTCGCGTCCCAATTCGGCCGATTCGGCCGTGTATGCTCTTCAGAGCATTCGAGTCGGGCCGTGCCGTGCCGTGACGTGCATGTATAACCGGTTCCATTTGATAACACAGGTTTCATTCACATCGAAAATGGACGCGACGCGACGTGACGTGACGTGACGTGACGTGACGTGTATGTATAGCAGCACCTTTATGCGTAGTTGTCGTTGGTGTGTGTTTGTCGTCGCCATTCCAGGACCTCGGACCTTGAACCGCTGTGATTTGTCATGGAGTGACGTCACACTGGGCCAGTCATACTGAATAATGCGGTCAAACGTTCCTTTCTGTTGCCATATTCTATCTAAAGCTTTGGTATATTTCCGTTTTTAAGTTGGGTTCGTCTGGTTCGACGAGTTTTGTGTGATTTGAATGTTAAATTCTGACTTTTTCTGCCTTTAGTGCCTTTTTGGATATTCACTTTGAAAACAGGTTGCAGCCTTGTTTCAGTAGTATATTTATTTATATCATTAAACATCATAAGA
This sequence comes from Flexamia atlantica, assembly GCA_035578135.1. Taxonomy (NCBI): domain Eukaryota; kingdom Metazoa; phylum Arthropoda; class Insecta; order Hemiptera; family Cicadellidae; genus Flexamia; species Flexamia atlantica. The sequence goes on along the minus strand of JAQJVK010000003.1, from coordinate 348,561 downwards.
TCTATAGATTCAAATAAAAAAGAACACAACTTGTTGATCCTACTGTCTTTAAATTCTTCGAGAAACTGTTACATAGCCTAATCAATGATTACGTGTTCTGGTTTGAATACCTGCTGCCAAGTGATCATTTATGACCTCAAAAGGCTTGACCTTTCAAGGTTATAAAGAACCTTTTTTCTAAAGGACCACTTGAAAGTAAGTATTTAAACCAGAACGCGTTTTCATGAGTGATTCGGAGGCCCAACCATAATGTTTATTGATTGCCCTTCTTTAAAATTCATTCCGATAAAAAATATTTTTTGTCCTCCTAATTTTAGTCGATGATTAAGAACGAGGAGTTATCTGTCACAAGAGTAGTGCAATAGTGGGGCTTCTGGGCCAAAACGCATTAATCAAAAGTGACAGCTACATCCGGTCTGGTGACGTCAGAGGCTGTGACGTGTATGGTGGGCATTTAAAGTTTAAATGCCCGGCTGTGCTGGGTATTTAAACTTTAAATGTCCGGAAATGGGTCAAGGTCAGGTGAGGATGTTTTTAAAAAGATCTTGCATTTTCGGAAGATCCGAAAATGCAAGATATTTTTTTTATTTTACATTAAGGTTGAAAAGTTTGCTCCCAAATTTGAAAAGTAAGTTGTTGTCGGTGGTGAAATTTCTTGCTTATTTTCATTCTTTTTGTTGTTGTTGTAAGTTGGCAAAAATACATTCTTTTCGTTTTGATTGTTTGTTGCATAAAGTTCCAAAGATAAACCGAACCCAGTGGTTATAAGTTGTTTTAGTTCTTCACTAAAAATTTCCAAATCCTTGTAGGTTGTAAGATTGATAGTGTTGTAGTGAATCCCGCGAATGTTGAGAGACATGACTAGAGTTGTTTACTCGACGAGAGGTGTAGCAGGAATGACTATTGCAAAGCCGGTGCTGCGGGTACCTCCGATAGTAGTGGGGCTAGTGGTGGGGGTAGTGGTGGGGATAAAAATTGTAGACGCTTGTTTAATCACTTTGCATTTAATCGTTGCCACAATAGACCGAGTCGATGTTGCAATTCTTCTAGTTTATCCAACCGGTTCTTTTGATATGTTTTGCAACCACATTTACAGTAGCAGAAAGAATTACATTTTGTACAAGCTTTTCCGTCAACTTGATCTTCAGGTATTTTAAAACATTTCTCTTTGCAACAATAAGATAAAAGTGGTACATTATTTCTTTTGGATGACATGTTGGTTGTAGCTTGTCTTAAACAGAACTGAGCCTCTCAACGTTAAGGTTTCGTATTTATATAAAGTATTCGAATAAAACTATCGAATAAAACTATCGATCAAAATAATCGAATAATACCATCGATTAAAAGTTCAAGGTCATCCGTTTGAGTTTTAAAAAAAAATACAACATATCAGTATATAAAAACATATACTGATATGTTGTTTTTTATCTTTTTATTTAAAACATTTTTTTTTACAATATTTACAATGTTATTTTTGTGCGATGTGCAGAGTAAGTTCCGTAGAGTTGTTTCCGCTCATTCCGTGTGACACCAAATATAATGATCCTGGCTGAATTTCCCGCAGATCTTCATTTTGCAGCAACTGGACGAATCGTTTTGGAAGATATACTTGAAACTTTGGTTCATCACCTGGTGTATATGGTGCATCGGATAAAGATGCGACGACTGCGTCTCCATGCGTTGTATCAACTTTTTTCATTTCATGAACAATATAATGTTTCTGTTCTTTTAATTCTGAACATTTCTTGATAATTAGAGTATTTGATTTTGAATGTAAGTTGAATTGTTCAACTAAACATTGGAGAAACTGTTGTGATGCCATGTTCTTCACTGGAGATGTTGTCTGTTCGGAGTATGGAGTTGGAGTGATACTCGGGGTGTGTTGCTTCCTCGTATTTATAACCTTCGTAACCCCCACCACATTCTTCTTTTTCTTGTAAGTAAGCAGCCAAGTGATATGCGTTTTGTAATGCGCATTGAGATTGGTTGTGTTTCGGATCTATTGTAGAAACACAAATATTTCTAACATCACAATGAAAGGTTTTGTCCATTTTTATGCTTAAAACTTCTTTGTTTGTGTACTGTTGTATCCAACTTCTTTTTTCCAATCCTCTGGTGTATATGTGCGTAAATTGTTTACAGAAATGAAACATAATTTTGTGTACATTGTTGTACGGTAGAAAACCTTCAAACCAATGTATATGATGAAAATTGTTTGTTAACCATCTGTTTGTTATTTTAGCTTTTGACTTTAGTGCATGGATAGAACACGGTGCTTCAAATAAAAACGGGTATGCTACTTGTGTGAGCAAATCTAAAATCACCAATTCTTTTATAATAAATCTATCATCGTTTCCGCGAAATGCTTGAAATTCAATTACACAAGGTTTTGCTGCCATTTCTTCATCCAGTCCGCTCATCACGATGTCTGGTGATTAACTGTTTTCCACACCACGGTAGGTTAGATATATAAACCAGGCCGTACAGTTGTAGGCGCGTTGGTGTATGTTTAACGTGGGCACCGTCCCCAGTAGGCCTACCCCACGGTTTATTCTTTTGTTAAACTACATTGTAGTTTTTTTTTAAACTACCAAAGTTTCTTCTTCTGTATTGTTGTTGTTGGTTTCTTCTTCTGTATTGTTGTTGTTGGTTTCTTCTTCTGTAGCTTCCGTTGCGATTTCAGTAAAAGGTTCAAAGTTTCTCAACTGCCTCCACATTTCCACTTCGTGAGGTATTCTATTAAAAATGGATGTATCTATTGGTCCGTATTGTAAAGTGCTGTCAGGTTGTTTTTCGCATGCATCTACCAGATATTCCTTAATAACAGAGCTTGAAAATACCAATTGTTTCATATACCTAGTGATAGGTGATGTTGCATAGTTTAAAATGTAGAATTCTTCACGTGTTAGTAGAATTTTATTTTCAAATTGTGTCGAGTCTCTAATTCTTACTTGTTGTTGGCCACGATGTTTAATAATGTCAATTTCATTGTCACAATCCAAAAGTCGAATGTTAGTTTTTCTTCCAAAGAAACTGTTGGCTAAATAACATTCAATAAGATGTAGATGTTTTAAAAAGGAATCCCAAGCATTTTCTGAAAATAAAACCATCTTTGTACCATGGCTTAGTATTACTGCGGGAGAGTAGTCTAATGATTTTACCAATCCTATCGACACACTTTTACTCATGCAAGATGAAATAGGATAAAAGATGCGAAGGAAAACTTCAGTTAAAATGTTCGGTGGAATATTTTCTTCAAGTTTTCTTTTCTTTCTTACGTTTGTTTTATTATTTTCCAACTTTTTATTTTGTTTTCCAAACTTTAAAAACTCATCAATTTCTTTTACAACATTTTCTTCAAAATGTTTATCATCATCATTTTCCAATAAAGGTGTTGTTTCGGAAACGCCTTGTACAACTGATAAAGAACTCATTTTGTTTATAATGCTGTAGACGATGTTACCCATACAACTGTAGACAGTCAACTAAACAATTTGCGTTCCCGCTCCTGCTTTTATAGCCGAGTGGTGGGGGGTATTTTTTTTTTCTTTTCATTTTACAACACTGCTTTTACAATACCGGTTAAAGGTGTATATGTAACAATTTTATCATGTAAAATTAAACAATAAGCTGATGTATCTTTAGGTATATTTTGTTCAAATTCCATTTCTATTTTTATATCTACACTGGAAGATTTTACAGATTCATTTTGTTTGGAACAATCAACTACAACAATCGGATAGTTAGATTTAAATTGGTTTGGCGTTAATAAAGGTGTGTTTGTTTTTCCATAATATGAATTTTGGAATCTTGCATACATATCGTACAAAACACTAAACCTGTCTTTTGTAAAGTTTATGTTGAAGTTGTCGTATGGAAAGAATTGCGAGTTTAGAAACACCTTAAAATTTGTAAGTTTGCAATGATCAAATTCACCAGCATGTTTAGTTATTTCATTTCTTCTTTTTGTTTGTAATCCAAATATTACATATCTTGCCTTTTCCAAATGAGTAGAAGTTTTTACAGTCCATGTATGACGTTGTGTTTCCGGTAAAACCGGATATTCATGAAACTCCCAACTTCTAAATGGTATTACGATATCACGATCTGATTTTAAAGTTCTCAATAATGAAATTCTATTCTGATCGTTTAACCGTACATGCGGTACTCTCCAAACAATCTTGTCTAATTGCATTTTCCATTCTAAAGTAGCTTCCGTTGTTCCATCAGTTGCTTGAATAATATCTTTGTCGTTTGATGATCTTAACAAAACTAATTCTTGTTTTACGTTTATTATTATTTTTCGGTAATCTTCGGCAAAGCCTAAAAGTAATCTTAAAGGAATGTAAAAGTCAAAATTGCCTGAAGTGTTTGGAGTGATTGTACTGGAATCGGGTGCTACCCATCCTGCGGCGGCCAGCATATTTTTTTCACTCGGTGTTAAAGATGCTAATCCTTTTAATGTACTTGTAATTCCCACCTTTTTTGTTGAATCTACTGTAACTCCGGAAATTTCATATCTTATTTCATCAAACAAATATGCCATGGGGTTATTTATGAACGGAACAGTACTTGCAGTGGTTCCATCCCTTTTTGTTACTCTTCCTTCGATATATAAATAACTTTCACATGGAAGTGTATAAATATCTTGTTGTTGTATGGGAATTCTAATTTCATCATTATTGTTTAATTTTGACGAAGCGTAAGGGTTGTGCGTATGATATTCCTTTTCCCATAAGGTTTCGTCGAATGTCGGACCCTGCGCTATATCCAATATTTCCATTATTAATAAGTTTTAATCCAATTTCTTCTAGAAAACGAATGTTATCACTTGTTAATCCTTCTATAGCTGACGTGCTACTGACTTGTTTACCAGTCAGCTCTTTCTTTTTAAATGATAACCCCATTGTTATACGGTTGATTTTATATGTATTCGTATAGTTATAGGTTCGTCTCTAAAATCAATATGATTTCCGTCTTGATCTAGTATGTTCACCACAATGTCTGAAATAAAACTGGTGTTTAATGGTAGGTACACCAAGTTTTGTGGCTTTTCCACAATTTTAAAACCCGGAGCGACTGTTGGATAGAATGTGTGCAATATATGAGTATTTTCACCATCTCTATAAGAACCATGTATAATATTACATGTAACATCTATACTGTTAACTTTCATTATTGTCACAGTTCTAGTACCTGAATGGTTAATATTAGGTTCTAAAATTTTTGTTGTTTTAGGAAATCCTAATAAACTACCAATTGAATGTTCTTTGCTAAAATCTATATAATATTTAGATTTAATTTCAGCTTTCATAGTATTGTTATTTCCTTTTATTGTTATATTATCTTTTCCCATATGATTTTGTATCGCTTCATTTATATCATCAATTTCATATGCTCCAGTGGGTAAACTAAATACTTGTATATCTGAATATTTGTTTGTATTTTTATCTTTTGTTTTGTAATAATGTATTTTGTCATTAACATTTTCAGTAACGTTGGGAATAGAATTATAAGTTGTTATATCTAATAATGCGGCTTCCCATAATTTATCTTTTTCCAAACGTAACGCAGGGAAAAGAACACTTCGCAAAGTAGATGAAGTTCCAGTTAATGATACTGTATAGGAAGACATCTTAAAGTTGACTAACGCTTTTTGTTAAAAAATCTAAACATAAATGTCCACAGATTACCGTATCATCAGGTTGCTCTCTTTTATAATTGTATAGTACATTTTTAGCTGTTTTAAAGTAATATTGTAGTTCTTTTGGTGGTGGGAGATTACCAAAACTATCAAAGTAGTAAATAGTTGATCCTAGTTTCTTATAACATACCCAATGAGTGCCTGATACTTTACTATTATCTAAATTTACTATTCCGGTTTCATTTTTCCAAATTTTAACAGGTAATGCATCTTTCATAAATACTCCTCTAAAAAATGGAATTTTTAAACAAGAAACATAAGTAATTAATTCTTTATCTGTTAATTCTTTATTTGGAATTAATAATTGTTTTTTTCTGTTTAATACACACGATACGGTCTTAGGTATAATCCTCCTCCTTTTTTTATCATTGACCATATTGTTTGTTTCTTTTTATTTTTACCTGCGGTGGATCGTCGTTTTCTTCTTATATTTCCTCCACGTTTCTTTGCAGGTTTTCTCCTCCTTTTTCCACCTCCTTTCTTCTTTCCACCTCCAAACATCGTTTTACCCTTCATTGCTGCTGATACCGCTAAAGCTGCTGCTTTTTCACCGATACTAGCGTCACTGGATGTTACTCTTTGCCAAGCTTTTTCAGCAAGTGCTCTATCCGCTATTGATCTATTTTTAGTATCTGCAAACTTTGAATATGCTATATCGTGTTGTTTGCAGGCTTGATCAAGTTTATTTATTCCAAGATCTCCTCTAGCAAGTCTTTTTTTCAATTTTGTTCCTGGACCACAATATTGATAACCTCCTGGTAAATGTAGTTCTACAGGTAATAAATCGATAGCTTTGTTAACTATAGCTCCAACCGGCTTAGTAATAAGAGAAAGTGCTGTTGATGCTATTCCTCTTCCTCTCTTTATAACGTGTCGATTATGACTGATGCGTTGAACTTTCAACATGGTTTTTTATAGTGAAAGGAAATGCCAATACTTGTTTATTTTATAAATTCTTTATAATGAATGATGCACTTATCCTTTGACATTGTTTATTTATAATAAACATGTATTTTGTTTATGGGTAATAAACTTTTACCCAGTCTTTTGGTAGGATTGTATCCTTTTTATCAACATCAACTTGAGCAAATCTTAAATTTCCAGTTTTCATATTTAAAAAATATTTTTCTATAACATTTTTCTTAACCCAATGTAGTTTTTGATCAGCTTTTATGGGCTTTATCGTATTATAAACATCATATAACACTACACTTAAGAGTCTTATAATGTAATTTACATTAACAGCATCAACAATATCAATAGGGTCATCTAAGCTAGTCAATCGCAAGTTTTGACAATGAAAAAACTTTTTGTGTTTTTCTGTTCTTAAGCATCTTTCACGCCATTCTTTTACTCTAACTGCATCACTGTCATTTACTCCCATTCCAACATTAAATAGTGGTCTTTCTTTACAATCAAAGCCTTGTTGACCAAGTCTTGATGAAATTTCTTTTAATGCAGGAACTTGTCCAATTGTTGCTACATCAACATCATTCAACCCTTCTTTAACATTAGTAATTATTTTTGCATCCGCATCCCATTTGTTATTGTTTAATTTCATTATTTGACTTATTGTAGCTGCATCTGATTTTGCAGTTCCCTCCTTAACGTTAGTTAACACTTTATTTTTGCAATCAATTGACTTAATATCATGTGTAATACAATGATCTGTAACATATTGAAGGTTTACCGCATCTTTCATATCTTTAGGGTCTCCAATATCGTGTATTACAAAGTTGTAAAAGGAAAATTTATCTGTTTTTTCAGGTATGACTGAATGTAAATACTTTTTGGTAACTGAATCTTGATCATTAACAGGATCTGCTATATTGGCTATTCTAAGATCTTTTGCATCATATGCTTTATTATTACTTTTAGGATCATATCTTAAGGTTTGGTTTATGTACCACATTAAATATTCTTTATTTACCGAATCATTCTTATCTATTGGTTTTGGAAGATTTGCAATTCTATAAAAATTAGCGTTATACACTTCATTTTGAAGCTTTAAGCTAGGTAATGTTTCACTTTTTAAAGTTTTGAAATTTACTGCATCATTATCATCTTTTGGATCATTTACAAACTTTAAACGTTTGTTACTTATATCATAATCTCCATCGGATGTTAGTGGTAAACCACCTCTTTTTCCATAAGATCCTGATTTGCTTCCAGTTTCGGAATACCGTCCAAACTTATCCACACTCATGGTTATACTGAATGTTTAATCGGTTATGCTTGTATTCTATATACTCATATTTTTATGCAATTACTCCTCGATTTCGCAATTCGCCGACCAAAGCTACCCATTCGTTTTCTAAACCGCTATGTCCGGCTTGTTTTGCTTCATATATCAACTTCATTCTATCAACCAATTTGTTTATATCGTTGTAGTATATTATATTAGTATCATACAAGTTTTTCAATAATCCTTTTCCTGATAAACTTGATTGATTTGTTTTTCTCCTTTTATGTAAAATATTTATTTCAGCAGAAGATAATGATTTTCTTTTTATGGGTGCCCTTCTTTTTGGTGGGAAAAGTTTAGCAATAATAGTTTTATATTTTTCTGATTTATTTCTATAAACATTGAAATTTTTAGAATAATTTTTCTTATGCGCATTTGTATCCTCCAATATTTGTTTAAAAATGTTTAAATCCTTTTTAGTATATTTATTAGGTTTCGGTTTAAAAATAAGTTCAAACAATCCTTTTGTACCTTTGTATTGTTTATTATTTATAATAATATTGTCATGTTCGTCTACATCAAGCTTGCTATCTCCAATCATTAGGCCATTTTCTTCTATTCTAGCACCAAAAGTATGATACTTTCGAGTTGGTTGTGCAGAATGTAACATTTTTAATACAAATTGTCTTGCAAGCGGCCCTTTATACGCAATATCCGAGCCCAATTTGCTCAAGTTGGATGGATTAATAGGCTCTTCTTCTTCTTGTTGTTCTTCGCTTGTAGAAAGACCTTCTTTTTCTGTTAAAACATCCGTTTCTTCACCTAGTTCGCTTTCTTCTTCAGTTGTTTCTCCTTGTTGCGTAAAACTTGTATCACCTTCATATTCTTCTTTTTGTTCAAATTTTGAAATGGGTAAAATAGCATCTCCGGAAAAATTAAATGTTGAAGGTGTAACATTTTGCCCCAATTGTTTTAATGGCTCAGTAATAGGTTTAAATGTTGATTCCAGAAATTTCTCTCTTTCACTTATTCCTAATCTTAACGCTCTGTTTTTATGTCTAATAGAATCACTAAGTGATTTTATTTCTTTTAATAGCTTTTCCTGATTAACCATGTTTACACCATGGAGACTTGGACGATAATGTTGTTAATTAATGTATTAAAACAAATTTATCAAAACCTATGCGGTAACGACCATCTGTTATAGCTTTATCTTTCATAATTACCAAAAATCCATATTTTTCCGCCCAAGCTTTTCCACAAAGCTCTTTGAATTTATCAAATGACATATCAGCATTTACATGATCGTTGTATATATGTTTTAGGTTTGTATCGTCTTGTTTGAATAAAACTAAAATATTTGCATTGTCTCTAATTAGTTGTTTTGGAATTTTGCTATATGTTTGTCCGATATATATGCTATCAATATTATTATGTCTTCCCATGGCAAAATAGTTTCTAATAGTATCATGATTTTCACTAGATACATCATCAAATACAAATACAGAATACGGCTTAGCCTGGTCTGGTTGCATAACACTGTCACTAGCATTAAATTTGTAATAGTTAACATCAGGCACATCAGTCAGGATCTTTTCCAACAATTGATACTTTGGTTGATGTAAGGACTTTGAAAAAATATATAGGTTATTAAATCGCAATCCTTTTGTGTTTGTAATTAAGTTAAACACAACGTTAGTTTTGCCACAGTTTGAAGGACCGCTTACTATACATCGTACAGTGTTTGGAAATAAACTGCCGTGTTTACCATTGTTGATTTTAACGTTATCTACGGTTAAATCATCAATGTTATTAATATTAAATTTATCTTTATGGTGAACAATCTCCATCTTATTCAAAGGCTGAAGAATAAATAAGTTGATTTATAACTAAATCAAATCTTTTATAGGTATCCACGAATCTTCAGTTTTGTCAAACCCCAACCAACGTACTTTAACTTGGTCTTTTTTCCTTTGCAACACCTTTTCAACAAGATAGACATCACCTACTGTTGACTTTAACAATTCATGTCCGTAAAAACCGCCTTGTAACAAATTTCCTTTGTTATCTTTTAAAATATAAGTTTCCGGTACAGTAGGTTGTACTTTATACACTGTAAAAACTTCGTTTGTCCAATTGGGCAGGTATTTCTTAGTAAACACTCCTTTGTATTTACTAATTCGAACTTTATCATTTACATTAAATTTTCTTGGTTTTTTTTGTTCCGCTTTTGGCTGTGTATTCTTTTTAATTCGTTGTAAAACTAGTTTAGCGTTTTTCTTATTCACTTTGTTAGGTGCCATACCGATAGTTCTATGAAACTTGTTGTTGTAATCGCTTATTAATTTTGGTAAGATATCAACCCATACGTAAGAACCTCTTTTCGAAAACATTTTATACATTGCACCTTTTAAGGTTCTATTAAATCTTTCAATTATAGCTGCCTTTTTCTCAGAATTTGTAGAATAATGATTTATCTTATATTTTTTCATTAACAATGCAAAAGGTTTATTAAAAAATTCTTTCCCATCATCAGTTTGTAAATGTTTAATTTTATTTTTATCTCTTTTTATAGCTACTTCCATAGCTTTTGTTATGCTGTTACCGGTTTTGTCTTTTAATGGCAAAGCATCTGCAACTTTAGTAAAACAATTAATAATCGTAAGTATGTATCTAAATCCTTTATTTATTTTACTATGCGGTTGCATTTCAATTAAATCTGCTTGATATAAATCATTTATTCCTTTTACAACAGTATTTCTTCGTGGAAACTTTATTCTTGCAGGTTTATGAAGTTCATTAACAATCTTTTCCTTTAACTCTGTCATGATGTTTTTACTAACAAAGTCAAGTTAGTATTGAGTGTTTCTTTTTCTGCATCCGCTTTTATAGGTCAAGGTCATTTCAACATATTTTTAAAAAAGGGAAAATCACAGCGAGCATGCTGTGATTTCCCCTTTTTTTTCTTTTTTCTTTTTTTCTTTTTTTTCTTTTTTTTCTTTTTACTCATTGATAGGATTGAGAGAATAGTGGCCGAATGGTAGAGTGTGAATTTTGTCTGGAAGAATGTGTCGTTTGTCATCATTGGAGCAGAGTGCTTTTTTTACTTCTGTTACGCTGTACAGGTGATGGTTGAAACTTCTGATGGTGTTGAATTTTGCAGTTATAGTCGTTTCTTCAAATAAGCATTGCTTGTAGTGTTCGAAATTTACATTCTTCTTAAGATACAAACTTTTTACACCCTTAGCTTTTTTAATTACATTGTTTTCTTCTTTATGCAATTGTAGTGAATACAATTTTGACATTAGTGCAATAAGTTCTTTTAGTAAAATTCCATTTGCTTCGTCTTTAAATTTTCCAAGTTTCTTTTTGTTCCGATCATTGTCATAATTTAAATGTTCTTTTGGATAGTCACTAAAATCAAATTCATTTTTGTGAACAAATGTTCGAAGATCCAAATACATATCTTCAGTAAGAATCCAGTAGATGAAAGCGTCCGTGTCCATGTAGGCGATTCCGATGTTATCTCTACCGTAGAAGGCAACCATTTTGTTGTAGTGGAAATCATACATATGGGTTTTGGAAATATCCAAGATTGACATTCCAACGTACAACGGACGATCCATTTTCACGCTTGTCTTCTTCATAGATACTGCTACAAGGTTTTCATTGATGATAACGGATGTTCCAAAGTTTGGTTTTTGTACAAGTTTTTCTAGTTTTATAGGATCTGTAATTAATTTAACATTTTTGTGTTTTCTTTTGTTTTCCAATGTTTTTCCAAATATCGCATTATTCATTAATTTAAAAAAATCCTTTTGAAATGTTGATGTTGCAGCTGCTCTTCTTCTGGTGTTTGAATCAATGTACGGTTTTAACCAGCATGATTGGGAAAATTTTAAAACTCTATGAATTTTGGTTATACGTAAACCCAATTGGAGTGCTTGTTGAACAACCCAAAAGTGAGCTACGTATCTTTGTTTATTTTCAAGAGTCATCATTAATTTTGGATGTTTGCCAATTGGTGAAACTTGTGTTTTTGCAAGGAGCGGAAGATCGTAATGAAGATCGTGCAAGTGTTCTGGATATTCAAAGTCACAGTCCAATATGTATCCGGTGTCTCCGTCTTTTGAAATTTGTGTAATATCACCAATAGAGTCTGGATTAACCCATTCAAAGTTTCCAAAAGGAAGTGGATTAGACATGGCCCATCCGTATAAATTGTTGGCATCGAAATATCCTAAGAACACTGATGGTTTTTCTTTATCGTAGTTTGGAAGATATTTGTTGTTAGCTTTAACATGTCTAGTAACACTTTGGGTCAATCCACCTCTAACGCCCGATTCGATCATCAACACCATGTCAATATCGGTTAATAATTGAAGGTTGCACTTTGTTTCTTTTAGCATAGCTTGCCAAGCTAGTCCTGGAGAAGTATAAGAATGAAGAGGGTCTAATCCGTAGGCTTCAAAGCAAGTGTTTCTAAATTCTTCCATCACATCGCAGAGAAGGGTCACATCAAGTTTTACATAAAAGTCAGAATAATCTCCCAGAGTGTTCATTTCCAATTCGTCCCAAACTCTGCATGCGTGTTGATAGTCTTCAGGTGAAATGTCCGAATCGGTAAGTTTACTTTTAAATGCTTCTGGTGGAGGAAGTGATGTTTCTTGAAATTTATGTAGTCCATCGATGTAATCATACGGGAAAACTCCTTTCCGAAGAACCAAATCCATTTTTTCTGCAGGTACAATTTTGCTTGTTTCTATTAAATTTTCTCTTCTTAAATTTTCAGAAAGTTTCATTAGACTGGAAGGCATAAATCTAAATGAATCAACAAATCTAAGTTTAATTTTGCCCACCTTTTTTGAAAAGCTTATAAAGTTTTCCATAGTTTGTGCCAAAACATCTATTTCACCGTTGTCTCTTGCTAATTCGGGAATGATAAAATGTCCATCGTATCCACTAAGATTGTGAAAAACCACAGGAATAAAAGATGGTAGTTTGTAGTTGATGTTACATCCGTTGCAAGCTGCACCTCTGTAGGCTCCTGTCAGATGGTCATGGTCGCGAACTTTAACTTTAGTTTCTGTAAATTGATTGTTACACAAATAGCATGTTGTTGCTGAATCATAAAGATGAAGTTCTTCCGGCGTCATAGGTGACATAGGAACCACATTGCTATACATTGCTTCCACTTTCCCGGCGATGTTGTATAAATCATCAACAAAGTATCGAGCTGCTTCTTCTCCACGATAGATCTTCGGTGTAGATGTCAAACCATATTCTTGAAGATGTTCTTCAGACAGAGTGGATTTTACTATTAAACAGTAGCTGTTTGGTTTGTGAAGTTGATACTTTGTTCTGCTGGTATTTTCCTCTCCTTCTTCTTGTTCAAGTGGAAGCAATGAAGATTCAAAATCTGCATACACTACAACAGGAATTCTGTATTGTTGGATAACTTTGTCAAATTTTACTTGAGATCTTCTAGGGTGTGGTAATTTAATTCTTACTTCATAGTTTCCACTGCATAGTCTTTGATGTTCCGTCAGCCATTCTGAACCTCCTCTTCTCAAAGGTTTGTTTACAAAACAGAAACATCTTTTACAAGTGGTTTTTCCTTCTTTACGTTTTGATAACTGTTTGCAAACTAGAGCTTCAAAATCTTTAATATATACATAATGTGAAATATCACCTTTTGTTATTAATAATAAATCAGTATGATCTCTGCGTTCGGTAGGTGTTATACGTAAGGGGTAAACATTGTTGGATGAATCCAAGCCAAAGATGTTTACAGATGCAAAAGGATTTTTCTTTTCAAATTTTGATATGTCTTGAATTGAAACAGGGTAACTCATGCCTTGAAAATTATAGTTATGGTAAACCTCATTGTATGCTCTACTCGGTCGTTCCGCATGATTTCTTATATATTTTGCAAGCATTGCATACTTGAAACATTCAGCATCTTTATTTTGAACATTAATACAGGAATTGGTGTCTTGAATTTTCTTTGGCAATTCAATATGACTACTACCTCTCATTCCATATCCATGTTTATGAACTCTTACATCTAAGCTTGTTATACTTAACAAACTCCATCCAGAACCTCTTCCTTCATGTTCTTGTAATTTTGTTAAAAGTTCTTCAAAACAATCATCCACAATTGAGCTTATATCTGATGCAAACATGATGGTTTTGTTTTTAGTTAAAAATCCTCTTGGTGATGTTTCATTCTGAACATTTGTAAATACTGTATCTAATAATATTCCAAACTTTATAAAATTTAATCTTCTTAGTTCATTGTTTAATGTTTCTGTTACTAATGTTTTTGCTTTTGAAATAAACTGTGCAAGTTGCAATTGAGCATTGTCAATCTTAAAATGAGTTACTACACTACCTGGTAAGGCTCGGGCGTATAATTCCACATCCAAAGATGGTCCGGGTGCGTATTGAATAACACTTGATCTTGAATTTAGTTGTTGTTGTACGGTAGCCAGTATTTGATCTAAATCTTCCAAATATTCTTCTTCTGCATTGTTATTTGGTTCTTGGTTTGTTTCTTGGTTTGTTTCTTGGTTTCTTTCTTGGTTTGTTTCATTGTTATGGTAAACTTCTTTGTGTATTTGTAGTAAAATTTCATCTTCAAAAGATTCTTCGCAACTAATGCAGTAATACATGACGTAGGTGTGCTCTCCACAAAAGTTGCCGTAGTAATGAAAACCACTCTAAAACTCCCCCTATTTATAGCATTACCCCCACCACTTTTTTCTGTATTAAACATAAAAAGTGTAAATAACAGTTAAATTTCTTATATTTCAAAACCCCAAAGTATTAAGATTATCCGATGTAAGTTTAAAAAGAAATCCAAGTGTCAAGGTCAAATTATACAAGTTTAAAAGAATCTTTTTTTCTGTATTAAACACAAAAAGTGTAAATAACTGTTGAACGTTTTATATTTCAAAACCCCTAAGTATTAAGATCATCCAATGTAAATTTGAAAAGAAATCTAAGTGTCAAGGTCAAATAATGCAAGTTTTTAAAAAAATCTTTTTTTCTGTATTAAACACGAAAAGTGTAAATAGCTGCTAAATTTTTTATATTTCAAAACCCCTAAGTATTAAGATCATCCAATGTAAGTTTGAAAAGAAATCTAAGTGTCAAGGTCAAATAATGCAAGTTTAAAAAATCTTGTTTAAAGTAAATTTGAAGCAAATGTTTGAAAAACGTTCTAAGTCCTAAAATATTAATTAAGGGGAAGTTTTAACACTTAAAATTTTTACAAGTCCAATGTAAAGTAAAATAAAGAAATGTTGTTGCTTGTTGGAACAGTAACAAAAGAATGATGGGTTTGAAAAATTTTCTAAGTCCTAAAATATTAATTATTGGGAAGTTTTAAGACTTAAAATTTTTACAAGTCCAATGTAAGATAAAATAAAGAAAGAAGGGTTGTTGTCTGTTGGAACAGTGGCGAAAGAATAATGGAATTCAAACTCGCAGCAAAAAAGAAACTTGATATTGTAAAATAAATGTTGAAGCAAATGTTTGAAAAATTTTCTAAGTCCTAAAGTATTAATTATTGGGAGGTTTTAACTCTTAAAACTTTTACAAGTCCAATGTAAAGTAAAATAAAAAGAAGTGTTGTTGCCTGTTGGAACAGTAACAAAAGAATGATGAATTTAAACAATTTTCTAAGTCCTAAAAAAATGGATTATAGAGAAGTTTTAACACTTAAAATTTTTACAAGTCAAATGTAAAGTAAAATAAAGAAAGAAGTATTGTTGCCTGTTGGAACAGTGGTGAATGAATGATGGAAAGTAAACTCGCAGCAAAAAGAAACTTGATATTGTAAAATAAATGTTAAAGCAAATGTTTCAAAAATTTGCTAAGTCCTAAAGTATTAATTATTGTAAAGTTTTAACACTTGAAATTTTTACAAGTCCAACGTTAAGTAAAATAAAGAAAGAAATGTTGTTGCCTGTTGGAACAGTGGCGAAAGAATGATAGAAACCAAACCCGCAGCAAGGGTCCTGTGGTTTAGGAGGGGGTAAGCGGGGGGAGGGGGGGGGGGGTGATGACCTCGAGCCGAGTTGGGGTCTGGGATCTGCGCGTGTGGTTCTGCATCAGTTGCTCGCTAGACAGTGAGGTGGTAACATGTTCAGAAGGCGCCCTGAACATTTTATCATTTTTGCTGTTTGGTGAAAATATCTTGGTGTTATTTGTACAATAACATCTTGATGTAGAACTGATTAATTTTAAGGCATGGTAGTTGTTTGTGCTTGTAGATACCCTAGGGTTTGTAGTTTGTTTTTAGTTTGCTGGTTTGGTACTTAGTATTAATTTAAAATCTTTCTTTTACTTACAATATATTTTGCCTGGAGTGTTTAAGTTTAAAGTAATATTTTGTTTTTAAGAATGTTATATGATATGTTTTTAATACCTTTCTATTCCAACTTCCTTTTTCCAACAAGCTTGTTGAGGGCATTCCCTCTCTTGTCTTGTATTCCTTTTTAGTTAGGGACACCTTTCAATTCCAATTTCCTTTCCTTTTTTCCCTTCCATCTTTTGCACGGTAAAACCAATTAATTTATGGTAAAACCGGCTACCGCTTTTGTAGTGATTACGCACACCAAAGCGGGTCACTTACAACCTCTATACGTGCTGGATGGGTAGTTCGCCTACCTCCGGAGTTTCGCTAGACCTCAGCTGTACTGCGTCGCTAATGGCGAGTCACTGGCTCCTTTAGTGTTAGGAAATAAAAACATATTTGTATAACATTTTTCCAAAATTTAATTAAGCAACGTGCTATTTCAGAATAACATTTTTTGTTTTAGCTTAGCGTTGTGCGCTTATGATGAGGTGTGTGAGTTCGCTTACGTGATGATTACACCGTAATCATGATGTGCAGCGCTGGGCTGTTTAGCTTTTTTACTTATCTTTTACTTTTTATTTATTATTTCTTTTAACTTAATTTTTTTTATTAATTGATCAACTCTAGGCAGGTTGTATTGTAAATTAGCTTTTCTTCTTTTAGGTTTCCGGGGGTGTACGGTTCTGTAAAACCATACACCCCCATTTTCTTTTTAATTAATGAATGACCTTGACCTACTTATTTTCAAGGTCAACCAAAAGAGTTAGCGAAAATTTCTAAGTCCCAAGGTTATTTTTATGTAAATTGTTCCGAACCCTATCATGTGGGTATTCAAATTATTTTAAAAATATCTAGTTGAATAAATGCAAAATAAACTACACTTGTTTTAAATATAAACATTTTATTAAATGATGTTACCAAACCTTTTTGTTTGTCTTTTCATTCTGCTTATTTTAAATACCTACATGATAGGATTTGGAAACATATAAAGAAAAATATGATTTAAAAGATTTTTTTTTCAGTTTTTGAGCTATAACTTTTATACCTTTGGTTTTATCGAAAAATGTTACTGGACCTCTTTTGTTTGCCTTTTTATTCTGCGTAATTTGAGTACCCGCACGATAGATTTAGAGCATTTTTGTTATATCCACTGCCACCGTGTACGGCGACGTAGCTCAAAAGTTGAACGGCGACGATATCAAGTGGGGGCCCCCCATTTCGCAAACTTACTCTAAACCTATTGTGCGGGTACTCAAATTACGCGAAATGAAAAGACAAACACAAAAGGTCCAGTAACATTTTTCGATAAATCCAACGGTATAAAAGTTATAACGAAAAACTAAAGTTTCAAGGTCATTTAAAACTTTTACAAAACCTATCATGTGGTTACTCAAGTTACGTGGAATAAAAAAACAAACAAAAATGTTCAGTAACATTTTTCTATAAAACCAACGGTGTAGAAGTTATTACGCGAAAACTTAAGATTTAAAACCGTCCAGGTTACAAAACGTCCAGGTAACCTGGACGTTTTAGTAAAAACGTCCAGGCTACAAAATATTGTTAATTTCTTACAAAATAATGTTGATTTTATAACAAATGTTACCGAAGCTTGTTGTTGGTCTCATAATTTAAGTACTCACAAAATAAGGGTTGGAAACTTATAAAGTAAAATATAAAATGTTGGAAAATACTTTTTTTTAGTTTTTGCGTTATAACTTGTATACCGTTGGTTTTATCAAAAACTGTTACTGGACATGTTTTGTTCGTCTTTTTATTCCGAATAATTTGAGTATATGCATGATAGGTTTGGAGCAATTTTGTAAAAGGGGGGGGGGAAATTGCAAAATTACTCTAAACCTATTGTGCGGGTACTCAAATTGCGGGGAGTGAAAAGACAAACACAAAAGGTCCAGTAACATTTTTCGATAAATCCAACGGTATAAAAGTTATAACGAAAAAACTAGTTTCAAGGTCATTTAAAACTTTTACAAAACCTATCATGTGGTTACTCAAGTTATGTGGAATAAAAAAAACAAACAAAAATGTTCAGTAACATTTTTCTATAAAACCAACGGTGTAGAAGTTATAACGCGAAAACTTAAGATTTAAAACCGTCCAGGTTACAAAACGTCCAGGCTACAAAATATTGTTAATTTCTTACAAAATAATGTTGATTTTATAACAAATGTTACCGAAGCTTGTTGTTGGTCTCATAATTTAAGTACTCACAAAATAAGGGTTGGAAACTTATAAAGTAAAATATAAAATGTTGGAAAATACTTTTTTTAGTTTTTGCGTTATAACTTGTATACCGTTGGTTTTATCAAAAAATGTTACTGGACATGTTTTGTTCGTCTTTTTATTCCGAATAATTTGAGTATATGCATGATAGGTTTGGAGCAATTTTGTAAAAGGGGGGAGGGGGGGGGGTGTTGCAAAATGACTCAAAACCTATTGTGCAGGTACTCAAATTACAAGGAATGAAAAGACAAACACAAAAGGTCCAGTAACATTTTTCGATAAATCCAACGGTATAAAAGTTATAACGAAAAAACTAAAGTTTCAAGGTCATTTAAAACTTTTACAAAACCTATCATGTGGTTACTCAAGTTACGTGGAATAAAAAAACAAACAAAAATGTTCAGTAACATTTTTCTATAAAACCAACGGTGTAGAAGTTATAACGCGAAAACTTAAGATTTAAAACCGCCCAGGTTACAAAACGTCCAGGTAACCTGGACGTTTCAGTAAAAACGTCCAGGCTACAAAATATTGTTAATTTCTTACAAAATAATGTTGATTTTATAACAAATGTTACCGAAGCTTGTTGTTGGTCTCATAATTTAAGTACTCACAAAATAAGGGTTGGAAACTTATAAAGTAAAATATAAAATGTTGGAAAATACTTTTTTTTAGTTTTTGCGTTATAACTTGTATACCGTTGGTTTTATCAAAAAATGTTACTGGACATGTTTTGTTCGTCTTTTTATTCCGAATAATTTGAGTATATGCATGATAGGTTTGGAGCAATTTTGTAAAAGGGGGGGGGGATGGGGGGGGTGAAAAGGGGGGGGGGGAGGGGGGGGGAGGGGGGAGGGGGGGGGAAGGGGAGGGGGGGGAGGGGGGGAGGGGGGGAGGGGGGGAGGGGGGAAGGGGGGGAGGGGGGGAAGGGGGGGGGGAGGGATGGGGGGAGGGGGGGGGGCAAAATTGCAAAATTACTCTAAACCTATTGTGCGGGTACTCAAATTACGCGGAATGAAAAGACAAACACAAAAGGTCCAGTAACATTTTTCGATAAATCCAACGGTATAAAAGTTATAACGAAAAAACTAAAGTTTCAAGGTCATTTAAAACTTTTACATTACCTATCATGTGGTTACTCAAGTTACGTGGAATAAAAAAAACAAACAAAAATGTTCAGTAACATTTTTCTATAAAACCAACGGTGTAGAAGTTATAACGCGAAAACTTAAGATTTAAAACCGTCCAGGTTACAAAACGTCCAGGTAACCTGGACGTTTTAGTAAAAACGTCCAGGCTACAAAATATTGTTAATTTCTTACAAAATAATGTTGATTTTATAACAAATGTTACCGAAGCTTGTTGTTGGTCTCATAATCTAAGTACTCACAAAATAAGGGTTGGAAACTTATAAAGTAAAATATAAAATGTTGGAAAATACTTTTTTTTAGTTTTTGCGATATAACTTGTATACAGTTGGTTTTATCAAAACATGTTACTGGACATGTTTTGTTCGTCTTTTTATTCCGAATAATTTGAGTATATGCATGATAGGTTTGGAGCAATTTTGTAAAAGGGGGGGGGGGGGTTGCAAAATGACTCAAAACCTATTGTGCAGGTACTCAAATTACAAGGAATGAAAAGACAAACAAAAAAGGTCCAGTAACATTTTTCGATAAATATAATGGCATAAAAGTTATAACGCAAAAACTAAAGTTTCAAAGTAATTTAAACTTTTACAAAAATGACCTTGAGACTTAGAAATTTTCGCTAAGTCTTTTGTTGACCTTGAAAATAACTAGGTCAAGGTCATTCGATAATTAAAAAGAAAATGGGGGTGTACGGTTTGACAGAACCGTACACCCCCGGAAACCTAAAAGAAGAAAAGCTAATTTACGATACAACCTGCCTAGAGTTGATAAATTAATAAAAAAAATTAAGTTAAAAGAAAAATAATAAATAAAAAGTAAAAGATAAGTTAAAAAAAGCTAAACAGCCCAGCGCTGCACATCATGATTACAGTGTGATCATCACGTAAGCGAACTCACACACCTCACCATAAGCGCACAACGCTAAGCTAAAACAACTAGACAGCCCAGCGCTGCACATCATGATTACAGTGTGATCATCACGTAAGCGAACTCACACACCTCATCATAAGCGCACAACGCTAAGCTAAAACAAAAAATGTTATTCTGAAATAGCACGTTGCTTAATTAAATTTTGGAAAAATGTTATACAAATATGTTTTTATTTCCTAACACTAAAGGAGCCAGTGACTCGCCATTAGCGACGCAGTACAGCTGAGGTCTAGCGAAACTCCGGAGGTAGGCGAACTACCCATCCAGCACGTATAGAGGTTGTAAGTGACCCGCTTTGGTAAGCGTAATCACTACAAAAGCGGTAGCTGGTTTTACCATTATTGGTTTTACCGTGCAAAAGATGGAAGGAAAAAAGGAAAGGAAATTGGAATTGAAAGGTGTCCCTAACTAAAAAGGAGTACAAGACAAGAGAGGGAATGCCCTCAACAAGCTTGTTTGAAAAAGGAAATTGGAATAGAAAGGTATAAAAAACATATCATATAACATTCTTAAAAACAAAATATTACTTTAAATTTAAACATTCTAGGCAGAAATATATTGTAAGTAAAAGAAAGATTTTAAATTAATACTAACTACCAAACCAGCAAATTAAAAACAAACTACAAACCCTAGGGTATCTACAAGCACAAACAACTACCATGCTTAAACTACCATGCCTTAAAATTAATCAGTCCTACATCAAGATGTTACTGTACAAATAACACCAAGATATTTTCACCAAACAGCAAAAAAAGATAAAATGTTCAGGGCGCCTTCTGAACATGTCACCACCTCACTGTCTAGCGAGCAACTGATGCCGAACCACACGCGCAGATCCCGGACCCCAACTCGGCTCGAGGTCACGGCAGCTGGCAGCCGGGCCGGGCAGGTGTGGCAGGCAGCTGGTTGACCACCTGGCCTCAAGCGCAGACTCTGGACCCCAATTCGGCTCGAGGTCACCACAGGAGCCTTGCTGCGGGTTTGGTTTCCATCATTCTATCGCCACTGTTCCAACAAACAACAACACTTCTTTTTTTATTTTACTTTACATTGAACTTGTAAAGATTTTAAGTGTTAAAAACTTCCTAATAATTAATATTTTAGGACTTAGAAAATCTTTCAAACCCATCATTCTTTTCCCACTGTTCCAACAGGCAACATTTCTTTCTTTATTTTACTTTACGTTGGACTTGTAAAAATTTTAAGTGTTAAAACTTCACAATAATTAATGCTTTAGGACTTAGAAAATTTTTCAAACATTTGCTTTAACATTTATTTTACAATATCAAGTTTTTTTGCTGCGAGTTTAATTTCCATCATTCCTTCACCACTGTTCCAACAGGCAACAATACTTCTTTCTTTATTTTACTTTACATTTGACTTGTAAAAACTTTAAGTGTTAAAACTTCCCAATAATTCATTTTTTAGGACTTAGAAAATTTTTTCAAACTCATAATTTTTTTGTTACTGTTCCAACAGACAACAACACTTCTTTTTATTTTATTTTTCAGTATTAATGTAGGTTGAAACTTGTTTTAAAACAATTTTAATATTAGTTTGAAACTAAATTCATATATTATTAATGAGTAACCATGTTTTACTTAAGGAATATTATGTTTTAAGTCAATTGTAATATATAATAAAATAAACATTATACATATTTTCATTGTATCATAAATATAAATCTAGTTTATTAATGTTACTGAACTAAAAATAGGGGTTGGAAACTTATAAAGTAAAAATATAAAATGTTGGAAAATATTTTTTTTAGTTTTTGCGTTATAACTTCTATACCGCTGGTTTTATAAAAAAAAATGTTACTGAACCTGTTTTGTTCGTCTTTTTATTCCGAATAATTTGAGCATTTATGTTATATCCACTGCCACCATAGATTTTTTGCAGTTTTTGCGATATAACTTTTACACCGTTGGTTTTATCGAAAAATGTTACTGGACCTTTTTTGTTAGTCTTTAAATTCTGCGTAATTTGACTACCCGCATGATACATTTAGATCATTTTTATTATATCCACTGCCACCAAAGTTTTTTTAAGTTTTTGCGCTATAACTTTTACACCGTTGGTTTTATCAAAAAATGTTACTGGACCTTTCTTGTTTGTCTTTTAATTCCGTTTAATTTGACTACCCGCACGATCGATTTGGAGCATTTTTGTTATATCCACTGCCACCATGTACGGCGACGCAGTTCTAAAGTTGAACGGAAACGAGATCAAGTCGGCGACCCCCCCCCATCGATGTTGTCGGGGGGGGGGAGGGGGAGGGGGGGGAGGGGGGGGGAGGGGGGAGGTTTCGTCCCGGCAACATTGGCGGGGGGGGGGGGGTTGGAAAATTGCTTAAAACCCTATCGTGTGGGTACTCAAATTACGCGGAATCAGAAGACAAACAAAAAAGGTCCAGTAACTTTTTTTGATAAAACCAACGGTATAGAAGTTATAACGCAAAAACTAAAAATTATCTTTCTTTACATCATATTTCATTTTATATGTTTCCAAACCCTATCATGTAGGTACTCAAAATACGCAGAATTAAAAGACGATCAAAAAAGGTCCAGTAACATTTATTTATTAAACCAACGGTATAGAAGTTATAACGCAAAAACCCAAAATTATCTTTCTTTACATTATATTTTACTTTATATCCTTTCAAACCCTATCATGTAGGTACTCAAAATACGCAGAATTAAAAGACGAACAAAAAAGGTCCAGTAACATTTTTTTATTAAACCAACGGTATAGAAGTTATAACGCAAAAACTAAAAATTATCTTTCTTTACATTATATTTTACTTTATATCTTTTCAAACCCTATCATGTAGGTACTCAAAATACGTAGAATTAAAAAGACAAACAAAAAGGTTCAGTAAACTTTTTTTATAAAACAAACGGTATAAAAGTTATAACGCAAAAACATAAAAAAAAAATTTTCTACATTTTATATTTTACTTTATATGTTTCCAAACCCTATCATGTGGTACTTCAATAACGCAAAATAATGAGACAAACAAAAAACTTCGGTAACATTTGTTATTTAACCAACAATGTAAAAGTTATAACAAAGAAACAAAATTTAGATCTTTAACCAAGTTTATATTTAATCGAAACTGTAGTTTATTTTGCATTTCTGCGACTAAATTTTTTAGAAGTATCAAGGTGATATAATAAAGTGGCATCTTTAAAATACTGTAACTTGTACAAAGTTAAATAAGTGTTAAAACGATATTTTATTGCAAATATTTTAAAACCACAAGTTCAGAACGATTGTTTAATACTGACATGTTCACTCAACAAGAGCAACAGTACGACTAACACTACATATCCAAATATTGCGAGGAGTCTCTCATGGTGGTGGGGGAAGGCAGGTGCGCGGCAGATGTTCCGTCCTGCACATGTCTTTCGAGGGAGGTAACAGCGCTACCACTATCACATCAGTTTGCTGGTAGGACTCGCAGAGTAAACATCTAAATAAACATGAGTTCTGTTTTATATGTTTCTTTTATCAAAGATGGACTTTGTATTGAAACGCAAAGTTTCACTATTGATGCAGATCCTGTACAACAAATTTTAGTACATCCTCCAGAAAATTATGATTCTATCTACATTTCGGTGCATGAACCAAACGACCCCCCACCACCAACTGCCGACACGGAGTAGGACAGCGGCTACCACACGTCATTAACGCTCCAGCTCTTCACCCGAGCACACATGGACTCTGAGCTTCAAGATAATACTGTTTCTTCTTCTACATCTACACAAACTTCCGAACAATTACCTACTGAAAATAAAACTACAACAAGTGTACAAGTAAACGAAATTTCATCAACTGTTAGTTCTGATGCGCAAGCAATAATGCTATCATTAATTGGTTTCGACTAAAAATTCAACAATGGAAGAAGAAAGAAATTCGCTACTTTGCAACTTGGTTTTTGTGAACCCGTCGAAATTTGTTATTTTCCTACTTTCATTTTTATGTGGTTACAATTTTGGTTACCTTGTTCAGGAAATACTAACAGATAAAAAGAAAGAACATTCACTATTTTTTAAAGTTTATATTTATGTAATTGCATCTTTATTTGGATACTTTGTAGCAGGATATTTTCTTGTTAACTTGTCAATTCCATTTTTAATATAATATTTTAATAGAAACAAAAATCAACAAAACAACAATTAAAAACAGTTTGTAAAAAGAAACAAAACTTATCTTGCATTTTCGGATTTTCCGAAAATGCAAGATATTTTTTAAAAACATCCCCGGCCGACCTTGACCCTTTTCCGGACATTTAAAATTTAAATACCAGCACAGCTGGACATTTAAACTTTAAATACCATCCCCAACACGTCACAGCTACGTCACAGCCTGTGACGTCACTTCCGGTCACGTGACCGGATGTAGCTGTCACTTTTGATTAATGCGTTTTGGCCCAGAAGCCCCACTATTGCACTACTCACAAGCACAGACATACATTAACATTTCATTCGTACTGTTAGCGACGACAAAACAAGCCAACAAGAATACAAGTAGACACGATAGGTGTGCCACACCCACTATACACACGCGCTGTCGATGTGATGAGACATGCATGAGAGACAGTGACAGTGGCAGTGGCTAGTTACTGTCCGAGTGATGAGATACTGAGTAGCAGTAGCTAGTCACTGGCCAAGTTGCTAACCAGTGACAGTGGCAGTGGCCAGTTACTGTCCGAGTGACGAGATACTGACAGTAGCAGTAGCTAGTCACTGGCCAAGTTGCTAACCAGTGACAGTGGCAGTGGCCAGTTACTGTCCGAGTGACGAGATACTGACAGTAGCAGTAGCTAGTCACTGGCCAAGTTGCTAACCAGTGACAGTGGCAGTGGCTAGTTACTGTCCGAGTGACGAGATACTGACAGTAGCAGTAGCTAGTCACTGGCCAAGTTGCTAACCAGTGACAGTGGCAGTGGCTAGTTACTGTCCGAGTGACGAGATACTGACAGTAGCAGTAGCTAGTCACTGGCCAAGTTGCTAACCAGTGACAGTGGCAGTGGCTAGTTACTGTCCGAGTGACGAGATACTGACAGTAGCAGTAGCTAGTCACTGGCCAAGTTGCTAACCAGTGACAGTGGCAGTGGCTAGTTACTGTCCGAGTGACGAGATACTGACAGTAGCAGTAGCTAGTCACTGGCCAAGTTGCTAACCAGTGACAGTGGCAGTGGCTAGTTACTGTCCGAGTGACGAGATACTGACAGTAGCAGTAGCTAGTCACTGGCCAAGTTGCTAACCAGTGACAGTGGCAGTGGCTAGTTACTGTCCGAGTGACGAGATACTGACAGTAGCAGTAGCTAGTCACTGGCCAAGTTGCTAACCAGTGACAGTGGCAGTGGCTAGTTACTGTCCGAGTGACGAGATACTGACAGTAGCAGTAGCTAGTCACTGGCCAAGTTGCTAACCAGTGACAGTGGCAGTGGCTAGTTACTGTCCGAGTGACGAGATACTGACAGTAGCAGTAGCTAGTCACTGGCCAAGTTGCTAACCAGGTGACAGTGGCAGTGGCTAGTTACTGTCCGAGTGACGAGATACTGACAGTAGCAGTAGCTAGTCACTGGCCAAGTTGCTAACCAGTGACAGTGGCAGTGGCTAGTTACTGTCCGAGTGACGAGATACTGACAGTAGCAGTAGCTAGTCACTGGCCAAGTTGCTAACCAGTGACAGTGGCAGTGGCTAGTTACTGTCCAAGTGATGAGACAGTGGCCACTGACCAGTACCTAGTCACTGGCCAGTGGCTAGCCAGTGACAGTGGCAGTGGCTAGTTACTGTCCAAGTGATGAGACAGTGGCCGTACCCAGTTACTGGCCAGTGGCTAGCCAGTCTGCTCTATGACTTCATCAATGGAAGCCATTTACGTAACCAAGGTCGCCACTGAGGCGCGCTTGGGTGTGATATCTCCACTTGTACGTGACTGCATCTAAATGCATTTCTCAATTGTAAAGGCAGTTCAGAAAGTAAACGTATTTGACAAAAGTAAACAAAAGAAAATCGTTTCCCCAAAATATAAGAAAATAAAAGACAATAACTATGAAAAACAATAAGATATTTATGTAGTTGTAAAATAATTTAAGATAGTTTAACTGAAAATGTAAACCGAGTTTTGGCCATTTTGGTCTCTGTAATGTATGTATCTGCAATAACACCTATTATCAGCTTATTTCATGGTGCTTGGGGGCAAATGCCAATGGTAATCTTGAAATATGCTTCCATGGTAAAAAATATAAACTATCATTGTAATAATTCCGTACTTATAAATTACGATACTGGTCCAACGCATTAAAAATTCCTGAAATCAATTATTGAGGCCTTATTGTTGAAATAGACAATGCGGTAGCATGTTGTACAAGAAATAAGTAAATCTTTTATTTCTCATTAGTTAAGTACCAGTTTCTTCAACAAAAATAAACAATTTGCACTGCAATACAAACAAATAAAACATTTATTGATTGTTCCCAAATATCTGAATTCATTCAAATAGTTTAGTAAATTAATTGATTCTCCTTCGTCGATCCTAGTTGACCATAATTAGTGAAGTAAATATATTCAGTATAATGTTATAATATGATATAATATGCTATATTGGAGCTATAGAAATATAAAAACCTTTGTAGCGTTAATATTGGATGATTGTAGGATAAGTTAGTTACCTAAAGAAGAAGTCATAGAACGGAGCGTAGATTAAAAGTGACAGCAACACCTCCAACCACTTAGGCATAGTCAGTTTAGTACCTTAATTTAAGCCTTCTATCTATTCTATCCAATACTTTGCTTGCAAAGTCTATTGTGAAATTATTTTGAGTAATTGATGTATTTACCTCTCTCTCACAAGTGTGTTGTTAGTTGCAATACATGTGTACAGTGTAACTTTATTTTATAAGAATAATTCTTCTAATTCTTTAGCTTTGGTGTTGGTTTATGTTGGGCGATTTTAAGAAATGTTGCTTTCAATACCTCTAATGAATCTCCTATAGCTTTTCAAAGCCACGAAACCTCATGGATGTAAAAACCATTCTGATGAATAAATAAATGTCTACTTTTTATAGTAAAAAATATTATTTCAAAGTTGTAATTATTACTTTTTTTCTTCGTTCTAAGACTCAATAAGCTTGTAAAAAATCGCCCAGCATTAATGCTTTTGACTGTGTAAATATTTGTTTACTAACTTGTTTAACTATTTTCAGACGCTTGGTTCACACCAGAACGATTACATCCCAAAGGTAATAAAAAAAGAGCATGCGCTTTAGTTGAAGTAGAAGTAGAATTTTAGTAGAATTTATATACTGCTTGCTTGATTCCTCCGCCTATTGTTTAAAGGAGCGCTTCAGGCACAATGTAAAAATATTTCTATCGTAGACCCTTATGCATGCGCAGATATAGTTGTTTCTTCTTCTTTATTTTAATTATAATTATAGTTTTAGAATAGAATATGGTTTGTATAGTTTATAATAAATCAACTTGTTTTTGGGAGTTGTTTTCAAGTGTTTATGGAAATTTCGTCAGTTTATTTGCCTTACGTTTTGAGGTGAGTTTCCAGATGAGGTTTTTTAACTTTGTCGAACACAACGCGTTGTTTCGGTTTGGTTCCCAGTGATATGGAAGTTTAGTCATGATCATAAAATCGATAAACTGTTTATATACATATTAATTTTAGCGAATTTCCCCTACAGGGAAGAAGCTGTTACCGTAGTACTCATGGTAAGACCTAAGCCCGAGACCATGATAACTTTTCGTTTTGGGGCCCCCAGAAGCAAAAAACACTATTCGTTCATTTTCATATATATATATATATATATATATATATATATATATATATATATATATATATATATATGTGTGTGTATGTGTCTTTAAGCACGATAGCGGCCGTAAAAATGGTCCAAACTGAATGAAATTTGGCACAGCCATGTAAAGTAGTAATTATTCGGACGAGTTCGAAAACCAGCCCGATCGAACTACCGGAAGGGGGTGTAAAGGTACCCCCCCCACAAATGGGGTTTTTTAAGTTTTTTATATAGAAAAATAAAAATAATCCCATTTATGTTGCCACCATTGAATTCAGCTCAAAAAAACAAACAATTTAGTATTTTTGGATCACTGCTCTATGTCCATTGGTTACCGAGATATTGAAAGTGGTAAACACAGTACGTTGTCCCAATGTTAACCTTATGCGGAATAAGTAAAATTCTATATCTCGCTTATTTCTCAACGTATCTTGATAAAACTTGGTAAATGGCTTCTTCTAGTTCAGATCTACTAAATATTGAATTAAAACCACCTAGTTTTAATATACCCATAGCAGCAAACCTGCATACTCATTTCCCATGTTATTCTTATGGAGCTTTCAAAAAACATGTCAAATTTCGCTATGTTGGATTGAAATATGTTGTTTTGCATTTGAAATTCGCTGAGTATGCAGGTCTGCTGCAACGGGGGTATTTATTTAATATTATCTGACGATTATTGACTTAAAGAATTAATTAAATGCTTGTTTTTAGTCACTCGTGCCCCAGGACTTGAAACATTTCCGTATTTACGAGTATTATAATGTAATCAAGTTGGAGTGTAAATTTGATTTACATTTCATTACGTTGCAAGCAGTGAAGTTGCGCCACCGACTCCCACTCCCCTCATCTTGGAATTGCGCAATCGTTAAAATTGATCAGTTGGTAACTCAGTAACAGTAACTCATCCTAATATTTACGTAGTTGAGCTCATCTTTGAACGGATAGTTATAAACATAATGTTTTCTCCCCGATTCAAATTTTAGATCAATATCGTTTTAACTCGTGGCTGCACCTCAAACGAAATTTATGTGCGAAGCTTAAGTCACATGTAAAACCAGATAGTTTACATGGTAAAGGCCTTTAGTGTCGAAGTACTGAGTACTTTAAACATCGAAGAAAAACGTTTTTGTGCACTGTTTAGTCTATTCAAGAGGTGTTGTACAAAATCCATAATATACGCGGGGTTTTCGTAATAAAAACTCCTTCTATCTACACAAGTATTAATTTTTAGGTTTCGATGGAAAGACATCGGCGTAAAGTTTTGCAGGAAGCAACAATTCCAAATTTCTTTTATTTCTTTCACATGCTTGGTATAATGTAGGAATAGTTTCAAGTAAATAGCTGATTGAACTAAACGCAGGTTTCCTGCAAAGGTTAAATTTAGGTTACTAAAATTACCACTGAATTAGATGGCATTGCAATCAAAGCATGTCATTGTTTTTGATTAATTTTTTATTAAAATGATTAAGAAAAAAAAGCTGCACCGGTAATCTAGTTTTTTTTTAACTAACACACCAGAAATAAATTTTTAAACGCAGGAAAATAATGTGTTGCTTGCTTTTTAAGCTTTGTAATCATTATTATATACAGATCTTATTAGATTCTGTTAATTTTTCGGAATAATCTAGTCAGGTTTCAATGGTTAATTTCGAGAAGGAAACGCTTATAAACAATCGTTCAGTCGTTCAGTAGTGTTCCCAGACGATTTTTACAGTTTAAATTCCACGTTATGGAACTTCCAAGTTTTTAGTCGAGTCGATGGATCCTGATCTCAATGGGCGACACTGTTCGTGTACCGAGGCCAACAGCTGTCTCCCCTCACGCACAACTGATCTTGGCACTTGCTACTAAACTACACCGCCAAAATATGTGGGGCATAGGAATTAAAGCAATGAATCCAGTTTAGCGCGTAATGTGTTTATGGCGGAAATTTATCTGTGATAAATGATAAGTTGTAGTTAATAGAATAAAGTTCTACGATTTACAAAACGACCGATATTAATACTAGACGTGCAACTTGTTCGGGATTGTTATTAGTTATATATTATTAGACAATGAGAATTGCGTGGTTAAACGAAGAGCTCTATTAGTTACATTCTACACGTAAAATTTGTTTATATCAAACACCGACTCTCTATTCGCTGTTCATTGGTAAGTTATAATATGTGCAGCATTTTGTACCTAAAGCTTTTCGTAAATCTGTTGTGGAAGGGTGGTTCAAAAATCCACCCGTCCGTCCTCTCTAGCAGACGATATTTTATTCTCCTTTTGTTACGTTCTATGACTGGATTCCATTAAAAACTTGTAAATTAGTTTTTGGTTTTGTTATTTTTCACTTGGTCGGCCAAAGAACGAGTTCAATACAAAGTTCTCCAGTGGAATATTTATCTGAGGCTGTACGCAGTTGAATCACTCAAGTGTCCATTCTGTTATCCCGTGAGTCATTGGGGCTAGTGACTCACTTCACTATCGCTTACAACCCTACAATACTATCTCTTTATCTCCCACGACCTTTGGCTTCTTGGGAGATATGTTATCTTCTGGAAATGTGTGGAATTTGTTAACTTTACATAATGACGGTTTTACTAAGCCTGTATGTAAAAATAGAACCAAACATGCATCAGCCAAAACATAACAGTAGAACATGTCGTAGCAGGGAAAACGGACAGTTTATTATAAAAATTTAGTGCAAAAGTAAACCACACGCTGCTGAAAATTAAAAAAAAATTACTTCCAAAAGATGTCCTTCGGAATATGATTTAAGCCAATAATATTTTATCCCAGCGAAGCGAGTTACCATCAGCTGGTGTTTAATAATATTCAGCTGTTCCTTGAAACGTCTCCTCCAATGTAAAATCTTATGGAGAAGGACGAAAGTAAAGAACGTCTTTAACTCTTCCCTCTTGTCCAACATTCAAAAATTTTATTTCCTGAAAAATGCTTGATACCGAACTCCTTTGAACGATACTTAAATTATCCTAAATTATTAAAATTGGTTCAGAGCTGTATACATGTAGTAAGAGTCTTGTAAATCCCCTAGCGAATCAAGCAATTATAAATATACTTAGAATATTGTCTACATTTCAAATTTAAAGTTTTGAAATAAATCTTGCTATTTTTCGGTGATTACGAAATTTTTAATTGCGCTGACTCTGTATTGGATCATGCCAAATTAAGAAGTTTAGTTTGATGATGGAAGATTAAAATGTGTTTTAGGTTAAAACCGTCTTGCTTAACAATAAAACGGGATTTAATGAAGTCTGCGATGAACCATTTTCCCTTTAACCTTTCTTTGTTGAGAGGATCGAACAGAATTATCGTTTTTGAATAGTTGATTAACTGCATTTTCTAATTAAAAAACTAAAGCCTTTGTTAGAGATGAACATTATTAACAGAATTAACTTTAGTACTCCAGCTACCTTTTTAATATGTATCGTATGGAAAATGTTTTATAAAATGTTTGAGTTGATTTTTATAAAGTCTTCTTTAAGCAAAGCGTGGTAAAATGTATACACGCGATATCCGATTTTTGTTTTAAACCAGCCTTAGAAATTAAATGTTTTGACTAAATCTTGAATCATTTCATTTGAATAACTTAATGAGTAAACTTTCAATTTTGGTCTCAGCAATATTGTTGTACATTTTGTTCAACATTTCTACCTTCAGCGTGTGGTGAGTTATCGTTCAGGTTGAGTGCTATAGTTCGAATAAAATAATAAGGCCCCACACCGTCCATAAGCCCAATGATAAAATCAACATTAGACTTAAGGACGGACTAGGCCTTGTTATTTGAATGGCCTTTATTTTTTTCTATTCCACATTTAAAATCTTGTCTAGCAGGCACCGGTAGGCAGTCAGCTAAGTGACCTTTGGATTTTCAAGTATGGCTAGTTACATCTTTGAACTCTATACTAAACAGATTTCCTTCCGCGGAAGATGATAAAGTTTTATTTTAGCGAATTTCCCTAAAGGAATAAGCTATTACGGTAGTATTCATGGTAAGACCTAAGTCCGAGACCATGTTAACTTTTCATTTTGGAGTCCCCAGAAGCAAAAAACACCATTCGTTCGAATTTATATATATATATATATATATATATATATATATGTCTGTTAACACGATAGCGGCCGTAAATTTGGTCCGATCTTAATGAAATTTGGTACAGACGTGTAAAGTGGTAATCACTCGGACAAGTTCGTGAACCAGCCCGATCGGACCACCGGAAGGGGGAGGTAAAGGGGGGTTAACCCCCCCAAAAATGGGCTTTTTGAGTTTTTCACATAGAAAAATAAAATTTATCAAATTTTTGTTGGCACCATTGAATTCAGCTCAAAAAAAACAAACAATTTAGTTATTTGAATCACTGCTCTATGTCCATTGGTTACCGAGATATTGAAAGTGGTAAACACAGTACGTTGTATCAATGTTAACCTTATGGGAGATAAGTAAAATTCTATATCTCGCTTATTTCTCAACATATCTTGATAAAACTTGGTAAATGGCTTCTTCTAGTTCAGATCTACTAAATATTGAATTAAAACCACCCAGTTTTAATATATCTGTAGCAGCAAACCTGCATACTCATTCCCCATGTTATTCTTATGGAGCTTACAAAAAACATGTCAAATCTCGCTATGTTGGATTAACATATGTTGTTTTGCATTTGAAATTCGCTGAGTATGCAGGTCTGCTGCAACGGGGGTATTTATTAGCCTGTTATTTATGAAATCTATAAAGTAGCCATGAACCCATTTACTGACTTTTAAATGATTGTACTGCCAATTCTTGTTGTACTTAACAACATATACGTTAATAACAACAAGTAATCCATCTCAGTGCTGGGATTTAACATGCGGTTCATATTTCGTACCTCCGTATTTTGTATGGTAGCGTATTAGAAAATCTAAAAGTTTGTATAGGCCTAGTTGGTCGAAAAGACAATTGAATGGGGTGTAAAAATAATAGACAAAGCAATTATAATTTATTTACTTTATGTGGATTTACTGTTACAAATGTTTTATTCGTACGCTGTTCAGGATCAAATAAATAATAACCTACATACCATAAAAATAGTTGTATTGTGGTGAGTAGGTGGGGGGGGGAGGGGAAGGGAGGGTGGTGGATCAAATAAATCTTCCTGTTTATAGACTACATGACGTGAGTGGATTGGTTTTCACCCACAAAGGAACTTTTATTGATATAGTCTCCTTGAAAGGAATTCTGCATAATTTATCAGAAAACGCTATACTTTTCATTTCTTGTTTTTATTTGTAAACCCCCCCCAACTTGTATTTTTTTAATTTTTTGTAGTATTAACTCTGTTATGTATACAATGAAAAATTCAGACTTTATTATCGCACGTACATAAACACTATAAAAACCCAGGTAAACCCGCCCTTTAGTTCCCATAAATCTCTTAAACTCTGTAAAATAAAAATTTATTTAATTTTCACCATCGAGAATGGAAATCAAATAATTGCTTTACCGACATCTGTGAAATTGCCTCCATTACGTAACAAATTAGTCTTGACAAAGCCGTTATTGTTGCGTTGCAAACTGTTACAAATTTTTATTTGTTCAATAACTTGACTCACGTTTGTTTTTACGTAGTATATCGACGTAGTTTCCCCCGAATTCCAAGTTTTTCTTAAATAAAATATTTTGATATTTTTATGCGTCCGATTTTTGTTTTTGAACTGGGCAATTTATTCACATAAAACTACAACAAACGAGAAAGTTTTACTGAAGCAACAAAGCTGTTTACGTAAATAAAATTGTTCAATAGATCATTATGGTAAAAAGTAAAAAAAAAAATAGATTTTATGTTGTTCATCAACAAATTATGAAGTAGTCGAATTAATAATAAGTAAGTGTAAAACAAAAAAAATTATCTCAATCTACCAGAACCAGACGATGGTTCTAATATAGGCTAGCGCCTGCAATCCTCGCGTATGTTATCGGTGATGCTCGTCTGTGCTTGTTTTGCCGGTTTGGCTTAAACGGCACTATATCTGTGCGTATAAATTAAAAGTACAGTACAGGGTAGATCTATTCTAATGTTACCTCATACACAATTTTTAATAAACCACTATCTGTACTCCAGCACTATTGTTAGTTATATTATGACCAGTTTATATAATTATAAAATAAATCAATTGCTTTTTTACATCAAAGGTAGCGCTGAATATAGCGAAGAATTTGTTTTCATCTGTTTATTATTTGTTGTTTTGCATTCGCTTGTGTTAAAACTACTCTACGTTACGGAAATAAGGAAACACCTCCCGTTATCAAATAACCCCACTTGACTTCAAGTTTATGAATGGCAATCAATCAATCTCTCTTGAGTAAGAACATTTTTCAGGGAACTTGTCACCTAGCGTTCCGAACATATAATCCGAGTGTATAGGACGGTTCAAATTGCGTGGTCTAGTCCGCCCATAAGACTAATGTTAATTTTAGCATTGGGTTTACGGAAGATGTGAACCACGTTATTCCACTCGGACTATACTTTACTTCTTAAATAAAAAATTAAATGATCGATAATAACGACGAAACTAAACAATAGTTTATTTTATCGACATGTAAATTTGACCCAGAACTTTCCCTGACCATAAAAAACTACCCTGTCATCTGGTGGTTAGGGGGAGGAGCTTTGATCTTATTTGCCCGAGGTGAACAGCGTTAATGAAAAAGTCGGCGAAAGAGGCAGAGACTCCGTACACAGTCCTCCACGTAATTGCGGCACTTCGCACCCGCAGACGCCACTCACCACGAGTGGTCCTGGAGCGTCTGCGGCGGCGAACCTCCGCGCGCGCCGACCTATTGAAAACAACCTATTCATTCGGGTGTTAAAAATTAATTTTTTTAACCGGTTATATTCTTTAATTGCTTTGTTCCCGATTCAAGCCGCAATTTTGTACGAGTTGTTTTTATTTGTACTTTTAGACATTTTTGATTTTTTTAAGATTTTACACACTTTTAATGCATTATGTACACATGCACCAATCGTCTTATTGCGAAACTATCATAACTTTTACAAATGGCATTGTTATGATTTTAAATTTTTTTAATAATTTTCGTGGACCATTTTTTAAATGTTTACGGTATAATTTATTTTATTACGTCTCAAAAGATTAATATGACTACCCTTATGCGATTTAAAACCCGGACTATAAGGATTCACTAAATTTATCCCGATTTCTAGCTTATCGGTTGTTGAGTAACCCCTTTAACTGAAAGTTTATGACAGTTTTCTCCAGCGCTTCGAATGAAACTGTAAACAAGCCAAGATTGACAGTATTCATGAATTCTATCATATGTTTTAAATATTCCTCTTTGAGCATTGGATTTTCTAGTACAACACCAAAATATTTATTATCATTTCAAATTATTTGAAAAAAACGCACTACATTAAAAATAAAAATAAATAAATACTTAAAATGTTTAAAATTTTTAATTATTTTTATAACAAAATGTCGTAAAATGTAAAATTTTTTACTCGCAGTCAGAGGTGAACAGGTTTTCAGTCAACCTCGAAACTATCAATCCGATAACTTTCATTCGGTTGTGCCGCTCCGTACGGTGGCGCTCCCGGCGGCCCCGCGGGGAAACCTCAGCCGCTATCGATCCAGCGGGAGTGGACTCGCCCGCCGAGGGGAGGCCCGTCCCTTGACTCACCGCAGCTCACCGTTTAAATTTAGCGCCGCAGAAATTGTGGCGGGAGTTTTGCCAACCGAAATGACCGGGGCCCGGCCGCCACAGCTATTCTGTCCTGTCCGGGGTGCGAGCGAACCGAGCGAACGTTGAGCGAAAGGTGAACGCGGGTGACGGTCTGCTGCTGGAGTGGAAGTGAGGAAGTTCCGAAGTACCAGGAGGTGTCCAAGTGAGGGGTGAGAGTGAAACTGCCCCTGAGTGATCCGGGGACTGTGTAGAGACCTACTGGTCCTCAGCCACCCTCGACTGTGGCGAACAGGTGATAGCCTTCGAACATTCCGACCTCGAGGTTCAGTCAGTTCTCACGTCCGAGATGAGTCCGATACGCAGAGAAGACTGTAAGTGGTTTTGTTTTTGTGACGATTTATAATTATGGATTGGGAAGCGTAGATCGTGAATCGTGTCCCTTATTCGGTGCATGCTTTTAGTGATGTTAAATTAAAATAAAAATCTGACCTCTTGCATGTTTTTCTCCTATTTGCCCTTGGATGTGTGCGTTTTATGAACAAACCGGGTGATAATCTTGGAGTTTTCTCTCCAAAAACAGTGTGAATACTGCGTATAGGTTGCCAAACATGGTTTTTAAAAGACATAAATTAACAAATTTCCCCTGAAAGTACACTATTGTTTACACATACAAAAACAACAACATTAATGCATTGGTTTTTTTGGTCACATTGGCCTTTTATCACGGTACATAAGAGATACGATAATGGTCATCAATCAGTACTTTTCATCAACACTATACTGTAGATCCGACATGAGTAGGGTGACCAGATTGTTTCCAAATAAAAACGGGACACTTAAACAAAACTCACTCCCCCCCAATCCCCAATACAAAACACCACACATCAAGGTGTTTAATTATATGGGGGTCTCGGTAATTTACAAGTTTTGTAATCGAAGAAATGAAGTATCAAATTGTTTTTGAAGCTTTTAGACCATGAGTTTTATTTCCCATTTTATTCATTTGAATTTATTACAGCGCACTATTGTTACAGTTTTTCTTTAAGGATACAATAAATGGCATGCAACCATGAAACATAATTTTTCGAATCGCCACATATTGAGGATTAAAAATAATCAAGTCACATTTTTAAGATTTTAACATATTATTATAATATAAAAGGAAACAAGATTTTCTAACAAATTATGTAGGTGGTAATATAGGCCTATATAAAATTGTTTAGCATTTGGTAAAAGTTCGTAATATTATTTTTTTCCGTTAGTAATGACAGATGCCTCTAAATTTTAAGATAACGTTAGGTATGTTTTTATATATAGCCTACTTTTTAAAAAACGGGACATTTTGGCGTCCCGACAAAGTTTTTCGGGACAACGAAACGTAACGTGAAAAAACGGGACTTTTCTGTTTTTACGGGACGTCTGGTCACCCTAGACATGAACCCCATACGCAAACTGTAGGCGTGTAGGCCCAAAAGTTTTTGACTTTTGACGATTTATGGGATTGGGAAGCGTGGCGATCGTGAATCGTGTCCCGTATTTGGTACATGCTCTAAATGATGTAAAATTAAAATACAGATCTGACCTTTTTGCATGTTTTTCTCCTTTTTGCCCTTGGATGTGTGTGTTTTATGAACCAAGGATTTTTTCTTCAAAAATGGTGTGAACACTGCGTATAGGTTGCCAAACATGTTTATTAAAAAGACATAATAAATTAACAATTTTTTCCCGAAAGTAGACTATTGTTTACACATGCAACAACAACAATAACAACCATGGGTTGGGTTTTGGTTTTCTTGGTCACGTTGGCCCTATATCACGGGTACATAATAGATTCTACAACTACAATGGTCCAATACTTGTAGACTGTAGACAGCCTGAGATACAGTTTTTTTGGAACTTTTAAAATGAAAACGTACTTCAGGTTTTATGCGCACTTCTTAAGGCTAGTTTACACAAAATTTGACAACGAGATGTTGCTGTTCTCCGAATATAGCAACAAGAGGAAGAATTTTTGTAGAGAACTTGAAAAATTATTGGGGGGGACAGTTCTCTACTCGTTTTCCACTAGTTGCTCACGTTTAAGCCCGCAGTAACTTTGGCAGCAGCTAGTCTTCCACTTTTAGTTGTCAGCTTTCTTTGATTTTTATCAAAACTCCGCGGAAAACCGAAATTTTGTGGAAAACTTGTCTCTCCACTGGTTGACGATTGAAATTAGTACTGCATTTTGTAGAAAAAACTACTAATTGCCGCAACTTGTGGAAATCGTAGTGGGAGACTTTGATGTAAACGCGTCCTTAAAAATGCAGCAGTAGGGCCTAACCATAATCTTTACGAATGTTGTTTTTTAACGTAAGTAGCAATTTAGAATATTCGTTGGTCTATGACTTTCTGACTGTCAAATGCAATATCATCGATTCCACTCTACACCGTTAGACAACCAAAGGGAAATGCCATAAGGCCATCAGTTATAGTGTCACTTTAGATCGGTCAGGTGTGAAATGAATAACAACTTTGTTATTGCAGGGCGGTGTTGTACGGAATTTTCCAGTTTCATATTGCTTTCTTTTTACCGTTCAGTTAGTTTAGAGTAAATCGTAGGTTTCCAATGATATATTTAATGATTTCTTTTTAAATTATGGAAATATTTCATAATTACGTCCCTTATTAATTCCACTGTTTACAGTGAATATCATACCCGAGCGTACCTTATAAAAAAGTATTCCTCTAGGGTCTAATGACAAAATAAAATGTAATGATTCATAACAGTTCATTTTGCGTCCATTGACGTGAGATGTCAACACGCCCAACCAACCATAATGTCGACTCGGTTAGAATTGTCCTTGAGCACGAAAGCCCTCAGATGTATCCTCTGATCCCGCCATAGACTCATTTCAATTACTGTATTTATCGCCAACCATGCTTTAAAAATAAACTGATCACACAACTTTTAGTTGTGTACAAATAAATAATCCTTTCACATGCAATCACTTTATAGCATCATCATCATCATTCGTGTTGATTATTTTTACTCGATGAAACCCCAACTGGTTTGCAGTAAATTTAGTACAGTACAACCACAACACGTGACATACATTATTCGACCTTTGGTACAGCGGACAACGGTACAACACAAACCGTGTAAGGACTCAATTCGACCTTGAGAAGTGTTGGGTTATTGTTATCACAAATCGGCAGTGCTGCCAACGTACTCGTCCCCATGATGACTGCAGGGCCGCCAACATTGCAGCCTCCTCAGCAGTTCTGTAGCCTTGTTCAGCGCGTGCTGACGCCGGAGCTGATGTGCTGATGCAGTGTTGCATCCCGCTCTTCACAACAAACTTTGGCTTTGTTTCAAAACGGCCTTGCACAATATTTAAATGTCATCACATTTTTTCGCGCGTGCGCAAATTGGCTCGCTTTTCCTCTTTTGTTCATTGTGTCCCGATTTCGAGACAATCGCTGCTTCTTTTACGATTGATAAATTCGGTTAATTGGATTGGGGAGGTAATAAAAGTTAGTTAAATTAAATTAAATTAATTTTCTAAGTTTGCGCTTTTAATTTTTAAATCATGTAGGCCCTATCAAGCGTCCTCGGTATTACAATAAAATTTTGGTTCTTTAAATAATTACATCCGGTCGACTGAGATATTTAAACGTATTTAAGTGCCCAATATGACTGTGGGCGTAGTGACAAAACGGTTTCTGATGAATCCTTATTGCCAGTCATTAACTAACCAGTTTATGGTCGAGTTGATTACAAAATGTACTGGATACAGTGGAGTTATGATGGCTGATATATTATATGCCAATAGCATTTTATTTTGCATGCCTCTCAACAAATAACAACCCAGTTGCAATGAAAAATTTATATGTACCTGAAGATCCTAAGAACATGTAAGGTAGGCTATTATCAATTTCTGAAATTGCGGGATTGTTCTCTAGGATACATTATTCTAACGACCTAACGATATATTAGTATCATCCGAATGACGTCATGATACTGATATATCCTCCTAGATTGTTCTTCTTTTACAATTGACATTAAAGGCAATCCAATTTTAATCGTTGATCTTCATTTTTGATTACATATATTTTCACTTAAGCAATCGAGAAATAGGGGGCCTAATGCTTTAAACTTGCACACTCTACTATTAGGCGGGTTTGTTTATAAGAAGTGCTTTGAATTTTGCCATCAGTTCTAGCTTTCGTTTGAAGTGGCTGAAGAGCCATATTAATAAAAAATAACCCCGTTGCAGCAGACCTGCATACTCAGCGAATTTCAAATGCAAAACAACATATTTCAATCCAACATAGCGAGATTTGACATGTTTTGGTAAGCTCCATAAGAATAACATGGGGAATGAGTATGCAGGTTTGCTGCTACAGGTATATTAAAACTGGATGGTTTTAATTCAATATTTAGTAGATCTGAACTAGAAGAAGCTATTTACCAAGTTTAATCAAGATATGTTGAGAAATAACCGAGGTATAGAATTTTACTTATTTCCCATAAGGTAAACATTGGGAAAACGTACTGCGTTTACCACTTTCAATATCTCGGTAACCAATGGACATAGAGCAGTAATTCAAAATACTAAATTGTTTGTTTTTTTGAGCTGAATTCAATGGTGCCAATAAAAATTCGATAAATTTTATTTTTCTTAGTAAACAACTCAAAAAACCCATTTTTTGGGGGTTTATCCCCCTTTACCCTCCCTTCCGGTGGTCCGATCGGGCTGGTTCACGAACTCGTCCAATCGATTACCACTTTACATGCCTGTACCAAATTTCATCAAGATCGGACCATTTTTACGGCCGCTATCGTGCTTACAGACACACACACACACACACACACACACACACACACACACACACACACACACATATATATATATATATATATCTAAAAATTCAAACGAATGGTGTTTTTTGCTTCTGGGGGCCCCAAAACGAAAAGTTATCATGGCCTGGGGCTTAGGTCTTACCATGAGACCTACGGTAATAGCTTCTTCCCTATAGGGGAAATTCGCTAAAAACTATGTACAATAATTTAAACTACGACGCAAAGGTTTACAGGGGTAAAATAAACCACGTCGCCGTCTCTCATTGGGAATTCAGATTGCGACATTTCAGCCTTCAGTCAGTAAAGACGCAATGCACTAGGGATGTTGATAAAAGGAGTGTTTAGGGGGGGAGGAAGGAGGATTGGGGGGCGGGACAATGCTCTCCATGACCTGGAAACTCCCCCTTCCCCCTAATTTACCCTCCCCCCCAACTCGTTTCATCCCCGTGGAACAATAGGCTGTTAGTCTCCACGTGTCGATTTTGTTTATAGGTCGAGTTGAATGGCGTGGCCCTGTCCTTCCATAAGAAAATGTCAATTTTGCATCGGACTAAAGACAGCCTGGGACACGTTATTTTAATGGACCTGTATTATCAATTTGCATTTACAATCCTTTTCTACATGTACCAATACATATAGATCTCACGCTTATACCGTTGTTTTGATATGAAGAAAAAGATTTT
Organism: Flexamia atlantica; assembly: GCA_035578135.1. Classification (NCBI taxonomy): domain Eukaryota; kingdom Metazoa; phylum Arthropoda; class Insecta; order Hemiptera; family Cicadellidae; genus Flexamia; species Flexamia atlantica. The sequence continues at coordinate 306,956 of JAQJVK010000003.1, read as the reverse complement.
AGCGAATTTCCCCTATAAGGAAGAAGCTGTTACCATAGGTCTCATAGTTAAGACTTAAGCCCGAGACCAACATAACTTTTCGTTTTGAGGTGCACAGATGCCAAAAACACCATTAGTTCATTGTTTGCACCATTGAATTCAGCTAAATTACCGAGGTTACCGAGATACTGCGAGTGGTAAAACACAGTACGTTGCCCCTATGTTAACCTTAGGGAAAATAAGTAACATGATTATTATTTATTTTGCTATTTTTATTAGTGTTATATTTGATGCAACAGGGGTAATTTTAATATCTTATCGTGTAGGTGTTAAAAAATAAAAGTGCGTAGCCTAGGTAGGTAGTATGCAGGTGTCTGGTTCGTGCTAAAAACACACAAAAAGGTTTTCAAAAGTTTTTAACAGCGATGGTCAAGCACTTACTACGTCATAATGCTATGGTTAGAGTAATTAAATTAATTACAGCTAATAGTTATACCTACAGAAATTATATGGTACCCAACTCACAATTTGACTAAATTTGAAAAGAGTCCCCTGTATATGGGTTTAAAGATTTATAATAAATTACCACAAAACTTAAAAAATCTTCCCGAATCGAAATTTATACCTACAATTCGAGATATTTTACTGGTTAATCATATAACACATTGGATGATTTTTTAGCGATACCGGTAACTTTTGACTTAAGGCTTCATTTTTTACTAGTAACTTCGGCATCTAGCAGTGCCAAGTAATGTGTGGTTTAAGATAAATATTGTATCAAATTTGAGAATGTACCTGTTTGCTTACATTTGTAAAATATCAAACGTTATGTAGGCTACAATAAAGATTTGTATATTGTCTATTGTCTACGGTACCGTAGCCGTTTTTCCACGAGAACGCTCAGCCTTTAGGCTTTTAGTTCGCTTGATTCAAACTCAGTTTATCCGTATATTGGGTTTCATGGGAAAAGATAGCTTTATCAAGTGTTATGAGGTTGACGATCACAAAACTGCAGCAAATGTGGTTGCCATTGATTTATAATTGCCAAGGATTATCAAAGAATCGGAAATAAATATTTCATTTGAGACGTTTTATTAAAACTTTAAAAAAAATTGATAGCCAAGTTGAGCCGTGTAAATATAACCACGTGACAGGTATGCAGTGGGTGTGTATAGATTTATTTGTAAACAACGCTATTGTATAACGTAACTCAATATGTTCAACTCATCCACGCCTTCACTGCCGTGGCCTTCCCACAAGATTCTGATTTCCTGCATGCATGACGGAGGCAGTCTACGATAGTACTGTAATGATAATAATCATAACTAATGATACTTAGGCCTAACAGTTTTTTTTATAGTCTAAAGTTAACGAAGAATGTTCCGATGATGTTTTTACTGCTACAACCGCGGGCTTTCGAACTGGTTCTTATACTTTCTAATTTGCTCTCCAAATATCATCACTTTTACTTGTGGATGGGGGTGAAAGTCAAGTTTTTACGCATATGTTTAAATAAGCCAACCGTGGAGGATGCAATGATAATTGATTGTACCTTCAGCCGCGATTCTTGAGTAATCTGATGGCCACAGAAAGTACCATCTTCATTCAGTCTTCGAATGCGAGTGTGTAACTGTTTTTTTAATGATGGTGTAAGTAATATTTTCAATTTTTTTAATATTACAGAAAATTTTAAATCTAGGTCTTCTTAAAACTTTACCTTTCCATTAACATTATCGAATAGCCTAGTTTAAGAATTTTGAAGGCATTGACCTCAGCAAATCCAATGGGTCATTCACAAAATTTTGCATGGATTGATAGTTAATAACATTTCTTAAGGCCGAGTGCAAAATGTAAAGGTATCTTTTAGCCGGACACCAAAAGAAAGTGGGGGGGAATAGGGGGACAAGGAAATGAAATGTTGTGGTAAAGTTTAGCCCAGTGTAATTCTAAAGGTCTCGGCAAACGGACTACTTTGCCGCCGCTTTTGCTTGGTACTATCGCTTCTTGAATACTGATTGGCTAAAAAAATGATGCAGGCCTTGCGACCGAGCAGAAGACGCAGTTGAGCAGTTGTCCCGCAACGAATTAGCCCGTCGCCGGCCGAGACACCTTTATTGTGATACCCGGTGGAACCATAAAATATCCCTTCGTTTCGCTGAAAATTTCTTCCGTTATGTTTAAAATTTCTTTAAAACCGCTCAAAAATAATCACCAGTTCATTCATTTCGGGCGTTTTACTCTCTTTTTCACGCAGACTGACAAAAACCCCGGACGTTTCCCCGGACGCAAGCCTGAAACACGGACTGTCCGGGGAAATCCCTGACGTCTGCTAAGCCCACGGACAAACTGAACACGGAGCGAACAGTACGACCGGACGTTTATAACGGAGGCAGGCTCGTAGTCACGTGGTCTGCTGGTCTGTAGGCCAGGTGGCGGGTGTTTGTAAGCGAAAACAAACACCTTGCTCTGCCCTTCATCGTCAGATCGCCGCCGATCTCTTCGGTAAATAACTTCTCCCTCGTCAGTGTAACAAGAAGTCGCAAAAATAGATTCATCGGTCCGCGTTAACGTGGAAAATGCAGTGTAACCGTTGCCGTTACCTGTTAAAAAGTTGAAATAACGTTAAATCGGTGTAAACATATAACGTCAAAATGCATAAAACATGAGTGGTGCGACAAAGAGCGGCTGCAAGAGGAAAATGAGATAATTCGTACGAGCGTAGAAAGCCCAATGGTAGACTTTTACGAGGAAAATATTATCTGGTCTTTTATTCGGGGTAGCGGATTTGTACCCCCCGGATTTGTACCCCCGTTGCCAAATCCTTAAGTCCTACCCCGGATTTGTACCCCACGGATTTGTACCCCCGTTGCCAAATCCTCAAGTCCTACCCCGGATTTGTACCCTCCATGGTCAGAATCTTAAGTCCTACTCCGGAATTGTACTCCCCGGATTTGTACCCCCCCTCGCCAAATCTTCAAGTACTACCCCGGATTTGTACCCCCCGGATTTGTACCCCCCATGGTCAGAATCTTAAGTCCTACCCCGGAATTGTACCCCCCGGATTTGTACCCCCCCTCGCCAAATCTTCAAGTACTACCCCGGAATTGTACCCCCCGGATTTGTACCCCCCCCTCGCCAAATCTTCAAGTCCTACCCCGGAATTGTACCCCCCGGATTTGTACCCCCCCTCGCCAAATCTTCAAGTACTACCCCGGATTTGTACCCCCCAGATTTGTACCCCCCATGGTCAGAATCTTAAGTCCTACCCCGGAATTGTACCCCCCGGATTTGTACCCCCCCTCGCCAAATCTTCAAGTACTACCCCGGATTTGTACCCCCCGTCACCAAATCTTCAAGTAATTTGTACCCCCGATTGAGTTAGGACGAAATTAATGGCTTAAAAACCTCCTCCGCTTGGTATAAATATGTGAAATTTTACATATATATACCAAGTTTCATGGCAAACAGTCCAACGGAATACGAAACCATAAACGTGAAACATATATAATCAAACTAACAAATTTTTTATGAATTTAGATATTCAAAACAATATTTTATCCAACACTTTCATCACGTATTATTGACAGATTTTCTAGCCTACTTAATGATAAATGAGACTACACAATATAATAATAATAGGCCTACTGATAATAATAAGACATATTCGTAGAATAATATTAGGCAATAATTTAACGAACAGCCGTTGATTTACGAGAACTAATCAAAAAAGTCATCATCCAACAACAACGAATATTGACACGGTGTATTTCCATGGTCGGTCAAACTGCATTTGAGCACAGGGGGTACAAATCCGGGGTAGGACTTGAGGATTTGGCGACGGGGGTACAAATCCGGGGTAAGACTTAAGGAGTTGACCACGGGGGGTACAATTCCGGGGTCGGACTTAAGAAATTTAATTGGATTTATATCAATTATGCAGCTGTTCAGCCAACTGTGAAATGTCAGTTGATTAAAATACATAATAATTTATCCGTCCTAAAAGTTCGCGGCCGGATTTGTACCCTCCGTCCTGTGACGTCAAAATGACGTAGCGTTTTTTCTGGGGGGTACAAATCCGGGGGGTACAATTCCGGCGACCCCTCGTATACACAATCAACTATATGAGGTGTTCCGTTAGGTAACAATAAGTCGGAGCAAAATGGAGGATCGCTCACTCTTCCAGAGGAAATCAAAATTGTATCTTTACTCTCCATGAAAAACGGTTGCCCTGTTGAAAGACAAGAAAAAATTGTAGGTATGGTTACCCCATTCGAAAGTTAATAGGCCTAACCAAATTTTAGTTTTGAGTTTATAGCTTTAAGTATTAGTACACCAAAACATTTAACCATACACTTTTATCCGATCACTGTATCGACCATTTAGAGTGATTGACAAGTGTCTCCCACTTTTAAAAGTTTAAGAGATATAAAAATACCATATTTTACTCCCATTTAAAATCTTATAGGCTAGATCAATAATTGAAAACGTTAAGTTTTAATGTAAACTTTCATGTGATTAGCGATGAATAAAATTTCCTCGGATTTCTCAAGAGGAAGTATACAACATACACACGGTATATATCATCCTGTAAACCACTGTTCTCTAGACTTGGTATCCTTCCACTACCATGTATTTACTTTCAACAACTACTGATCTTTGTCAAAAACAACCCTTCAGTTTTCCCCAACAGAATCCAGAATGTTTATCCGACCCGACACATTCATGACATGTTTTTACCTGCTCACAAAACAGCTTCCTTTGAAAAATCATCCTATTACATGGGCAAGAAGCTATTTAACAAGCTACCCAACCACATCAAAAAGAAATTTCCACCAAAAAGTTCAAGTCAATGCAGGGTGATTACCTAAAAGAACACAATTTTTATGCGGTGGATGAATTTTTAAGTTGATGCTCACTACACGGACAAAACATACACAAAAAGCCAGTTTTATTTTTTGTATCATAAGAGTTATTTTTCATACTTAGTACTTAAGGGATTTGTTTTATATTACGTCTGACTTATATATTTCTTGCCTATTTTGACTAGTTACCTGCCTGCGTGTAGGTTTATACCTATGTATGGCGTTATGTAACATTATCTGAAAATAAAAAAAATATAAAAATACATATTTCTCCCCGACATCGCACAGTCGTGTGACGTGGCGACGTAGGAGGCGAATAATTGCGTATCTGGTGCAGAGCGTTCGACATTTGACACACTTAACTCTGACAAGCAGGTGTGTCGGGATGAGTTTTTAATGAGAGGCGTCCTTATACTGCGGAAGACGTTCCATTAAAAATGTGGGACTCAAAGTTGTGAAGGGTTTTATCGTTATTGAAATCATTAAAGGGTTCGCTCTTTTTAAAGTGTGGCTGGTCGTTGGGTACTTTAAAAGCTTTATAAAGTAGTTTAAGATATAAAAAGAATTTTTTAACTTCATGCGAAGTTATTTATACAGTTTGAATCAAATTTAATTTGGTGGACCATATGATTATAGTTCTTTTGTGGTTTCCTTTTACCCTAATTGAATTATTTTATCACTGAGTTGTAAACCTTAACCGTGTAAAGCGTCCTAAATAACGGTTATTATTAATGGAGTATCCTCCATTTTAATCGGATTGTCTTCTTTATTTTAAATATTTAATCCTCAATACATTGAATTTTGACATATTGTACATGACTACGATTTTTGTCGTGTTATTGTATCCAACTTCTTATTTACTGTCTGGTTTCCTGTTAATCTTACTGTAAGTAGGTTACCTTGTCGTCAGATTTGTAAACCTTAACTGCCTTAAGGTAAGGTATTTGATTTTCAATTCTGTATGTTGAATTTTGAAATATCGTACATGACTACGATTTTTGTCGTATCCTTGTATTTAGCCACGGTACTTATTTGTTTTATAAATAATGCTTCCCCTCCGCAGCTTCGAGACTAGATTTTTAGATTATTCATAAAATCAAATTCAAATACGACCATTACTAAATTTTAACAAAACGACGTTCCAAGTCTCGTCATTATCATCCGATAATCGAACCCTATAGAACAACATAAACGTCATAAACCATTATCTAGAGATATGTAATAAAGAGATTTTATAGTTTGAAGAATAGAGTTTCTGTACAAAAATAACGAAGTACTAAAACTTTACTAAGCGAAATAAATCGTTCTTTGATGTCTATGACTCAGTGGCAGTGGCAGTTGAGTCGTAACGTCGCAACTGCGCCACGCGGCTACAGAGTCGATAGCCACGAAAACGCGCACGTGGCAGTAAAAAACCGGGGCACGTGACCCCCTCTAAATCCATCAAAACATAACGTAGACAAAACACAGCGGACGGCGCGGCGCGGTGGTGGAAGGGAAAAATGAAAGTGAACTGAAAACCGAGCGGTCGGAGCAGTGTGCCCACCGGGGAAAGGGAAAAAGTAAATCCCCGGCATGTATCTAAAATTCCCGCTTTGTTTTTTAATTTCTTTTATTTCTCGTCACTAAAGTATATCCTCGTTTCCTTCGTTTCTACACAAGAGGTTTTCCGTTATAGATTTTCTTGAATATTGTTTTTTTAAGGTTATAAATTTATTTTAACCAAAAATCTGTTTTTTAATTGTGATGTATACTTTCTAATTATTTAGTATGGCGCTTTATTGTGCAGAAAGTGGAATTTGTTTTGACAATTGAAAATCTTTGCCATAGTTTCAGGTTGTCTTTGCTTAATATTTTGATTCATAGACTCCTCCGAGGAAGTTTTGTTGAGTAAAAAAATAATTGTTATGCGAGGAAAAAGAGAGATGTTTTTGGAGAAAAATCCCCAACGACTCCCATAGAGAAATAAAATTTCCCGGCGGCACGGTGAATTGGATCTAGTGATCTATCTTCCTTCTCGCCGATGGAAAAAGAAAAACCCCCAAACGATTACCCTAGAGGTGTAAAATATCACAGTAGAACGGTGAATTTGATCTAATACATCCTCTTCACCGAATGAAAAACCACAAATCCCCAAACAATTCCCCGAAGTAGTATGGACTCCCCCGCTGGGACGTTTAACAGGATTTACTTTCCCTCCTCATCGATGGTAAAACGAAAAATCCTCAAATAATTCTCCAGGGAGGTACGTAACGCCCCGGTGGAAATGTAAACTGGACCTACTACATCCTCCTCCCCGGTGGGAAAATCAACCGTCTTGTAAATAATTCCCCTGCGAGGTATAGAATCCCCCGGTGGAACGGTGAACTGGAAGTACCACCTCCCCACTGGTGGAAAAACTAAAAATCCCTAAATAATTCACCAAAGTATTATAAAATCCCCGGTGGAATAGTGGACTGGATCTACCACCTCCTCTTCCCCCGACGGGAAAAACAAAAATCCCCAAATAATGAATGAATAAATGAATTTATTTCCAATCAATATAAACATTACAAAAAACCAACGCATTTTTTGGAAATTTACTGGCCACTTTTTCAAGTAGTGTGGCCAGTTACTAGAAATATAACAAATAAATAATGTATAAGAGTCTAGCATCAAAAAACTTTCACTTTAAGTCACCATTTGGGTATCTGCTAAAACAGTTTACTAAATTATTAATCAATATATAATATGTGAAAGAAGAGTAATATAACAATACACAATAAAATTAATACTTTACAAATATATAAATATACACAACAATAAATAACAATAAATATACGTAAATAATAAATAACAATAATAACCAGGTCTCATAAACACAGAACATGGGATATACGATTTTGTCTATTTTGTCGATAGAACTCAGTTTAGAAAAAAAAATAAATAATTCCCCGGAGAGGAATAGAATCCCCCGGTGGAACGGTGAACTGGAAGTCCCACCTTCTGAAAAACCTCCGGTGGAAAAAATGAATAATCCCTAAATAGTTCACCAAATAATAATAAAATCCCCCGGTGGAACGGTGGATTCACAGATGGAAAAATCAAAAATCCCCTAATAATTCCCCGGAGAGGTATAAAATCCCCCGGAGCGGCGAACTGTATCCCCCCACTCCTGGCGGCGCCTCCACGTCGCCACACGTCGCGGCCGCTGCCACCGGGGCGACTCCCCCAGACCCGCAGTCCACCATGGTGCGCAAGGAGAGGAGCGACCGCAAGTCCTACGTCCAGGAGCTGCCCCCCAGGGGACCCGGTAAGTCCGGGAACGTCGACCTGGCGTTGTGGCGGAATGTTATCGCGAGGAAGCACAACAGCACGATCGTCGTTGTTTACGTAGTGCAGTGAAGAGCGTGGTTCTTTGTTTTCGCGGTGTGTTTTCTGCGTGTGTGAAGTGGGGGATTTTTGAAAGATGGTGAGACGGTAAGGGGTGATGATTTGTGAATTGTGTACCGAGTTTTATACTACTTAAGGTTGAAAGTATACGTCGCTGCAATATGTCGTGGTCGAATTAATTGTACCGATTAGTTGTTTCGCGTAAATTTATTGACCGTTTTTAATTCATTTAGCTTACCCGTTGGTCTTTTAAACTAATATCTGAAGGGGAAGTGACATGGTAAATGCATTTTAGTGTCGATTTAAAACAAACATATTTAAAGTTGAAATAAATAATTTTTATTACAATAAAAATATATGATAAGATCTATAAGTTCATTGAGGTGAATCTTGTGCAACCGGGGAAAAACTATTACCGTATTGAGACCCTGAGAAAAATATCTTTAATTTGATCGATCAGTCACCGAAGTTGATTCGTAAATTAGATCCAACAAATTGGTTGTTTCGGTGCTAGAACACGTTAGACCCTTCACAAATATATTAAGAATTTAGGTAATATATTAAAGTCGGTAATAAGTTAAGAAATTAAAAACTTTTTGCGTTTTTTTGTATTAAGGTTTCCTGGTACCTACATTTTCCCAATAATAGAAAACACGCCCTCTTGGCCAGACGGCCTTGATGTTTTCACGTGGGAGACGAAGGTTCGCAGTGGGTGTAACATATGGAACGCTTGTATTGTCACGTTTGACATTTTATCCGTTCAATTTGTTGTGTGTTACGATTAGCGAATCAAAATCAAGTTGTTTAAATGTTGAATGAAGGTCTCTTGACGGGAATGGATGCTTTTGATAATGGAAAGTTGTTTACATTTTTGGCTCAGTGCCATTGTAAACCCTAAGACACCCATTTGAATATGAATGACATTTCTTTAGAATTTTTGAGGCGAGTATGAATGGTAAATTAATCAAATAATTCGTGAAACTTAAATATTATTTTTTTAAGGTTTATTTAAGTCAGTCAAGATAGGTCAAGATAGGATTTGGGTATTTACCTATAGCCATTAAGGAATGTTATTTTCTTTACTCTGCGTGTCCATATATTTTCCAATAAATAAATGAATAAATAAATGATATGCCGAATAACACAATGTGCAATTTTAAACGAAAATAATGTTAATAGTAATGAGCAAAAAAAACTAATATTCGGATCATAAGTTTTCTTAAAATATTACTAAGGCTTTGAAATGTAGATTGTATGGAGTTAATGGATCGCTACAATACGTAAGCTCCAATTTGAGATGAAGGTATCTCCCTGGATTGGCAATACTTTCCACCGACTTTGATGAATCCAGGATATAAAAATAAGGTTCTAACTAGGGTCTATCGTTTTGCACTCGTGAATTTTATCTTAAAGATCATTGTTTACAGTCAAAGAAATAGGTACAGAGTGCACTTGGATCTGCTTTAAACTATATTCAGCTAACCGATCGAAAAATGAATCCATGATCTGTTTGACCTATACCCAATATCCGGCCATAGACCGACTGTTTGCTCAGAACAGTTTACAAACATCGAAACTCGGCGAGCGAACGAGATAGCGGATTTGTTTGCATAAAACACACATTTAAAATTCCAACCGTACCAATTAGAAAGGCCGTCCAATCGCGTTCACGCTCTCTGATGCCCCGTGGTGTGTGAAAACATGAACTTCATAGAAATTATAGAAACTGGAACACGTGCACCGAACCGGAAGTGAATGTTTGATTTAAATTATTACATCATTGGCACATGAAAACATTAATAAGTTATGAGAAATTAAAGAAAATGGAACAGATGTAACGACTTGAAGGGAATGTTTGATTTACTTTTTCACATCATTGGTACAAGAAAACATAAATAAGTTCTTAGAAATGAGAGAAACTGGAACAGATGTAACGTACTTGAAGGGAATGTATTTAAATTTTTACGTCATTTTAGATGAAAACATGAATAGCTTCTTAGAAATTATAGAAACTAGGATAGATGCACCGAACTGGGAGGAAATGTTTGATTTCAATTTTTACATCAGTGGTACTTGAAAACACTAATAAGTTCTTACAAATTGAAACTGCAATAGTTGTAACATACTGGAAGGAAATGTTTGATTTAAATTTTTACATCATTGGTACATGAAAACATTAATAAGTTCTTACAAATTATAGAAACTGCTACAAATGCGTTGAACCGGAAGGGAATGTTTGATTTTAAATTATCGCTTCATTGTGAATGGAAACATGAATAACTTCTTATAAATTATAGAAACTGGGACAGAGACGCCAAACTGGAATGGAATGTTTGATTTTTATCCCTCACATCATTGGTGTATGAAAAAATTAATAAGTTCTTAGAAATTAAACTGGAACAGATGCACCGAACTGGAAGGGAATGTTTGATTTTTAATTCTCACATTATGCTGTAATGACCTTGCGACTGAAATTTCTCTCAATTATCCTCCTACAGTAGTCGGGGCGGGTTCATTCAAGGTTAATTGTTCGTAACGGTTCAATTCAATTATGTTTCCTGCGCGCCCTTTATAAAATCGGGGCATCTCTTAATTAATTGGGCGTCTGGAGTAAGCTTTTAAATGGCAACTTCTTATTTCGTATTGAAATTCTTACAGGTTTTCATATTTAATCTTTAACTATTTTTTTATCGTCACCTTTTTACTGACAATATTTAGAACTGTAAACTTACATGTGTCGTACTTAAACCTGATTTAGTTGCATTTAATTTGTACATAACATTTATTTTTGGTAGATTTGTTCTGAGGTCCCACGATATGTACATAAATGAAGCCTAAATAAACACACAATTAATTGCATATTTGTTCGTATGCAGTTATTATAATTACGAAGAATAGTTTGTTAATTACCAATTATAAATTATTAAACTTTCACACTCCCTCTTACTTCTTGACACGGCATTTTAGCACTAGACACAGCATATTTTTAACGACCAATATTAAATCCAAACCGATTTCATCATAAGTTAACCAGGTAGCACTTATTTTTTAACAACGCGTTTATTCTAACAGTTTCCATCCGTTTAAACATAAACGCTATTTTGAAGAATTCAACCGTGAGCTATAAAACATTCTACTGATGTGTGATGTGTGGATGTGTGATTATCAATACTGATGTCACTCGTCAAGTCTAAAAATGTTCATTACGTGTTTATTCAAGTGTGTTTCAAATCGACCGCCTTCAAATAAATGAATCATGTTTTAGGGCGAGTTGGACTTTTTTATTTAGAAAATCATCTATGTTAACCTTAGTTTACGGCCCTTAATATACTTACTAATAGGGGTGTGCGAGTAGTGATTTTTGAAGTCGAGTCGAGCCGAGTTTTGAAAAATACCCGCGAGTTTCGAGCTTTTTTCGAGTCGAGTTTTTTTTAGTTTATAATATAATAGTCATCATGTTTCTACATAATGGTAAAAAAATTATTATCATTAGTCAAATAAAAATTACAGTTTCGAGGTAATTAAACTCAAAAGAGTTGTTGAACTAAGAGCAGATATGCAAATAAATGATGCCAAAACAAAAGAAAGAAAACCTTTTACTTAAACTCACAATAATTCTTGATTTGATATTTTTTTCAAGCCTAACTTGTGTTTAAGGCTTACCTGGGGTTTGAAATGAAATGAAAACACTAATTATAAGCCATGACCAATTACATGACTCAATTCATGATTACAATATATCCTTTGAGTTATTCACACAGGTACATTGTTATTGACGTTACTGTCGACAAAAAAACTAAGATTTTATTTATTTGGAATGGTTTCTAAAATATAACAAAAGTAATTTTTTTACGAGATGTAATAATAAATAACCTCAAACTAAAAAAGATAGTGAGATATAAAAATTTATGTCTTTAATAACTAAAAAGAACTTTTTACTTCAAGTTTATAACAAACGAGGTTTCACGTATATTCGTTAAAGATGGATTGACATTGTGAAAAATGGCCGTAATATTCTTTCGCACGTGCCGATTTCGGGTAAACGGCGGGGATAACTACTCGACTCGAACTTTCGAGTAATTTGCAATAAGTCGAGTCGAGCCGAGTAGTGTATACTCGGCTCGAAAAAAGCTCGATTCTCGAGTACTCGCACACCCCTACTTACTAATATCACGTACCTGTGGTATATTATTAAAATGTGGTTGAAATTTGAACTATAAACTACCTGTCAAGTGAACAAGGCAGTTTTTTACCCATCTCTGTAGACACTTATTGGGACGTTTTAGAGATACTGGAAAAGGCCTACCTGCAGTTGTTCAGCTCTCTGGGTTAAAAGGGATTAGTTATAATTAATCTTAAAGACCTTTTACACTAATGTCAGTTATTAAAATCGCGACTTTGGGAAATGCGAGTTTTAACAATTTGAGTAAAATGAGCAATTATTAGTAGATTTATCAATTATCACTTGCAATCTGGTGTTAAGTTTTTTAACGTAAGTAACCAAAATAAATAGTTGGCAGGATTACACTCAGAAGCTTCACCACTCAATTCAAAGAGGAAGCTCAGGCTCAGACGTCTGCAAAACCTCTTTTTATCTTGGATTTTATCACCAGAAGAGCAAGGGTAATTTCGATCAAACATTCGTGATTTAGAACAGGCATTAACTACTCACAGGCTAATCTTAAACTAGCTGATCAGCCCGGTTTCACCCGTGGAAAAACAGAAAAACTTCCTTGGATATTCATGATAATAATGTTTCAGTTAATTCATCATACTTTATTGGTTGCCATCATAAGCTTTCCCATTGTTTAACATTGAACTTTTGAGGTATTTTAGGACGTAGCCTTGAGGAAATTTTGATCCTTTCTTAGCGGATGCCCACGCCTACGCACTAAGAGGAACGTCCATGGAAATTTTCAAGGTTCTAGATCAAGTCAAGTCGAATGGCCTACAAGGTACGATTGCAGCAGAGTGGTATTTGTCAAATATATATTGTAGTACATTGTAGGATTTCGATTCTTGGACATGTTTTTCTAATTCATTTTTAGCATCTAAAACTTCTTACGTAAATACCTAATCTTGAGCAACAACATTATAATCCTAAATTTAATTATTCAAAACTATTTAAAGTCACAGCTGGTCCGTACAGGTTGCCCGTCTAGTTCACTATCCGCAGTCAATGTTTTCGGCTGTTTAGTTACATAAGCAGTGTTCGTTATCTGCCGGGCGGCGTGACTGTCGCGTGCAATGTATAGTGGCAGTGCATGTGCTGTGTGCTGCAGACTTGCTGGCTGAGAGGTCAAATGGCGCTGAACTCTGCTGCGAAAACGTGTTTGGAAACTGTCCAAAAACAAACCCGCGAGGGGTTAACGGGGAAATGTGTTTTCCTTATGGGTGTGCGAGTATTCGATTATCGAGCTTTGTTCGAACCAAGTATACACTACTCGACTGGAAGTTTTGAAAAATATCGGAAGATCGAGTCGAATAGTTACTCCCGCCGTTTACCCGGGATTAGTAAACGCGTTCGCATTTTTTGAACGTTTTTCACACAGTCAACACCAGTCATGAACAACAACCATAAACTGTTTTTATTTTACTTGAATTAAAGTGGTTTTTGAGTTATTAATATCAGTAAATTTAATTTAGTATTTTCCCCCCTCTTTAACATGGGATATTTTCTTAAACGTATGCTCAATGAGACTGTTTTAAACCTTTACATTTATGTTAAAAACCTTTTTTAAAGCAAACAAGTGCTTGGTTTTTTACCTCCTCAGACTGAACGTTTAATAAAATACTGTGTAAAGTTATATTAAATATCTCTTGAATTGTCAATTCGTTTCATTTGAAAACACGTTTGCTTTTAATTCATAGGAACACTTCCCAGTTTCATAGATAGAAATGTTTACATTTTCTGTGATCAAGAATTAAGTATGATATCTATTAACTACTACTATTCAAAATACTCGACTCGAAAAAAAAACTTGGAACTCACGAGTATTTTTTAAAACTCGACTCGACTTCAAAAATCAGTACTCGCACACCCGTACTTTTCTTCCTCCTTCCTCTTTCACTCTATTCATACGGTAGTCGGTTTAAAGGTTACTTCACCGAATGAGGTGGTTCGTTTTTTACATTGATTACTTTTTTCTTTTCAGTAACAAAGTACAGTTGTTTTGTTATTGATTAGAACTATTGCATAAATGTTCCGACAGGCAGAAAAAAAGTGTTCCTTAAGCCGCGTTCACACCAAAGACGTCCACAAGTTGCGGTAATAAGTTTTTTTTCAAAAAATGCATCTTTTAATTTTAGTCGTCAACTGGTGGTGAGACTAGTTTTCCAGTAATTTCCAGTTTCCTGTGGAGTGTCGGTAAAGATCAAAGAAAGATGACAAATAAAAGTGGAAGACTAGTTGCTGCCAGAGTTGCTGAGCGCTTAGCGTAGGCAACTAGTGAGAATTGTCCCCCCTCTACTGTTTATCCAAGTTCTCCACAAAAAATCTTCCACTTGTTGCTCTATTTAGAGAACAGCAACTTCTAGTTGCCATTTTGGTTGTCAACTTTTAGTTGTCAACTTTTAGTTGTCAACTATTTGTTGTCAACTTTGGTGTCAACCCTTCGTTTCATGTATAACTTTAGATAAAATCTTATCTTTGTTGGTCTTCGCTAAAAATATCTTGAACGTTGACACTTACTAGTGGAAACGAAATATGAATGAAATTACAGTTTTAAACTTTAGTTTGAGCATTTTCAAAGTCATAACTCGACCAAAAGAAATACCTTAATTCAGCCCATCAAGATGTACTATGCTTGAATTAATTCAGGCTTGATTTTTTGAGGTACCAAATTACAGTTTTGTTATCCGTCGAATTCAATGAGCTCCATGATGTCCTGTCGACCATTTTTACATTTTTTGAATTAATTTCATTGAAGAACGTTTCTTAACTCGTTTTCACGAACTCTTAGCTCAAAATAATTACTAGCCTAACCGTCTCGGACTTGACAAAAGAAAAATGTGCTTTTAAACTTCTTAATTTCGTGTTGACATTGAAATTTTTTGAGTTTCTCGGCGCCGCGGCGGTGTCGGCATGGATACGAGAAGATTGGACGCCAAGATACAAATAAACTGACGGAGGAGGTTTCGGATTCTTGGGACTCTGCCCGTCCGAAGCGGCGCTGGTATTATTCATCTATTAAGAAAATTTACTCCCTTTCATGTCGGAATTGTTATTATGTTTTAATGTTCGCTTGTACTACTTGGGGTCTCTTTTCCCCTGCAGTTTTAGCTCAGAAAACTGGTTTTTAGTCATCCCTGACTCATGGTAATGAAAGTAGCAGTAGACTTTTTAGTGCCATTATCATTTTATTTTCATGGATATTTGTGAGGTGAACATAATTACAGCATTAAAGTTATTAGTAGATAAATAGCACTGAGTTTTTATTGGAACTCTAATCCTACGGCCATCTCTTGATTTTCAAATTAAATGATCACTTAACTATTGCAGCCTGGATGCTTTTGTTAATATCTCTTTTATTACAATAAGACTGAGCAAGAACAAGTGAATGATTCTTGATGTTGGATTAGTCTTTCAACATGAAATAAAGAAGTTGACCAATATAAATTAACTATAAAGATAAGGTTTACTTCATTGTGGTATCAGTTTCCAAGCCAAAATATATATGGATAATTTTTAATCGACTTATAGATAACTCTTCTTATATATCTTGCATTTTGTATCGTAATCTGATGTCCAATCCTCAATTGAATAATATTTTTTATTCTCCTTATATCTTTTCATTTAAAAAGCGTGTCAATGAATGGTTACTGCAGTTAGGGATTTCTAATTCAGAACTCATTATCACAGCAGCTTACAGGCAGACCTGACCCTACTAACTCTTCCGCTGCACTTCCACCATACTTCCTCTGCATTGACTCTTGATCCCCCCCCCACCAACTGATAGGAAATGTTTAAATCGTCCTTCTCCGCGATACAAATTTGCTATTTGTCTTCCATTCTGCGCATGCCCAAACTCTTCTGCACAACCCTTTTTTTCCTCAAAAAAAATATATTACCAATATATATTCAATAACAGCACATAACAAAGCACATAAAAGTTAATCATAGGCTTTATTATAGCGACTAAGCCTACGCACAGGCAATCTGCCCATGTAGGCTTATTTCCATGATTTTTTGTTTTAGTTGTAAGAGTAAGAAAAAAGTGTATATTTTGTCATTTTATATTATATTTGTATTAATTTATGTACTTTCTGGAAATAAACAAAAATTTGAATTTGAAGATTCATTCTGAACATTTCCCCAACTTTATTGCAGGAATGGTTTGCCTGGGATTTTATTTCTGTAATTGTAGAAGTATCGAAAACAGTTAGGGCACCTCCCTCTAATTTGTTTAAAGGCACTGGTGAAATGATTTAGTTTCCTGGGATTTGATCAAAGTTATGCCGTTTTAATTTACTCTGCAGGTTCTAATGGTTCTTCTGAGATATTCGAAACCATCATTCTACTCAGTTGCAGTATTTAGTATTTGATGTAGAGGAGACAGGGTGATCGCCAGAGAGGATGTCTGGTGGGGGAGGGGGGGGGAGGGGGGCGCAGGATTGTGAAAGAATGACCTTGAACTCGATCAGCTGTTGGTGTCTCCGTCTCCCCTCTGTGCTTTTACAAAGCTCCTGACCTTGCCCACCGTCTGGTGCGCCCCACTCGGCTGTGTTTAGACCTGTAGATAAAATCTGAGCTACAAAAACCTGTACTTTACCGTGCCTTTTAAAAACTTTCTATGCATCGTCATTTAAAGTTAAATTTGTTTTGACTACCTGAGTTTTGCTGTCACACGAGGATAATTTTTAATTAAGGTCTATATATTTGTTAACGCAAATGAGCACAAGCTCAGTGGGGCGAGGTGTTCAGAGGCGGGATATTTATATACATTTTTAGAGAAATTGATTAAAATGCTTACCCTCTGTTGATCCATGTATAATTAAAAGAGAGATTGAGAAAATAAATTTTTAAGACTGGACCCAAAATTCAATGGGATGATATGGTAATTTCATTAAATTTAAAAATTCCTCTTGTTGGATACAATAATAGGGATTTTTTGAATCTAATAACAATGACAAGGGTTTCTTCTTAAATAAAAATCTTGATCTATTTTAACACACTTTTCTTGTCCTTTCACACTTCTTAAAACTAAATTTAAATTAAGTTTAAAATAATTTAGTTCAAGAATAAAAAGATTTAGCTAAAACTAAAAAAACATTAAATTTAAACTAAGAAGATTTAATTTAAAACTAAAAAGATTTAGTTTAAACTTAAACTATTTAGTTTAAACTAAAAATATTTAGTTTAAACTAAAAAGATTTAGTTTAAAGTAAAAAGATTTAGTTTAAACTAAATTTGATTTTCATCTTAAAACTAAATTTTGAATCCGGCATGCGAGCTACCTAGGATAACACGGATAATACGGAGTTTGCGTGTGTTTTGAGATCGGCTGTAAAAAAACCACTTCAAAATGTTTTACTAGAAAAAGTATTTGCAAATAAATATAAATACGACAGTGAAAGTCCTTTTGAGTTGCAAATAATAGAATTTTAAATAAAAACACTTGTTTCA
This sequence comes from Flexamia atlantica, assembly GCA_035578135.1. NCBI lineage: Eukaryota > Metazoa > Arthropoda > Insecta > Hemiptera > Cicadellidae > Flexamia > Flexamia atlantica. The sequence continues at coordinate 289,118 of JAQJVK010000003.1, read as the reverse complement.
CGCATTATTATTATGCTTAGTAAGAAAATAAAAATGTAGCCTATGTTTAAGTTTAGAGCTGCCTCGGATCACCCGGAGTCTCAGATAGCTGGGGCTCGGATAGTCAAGAGTGAACTGTATTGACAATGGCTTCCTTTTCAAATCTTCATCTGTTTTAACAGACTTTTCTTGTCTTGTCACACTTCTTAAAAATAAATTGAAATTAATTACTTATTAATTTTGTTTCCCGCAGTGGAGGCGCTGGTGTACTGGCGGGACCCGCGGAAGTCAGGCGTGGTGTTCGGCGGCGGGATGGCGATCCTGCTGTCGCTGTGCTTCATGTCGCTCATCTCCGTGGTCGCGTACACCAGCCTGCTCGCCCTCGTCGCCACTGTCTGCTTCCGCATCTACAAGAACATCCTGCAGGCCGTGCAGAAGACCAGCGAGGGCCACCCGTTCAAGTGAGTACGCGACTCGGAGGGCACTAATCCATCCATAATATGTAGATGGGTTCGGGTGAGAACATAACTCGGAGAGTACTCATTGTATCCACAATGTGGGAACGGGCGACACGATTTGGGGGCTAGAGTATGGGGGTGGGTACAAATAGGGGGTGGGTACAAATAAGAATTGACTCAGAGGTAATGTGTATCGGTTCTATTGAGCAAATGATTGGAGGGGAGAATAAGTGGACGGGTTTGAGCGAGTACATGAGTCACAGGGTGGAAAGTTTGGTGAGTTTACGTGGACTCTTAGGATAGAAATGTAGAGAACACGACTAGAAAAGTAGAACATGGGATAAGCGAATACAAGTACTTTAGAGGGTGGGTTGGAGTGAGTACATGACTCAGAGGGTGGAATGTGTGAATGGGTTCGAGTGGATACACAACTGGGAGAGAAGAAAAACTGGAAGGGTTCAAAAGAGTACACGAATTGCAGGATACTCATTGTATCTACAATGTGTAAACGGGTTTGTAAGTATGGGCGAAAACACAACTTGGAAGGTAATCATTGAATCCACAATGTAGAATGGGTTTTAGTTAGTAAATACCCAGAGGGTAGAAAGAAGGTGGTCCTTCATCCCAGAGGGTAGAATGTGTGGATGGGCTCAAGTGAGTACATAACTCCAGAAAATAGAGATTATGCGGATGGATTCATGTGCGTTGCCACCTATAGTTTGTCATTAGGTAATTTACGTTCAATGTCAGCAGATTGCCTTGACAGTTTTACAAAAGCGATGTCCCCTACTTTGGTTTGAATTAACACTGTATAATAAAAGAAAGCATGATTTTTCCAGTTCTTAGTTTTTAATTCCCTTATATTCAAAACAATTGTGTGCAAATAAGTAAAATTTCCTTTAAACACCTTCTAAATGTAAGGAAATTAGATTTCCATAAAAGACTGTCTCTGACTCAGCTCTGACTCCTACTAAATTCATTTCCATATCAAGGAATGTTTGATTTCTCCATTTAGAATTTGGCCAGACAAAACCCATGTTAATCCATCAATGGAAAAGCCTACAATTATAAAAGCAAGTCTATTGGGTGAATAAAAGAGACAGGAGACTAAGTTAGTTGTAGCCGGATGTTTATATAAAGAGGACAAGAGCTATAGAGGGAATCAATTCTTTGTTTGAAATTCATTGTTGGTGATGGTGATTTTATATTTTGAATAGGATTTTTGCGGACATTTGCCATCACTGATTAGTAAAAAACAAGTTTCACGACGTTTCGGGATCTGGAATCTGATCCCGTCTTCAGATGGGAGAAAACCTATAACATAACAAGATTAGTAACACATAGCCAGGAAAACCGGGAAAAAAACACAGCTAAAACAGAGAACTGTAAAAGCAGTCACGAAAACAATAAGCTGAAAAGAAAAACAATACACAAAATAACACAGGAATCACAAGTATCAAGAATCACCAGCCAGGAGAGAGCACGTCCACACCCAATCAGAGCTGAGCTGAGACTGGTGGGAGGAAAGCAAATGGCGGAGGCAATGGAAATGGCGGCGCCCACAGTCAACCAAATCACGGCGTGCTGCCGGTGGCGAAAACCTGAAACAGAGACATGTGATATGCAAATTCCGTGTGTCTGTTTGTGTTTTTTAGTTAATTTTTAACCTGATTTTTGGTTGGCTGTGGGCGCCGCCATTTCCGTTGCCGCCGCCATTTGCTTTCCTCCCACCAGTCTCAGCTCAGCTCTGATTGGGTGTGGACGTGCTCTCTCCTGTCTGGTGATTCTTGATACTTGTGATTCCTATGTTATTTTGTGTATTGTTTTTCTTTTCAGCTTATTGTTTTCGTGACTGCTTTTACAGTTCTCTGTTTTAGCTGTGTTTTTTTTCCAGGTTTTCCTGGCTATGTGTTACTAATCTTGTTATGTTCTAGGTTTTCTTCCACCTGAAGACGGGATCAGATTCCAGATCCCGAAACGTCGTGAAACTTGTTTTTTACTAATCAGTGATGGCAAATGTCCGCAAAAATCCTAATCAAAATATAGAGAGAAGCCAAGACACACAAATGAGAAACCAACAATGAACCTCTGAGTCTCTTTAGGGTCTAAAAGTACAAACATTCCGACTCTCTCCTTTTTGTCCTCGAGATACATTTTTTCTCAGTTTGTTTCTTTGATTGTATACAGTGCGATAAAATAGTACCCACCTTAATGAATGATTTCATTACTAGGTAGAGATTGGTCTTGGCCGTGTATTACTATTTAATCGCTGAGAAAATGTTACACATCAAATTTCAGTGTAGTAACTTATGTCTGTCCAGTTCTTGTTGACCAGAACATTTCAATTACTTTTCAGGGATTAGGTTTTAATTTGTTTAGAACATATAATTTGGAGGTGCAATTGCTTGGCTTTCAACACACACAAGTAAAAAAAAATTAATAAACCCAAACTGGCTGGTTGAGTGGGGGATGTTTTCGGGCTTATGTTAGTGACTACCCAAAGCAATCAACAAAATTATAAAAATTAAAGTTAAAAACATAATTTTTGACTATAGAGTTTATTCCCAAAGAATGGTAGGCTATTTTACCTATACCACCCGAGTTTACGGACCGATGCTTTGAGGCGGAATAATACAGCTTTGTGTGAGAGAGTTGGCAGCCCTGATTGAGAGGGTGCCAACGACGGCCTTGCACTATTATCAGACCGAGCCATGAGCCCTATCGGACGAAACAGGATTAATCTAAAAATCCTGGTCTCCGAGTTTGAAAAAAATGGACGGAACAGTTAAAAAGGATGTAACTAGTAGAGTTGTAATGAATATATCCGGGTACTATCCGGCATCCAGCCTATCCGGCCTTTTTTTTAGTAGCCGGTGTCCGGCCGGATAGTTGTTATTATCTGGCAAAATACCTGATAATTATATAAATGAAATTAATAAAACACCTTTAAAATTCAAATTGTTGTATTAATATTGAGTTGTATTGTAGTACAAACTTTAACTCATTGACTCACTGAAATTGAGTTTTGCTCAGTTATTGAGTTTTAACTCATTGACATTGTGGATTAATTGCTGTTAACTGTTTGCAATTTTCAGTGACAATGAATGTATCAATTGATTGTCAACTTAAGTATGACGAATCAGAGGATACAGTTTGCTTAATGTAACAATTTGTATCTTTTCTTAAAATAAAGATCTTGTATCTTGTATCTTATATCTTGTATCACCAATGGGTGGTAGGACTGACTGACAGTGAATGAAATTTCATCGGTCGGAATCCGTATCCGACCAGAACGACTATCCGGTACATCCGTAGTAAATAGGACAGTTTCAATGTTTCCTTTTGTTGAGTGATAAAAACATTGAATGGATTCAGAAATGCAGGGTTAGCAAGGAATGCTTGCTATAAAACAGTCACAACGTATGCATGTTCAATATGATATGCTGGCAAGTAAACAGTCGATTTACGTGTTTACATATAGCTGTGGTGTTGTATATAGTTATGTGACTAAGGAGCCCCAGAGAAAATGCTTCAAAAGCAAGCAGTAACTTTGCCTAATCTTTTACTCTCTTGAACAAGTTTATATCTGGTGTTCTTATTTTCTTTTTTGGAAAAATGTTGCATTTAACTTGTTACTGTGACTGTTTTATACAGGGAGTTCCTGGAAAATTGTAGGCAAAACTATCCCTCTTTGTTATTTAGGGAGTTCCTGAAACTGAAACCGATTCTGCTTCAGGACAAAATCCGGGTAAAAATAGCCCTCATACAAGTGTAACCAGTGCCAGCCTTAGCGAGTGGGAGGCCCTGGGCAAGAAAACGTTTGCGAGGCCCCCCAACGCCAATCCTACTCAATGCATTCTTAATTTTTAGACACATATTTAATCACATGTACATTTCGTGTAAGGGTGGTCCAGTGATGGAAAACATCGTACTCCCATAAGGCCCATGCACAAATTCTCAGATGCCACTACGCAATGTTAGAGTTTAACAGTTATGGAGTTTCTAATTCCAAGACTCATCTGTCTGTTTCAGTGCATCCACGACTTAGTTTAGAGAAAACACAATTCCGAACCTTGTAGACCACAAATCTCTGACAATTTTTTTGACAGATCCGCCCAAATTATAAAATTGAAGCACTTATTAGTAATAAAACTTAACTAGGAGGGTTGGAAAATTCACGGTCATAAGTTGAGAATTTTAGGTAGTCTCCCTACCCTACAGTTTGGCGATTGTGTCGTGCGACGCCAAAGCTACTACTGTGAAACATTTTGTAATTCATCTGCAATAACCTTTCCGTATAGAAAGGATGAAACTAAAGGAACATTAATTCACTTCTCCTTCCCCTCGGTACCTAGTACTCTATTTACTTTGCATTGAATTTTCCGAATATTTCCGATGTTCTACACATTATATTCCACAGGTCTCGCGCAAACGATAAATTTTTATAAAAAAAAGTGAAAAAAGTGAAGATTGTATTTGGCTTACCGTTTTTCTGCCTTTTTTAATTGCGTTTTTAATATTGCATGTTTTCATTTGCATGGTTTAATAACTACCTGTGTGCTGTTATATTGTAATTTTATATTTTGTTGTCACCTATTTCAAACAAAGTAAAACTGCTATCGGAAGCGCGAGGCCCTCCCAGGCGCAAGGCCCTGGACGGCCGCCCCTGTTGCCCTACCCTAAGGCCGGCACTGAGTGTAACACATGTTTATATTGCCAATTAATCTTCCACTGTTTCCAAACAGTGAGTTCCTGGAACATTGTCAGTTAACTTTCCACTGTTTCCACGCAGGGAGTTCCTGGAACTGGAGCTGACGCTGCCCCAGGACAAGGTGCGAGAGGCAGCCGACACGGCTGTTGTCCACGTCAACGCCGCCATCGTCGAGCTGCGGAGACTGTTCCTCGTCGAGGATCTCATCGACTCCATCAAGTTCGGCGTCTGTCTGTGGTGCCTCACGTACGTCGGCGCCATCTTCAATGGAATGACCCTAGTTATCCTCGGTAAGTCTTCTCTTTAGTGATGGGCAGTTTGATTCTCCCGAGTGAATCGATTCATTTGAATCACTCAATTTCAAAGAGTCAAAAATTGAATTGATTCTTTGAATCATCTAATACTCTTGGCAGGTAAACGTAAAATTAATACAATCAATCATCTGTTTTTGAATAAAAAGTGTAATTCAAGGGGTCCCCTGTGAAATTTTCTAGGCGAAAAAATTTCAAAATCGGAGTTATTCAGTGAAAAGGTTCTCTAAGACACGAGCTACAACGTGGTATATTTTGTTTTGAAGATATTAGAGTTGGCAGCCCAGATTTCATCCGTCCAAGTTGGTGTGTTTTGCAGGACTGCATGGACTTTTTGGGAAATAACGTTCCATTCGCCGAAAGATGGACTCCCCGCCGGCCGTTGCGTTGTCGACCAGCGACCAAAATCGCGTAATTAAAAATAAAACATGTGAAGTAAATATTGGAAATTGGAAGGATAAGACCACGAAGGAATATAGAAAAGCTGTATTACCCTATATTTCTAAAACTAAGTAGCCAAGGCCTGGAAAATTGACCCCAAAAGAAGTTGTAGAATAACGTTTTAAGCACCACATTTGGATAACTTTTAGCGAAATGACATTATCACGTTATGTAACAACATTACGATTTTGTACTTTTATATCAAAAAAATTGTTTTATACTCACTTTTATTTTCGTATTCCTACACTCCCTGATGTTTTCATCCAAAGCAGGAGAGCAGTCCGTCAGAAAATGTTTCAAACGCCAGTTATTTAGAACGTTATAACCCCAAAAATAACACGTAAAATGTTTTAAAATGCTTAATGACAAATAAAATTTTAATTTAAGGCTTCATTATGTTGTTATAAATAGAGTATTACAAAAGTATACATGGTTATAAGTTCTAACCTTGAAAAAACCGCAAATTTTAGAATTCAACTTTCAACGCTTGATTATTCGAAACTAAGTTTTTGTCGCTTAGAACGTTTTACGGGAAACCCCTTCAATTTTTTTTACTTGGACCTGAGAGTATAGTTTTTAATTTTGAGTCTAATTATGGGTGCTATTTCCAAACCCGAAATATATGATTTATATTTGATCCAAAAAATAAGAGCCTTTGAGAGTAAGCTAGAAGACTCAAACCACCTAATTACAAACAGATGAATCAATAGTTCAACAGAGTTGAGTTGTGTGAACTGTTTTCCTGATTATCAAGCTACTCTTTTTAATTAATATGTCATATTGGCCATGATGAAACAAAAAACTCGAAAAAAATGACACAACCCAGAAGCCTCAAGGTCAATAACAAAAACAATATGATTTTCATTATTGTCATTTATGCCTTTTATAATTAATAGCTAATCTGAAACAAAACTGACGTTTGCACCTAGTATTTTCCCGATTTTAGTATTTGATTCACGCGAAGAATCGATTCTTTTTCAAAAATAATCATGATTCATTTGATTCACTCGATGAGTCGTTCAAATTGAACGATTCGTTCACGAATCGCCCATCACTGTTTCTCTTTCGTTTCGCTTATTTCGGGGCCTGGGTGTCAAGAAGGCTTTTCCGTCTTCTTGTATCCCCTGTGTAGTCCCTCGTTCCCATATCCTTCTCCAAATCGGTTATCGTCAGTAAGTGATGTATACATTTTTTTTATATTGAAGAGGTTATTTCGGGGTTTGGCTTTCAACTACGCAACTAGCGGGCAAGTTATCGGTCGAGTAGGTTTTTGGTTCCTTTCACCGACATTTTAATTGATCTGATGACACACTGAACACACAAACAATAACTCCTAAGAAAGTTATAGCAAGTTTATTTTTCTGAATTTTTGAAAATCACGCATAAACGTCACAATTGCCAGCTTTACTCTTCTAAAGGTTCCTAATATGTAACGCTACTTGACTCGCCAAAACTGATTAAACCAGGCGAATTAAGAAAGCAAGTAGCAACTCGCCTGCCGACTTGACGCGTGAACCGCCTGTAGTCCCCCCTGCAGCAAGCATGTTAAGCAAGCTACAATATTTTTCAGGCATTTATGAGACCATTCTGAACTGTAATTTCTTGTTAAAATGAAGGTAAACCTCCCCCCGTCCCCAAATACCACATGACCAATACCGAACAACTGAACGTAAGACACTTATAACCAATCATATCATCATTTTAATTATCAGATTATCAGATTTTGATTATTTTGATTATTAGTGGCACTTAAATTGATCCCCGTTATAAAAATTACAATGTGATGTCTTATTCTCTAAGTCAGTGTTTCCCAACCGGTTGTACATGCACCACTGGTTGTATGTAAAGGCATATTATGTATCATGCAAGACATAAGAAATAAAAACTTTAATACCAGGTTTCCTAACGTCAGTTGTTCTATCGACAGCAGAGAATGTTTCCGTGCGTAATATTAACAGATATTTTAGGTTAGCAACTTTTTCAATTTCAATATCGACCATAATATTCCAACCTTGTACCAGTTTTTAGAACAACATTATTCATTAGGAAATCTGTTTTTTGGTCAGTGTGACTGATAATTGATAATTGATTTCCGACCACAATCCTTGTCAGAATTTAACTTAATTCGTAATGAATACAGAAACAGCAAAGCAACAAGACTAAGTCACAGGCCCATGAGAGGTCCGTAATGACTGTGTAAAAGAGGGGTATTTAGGATAATTTATTTGGCATTTTTCATTGGGAATTAAGTTCTTTCTACTTGTCAAATCGGCTAAATAAAATATACTTTAAATGGTGATTATTACATCAATTCGTTAACTTACTTCCAATCAAACCATATATTTATACTCTTTCATATCGTTTTTTGTGTCGTTAACTTTTAGAAAACTTATTGGCATAGTATTTTTTTTTTATTAAAAACATGTGAAGTGATGATAGTTTGGCGGTATTTCTATAATTAGATCGGAAGTAAATATCTTTGTAGTGTAGGCTTAAATTATAGTACATTGATGGAAAAAGTATATTGATGGAAACAGTACAGTTTTAATTTGAATGCCAAAATATGAGGAAATACTAACAATCCTTGTAAACCTTGTACTAAAGTACCGGTACGACTCATTTATTTATGTTTTTATTTTTCACAAAAAAATATGAATGTCCTGTAAAATTTATAATGACAAAGACGATTTTTCATCATGAACCTAGCTAGAAATTTTTCTCCATTAGCCAAAGGAAAGGGATATTGATTTATTAGTAATGAACCTACTTTGAGCGTAGCAGAATGGGACCCTCAGTGGTTATGGGAGGGGGGGGGGGGGGGTTTCCTTGTGATGGTTCACCTGTAAAGTAGTAGGTGCTACGCAAGCACAAAAAGGTTGGGAACTACTGCTCAACAAAGATATTTTACGTTCAGTCTTTTTTTTTGGGCATTTTTTAATTGGCCGTTAAATCTTGGTTTATACACAGGTAACGGAATTTTGTCGGGCCATTAAATTAAGGCGTATTACCATGTACTTCCTGTCGGCTGGGAGCAAGCAGAGTGGCCCGTGGCAGTTAAATGTCTGGGCTCGAGCCAGGGTATTCTTAGCCGAAGATCCGTCTGATCATCGTATCCCACCTAATGAATGTGCAAGAAAAAATATCATTGTTCTAAAACAAGTTTTTTCATTAATTAGACTTCTAATTTAGATTGATTGTTTCTTCGATGTGCTGTTTAAATTATTATTATTATTTTTTTGTGTTTTGTGTTGGTTGCTTCGTTTGAAGGTCATTTGGGAATGTGCAGCCTACTAAACCAATGCAAAATTACTTTTAATTGTTTGAAGAAGGATTTTAATAAACTGGTTCAAAGCTAATCCTTGAATTCAACAATGGTATGAAGTTACATTAATTCCCTCTAGGATCCGTTGAGGTAGATTATATTGCTACCGGTTTCAAGGCATTAAGGCCTCTTCATCAGGCTCCAATCACTCTCTTGAGGTCGTCGAAAGTTTAAAAAACACACAGTACATTTAAAAAAATATACGACCACACGCTCAGCTGCGCCGTATTGCGTGAACTAGTTCACCGGTATTAAGTGTTTGTAATTATTTGTCCGTCCATAAGTGTAGTGTATTATGTGTATTTAAATGTACTGGTGTGTTTTTTAAACTTTCGACGACCTCAAGAGAGTGATTGGAGCCTGATGAAGAGGCTTTAATGCCTTGAAACCGGTAGCAGTATAATCCACCTCAACGGATCCTAGACGGAATTAAGGTAACTTTATAACATTTTTGAATTCAATAAGTGATCCTGAGCCAAATATTAGCAATATGAAACTAATCCTTGAAGTTGCTCAAAAAAGCAGTTTACAAAACCTTGCTTTCATTGTACATGATTGTAAATTGACTATGTCTCTTGCATGTGAACATGTCTATTGACTAAATAAAATATTTATTTATTTATATTTATTTATTTATTGTGTGTATATTTTGTGTTGGTCCTGCCATTTATTTTTTCGCAATTTCTCCTTGGTTGTGTCCAGCTGATAAACCTGTCAAAAAGAGACCCTTTTGACTCTGGTGGTTATATTTTCTGTTTGTTAAACCAGCCACTTTTCATAAAGCTTAATTGATAGCAATCGTGTCCAAGATTGGAAATTCTTTAATCTGAGGAAAACCACAGAATACAGACACACACACTTGAAAGTGATAAGTGTTTTTGTTTACATCGCTGACCGCCATTTGTATGTTGCAGCTTTCGTGGCCCTGTTTACAGTGCCGAAGATTTACGAAAACAACAAAGCCAGTATCGACCAGTACATAGATTTGGGACGAAGCAAGGTCGCAGAAATCACATCCAAGTGAGTGATTGTTTCTTTCTCTGTGTTCATAGTTCAGTTAATTTTTACAGCTTTAAAGTAAAATAAACTTGGTTTTTTGGTGGAGCTATAAACCTCATATAAAACTGATTGTTTTTACTTTCTGGATGACCCTCGTAAACCTAGACATTCAGTAAGACACTGAATCCAAATTTTAATAACAATCAGTCCACCACTTCAATCATTTGCATACAAAATAATAAGAGTGAAATTCAAAATCACGAAATTTTTAAGTTCAGCACTAACAGATCTTGACTATGCCAACAAATTAATTTTTCTTGATGTGAGGCTAGTTTTATACACTTGTTCAAACTGTCAAACCTATTTTTAGGATATACATGAGGTTAGCTTCAACGATTACATTTACTTTTATCTATCAGGGCCGTATTTTGGGCCCCAGAGGCCCTGGCCGGAGTTCTAAAAGGAGGCCCCTACGGTCCCGGCAAGTGGTGACCTTTTTTTACAAGACCGGCTCAACTCCAAATCCCTTAATTACTCCCCTATGCGGTATTTTTCGTCCGCTTCTTTCATCCTGGGGCCCCCTTTCCGGCCCCTAAGGCCCCCTTTAAAGCCCAAGGCCCCCGGCGCCCGCTGTATAGGGAAATACGGCCCTGTTATCTATTGTGAGTGAAAAGCTGCAAATACTTGACAACTTGCTTTTGAGTATAATGTAGATTATCGATAGCCCAATCATCCAAAACGTTGATCATCATAAAGGTACCGAGGCGTTTAAAAAGCTAAATCTGCAGCCGATATAAACGACAACATGCAGGATTGACCTATTGTGGCCATTTGTGCAGTTTGTACAGTTGCACATGCCATTTAAACAATTTAGTGATTTGTGTAGTCATGTTTGTGTCTTTGCCTTTATGGCATATCTGAACAACATCATTTAAGGCAGCTCTGAATGTTAGTAAAACAGGATCATTATTGGCGCCACCTGTGATCAGTAAAACAACCTTGCTCTGAGTATCCTTTTATGACCGATTATCCGAATAATTGATCATCCATTACAAACACCAAATTCCACAATTTTCAGAATAATTTATGTCCTGCTGCAAAACATAATTACTATGCACCTCGACATTTGCTTTCTCTTGGTCTCAAAAGACAATATTGTGCCATGCAATGCCACAATTCCCTATAATTCCGGTAATCACACCTTTTACCAATATTGACCAAAGGCCACAACTGGAAGGGTCTCTGTTTTGACCATTGCACAACTCCCATTTTCGATCTGTTATCCCTTCTTCTCGATCTTGTCTCGACCGATCCATGCCCGGGAAAGGTTGTTTTACCTCATTGTCCACTATACATGTTCTTTAGGGATCAGCGAGCCCAAATGTCTAGATAAGTTGTAGGGAGGGTTGGCCCAGTTACCAACCACTTCCAATTAGTTTCAATCCATCCTGTAGATTCTTATACTCCCCAAGTGAAATACCTAGTTATGCATTATGTTCTGTTCGATCTAATTATCCCAGATTATTAAATTAACCATTACAAGTTGAACCATTACAATTGTGATCGTAACCCATTACCTAAGCTCCAACTCATTCCTCACACTATTTCCTGACCGAGACCAATCTATTATTCAATATGGAGTCATATTTTTCTGTCAGCTTATCCTTGCCCGTTCCATGACTTTGAAGACTTTAAAAAAATTTATTCATACAGTAAAACCTCACTGATTCGTCACTCGATAACTCGACAGTCTGTAACTTGACACTCAAACTGCTGTCAGAAAATCTTTAACTGAGCATTTTTTCAGAACATGTTAGTTTTTATTTCTTTAAATTTGTTTAAAGATTGTTTACTCAATGTGTAACAATACTAATGTAAGTAATTAATTTACATGTAAAACTCAAATCTGTTGTGTTTCTATATTAAACCCATTAAAAATTCCAATGTTCTCTGGATAACTCGACAACCCCCAAATTCGACAACCTCTGGGTCCAATAGACCAGTTAGTGAGGTTTTACTGTAACTCTGAATCATTGCCGAAACTTTATATTATTGACGCAGTCATGAACTAAGAGTTTGTTAATCCTTGTTGCCTCTACAATGGAAATTACTGGTGAACATAAGGACGTGTTATGAATAAAAAATAAAGGCTTTCCTTTGCCCTCTGTAGTGTTTCTGTTGCAAAAGTAATCAAACAATCAAACATAATTTTTTGATTGTTACAGAGTGAAAGCTGCAGTACCGATCGGAAAGAAAGAGCCAGAGAAAGACAAGGAACAGTAGAATCGGAGAGAAGACGAGAGAGAAGGGGCTAACATGCCGGGAACTGCCAGCGCACTACTCGGTTCTCAAAATACATAGCCTAGTCGCGGGCAGTCCCTCCGACATCAAATTGTATCGTCCTATGTGTAATTTTTTATTGTTTTCATTTTTAATTTTTCGTTATTTTATTATTAAAAATATGTTTCATTCTCATTTCGCTACCTATCGTTGTCTAGGCCTATTTAATTTAATGTTTTTCCCTACCGAGCAATATGAAAGATCGGTTCAGTTTCCGGTTTCCACACAGGGTGACAGAGGTATTATTTCGTGTTCCGAACGTTCCTGAAGTAAAGGAGCGTAGTTATCGTTTTTAAATTAGCTATATATTTTGCAATATTTTTACTTTTGATAGATATAGTCATCGGACCCCTTTGAAATATTTATATATAATTGTTCTCGTGCAACTGAAATCTTAAATCGCTTCGGAAGCTTGGGGTTAAAGAGAAATGGAGAGTTTTGTACAAAATGTTAATTAAAATGTTTAATCGGTTGTGTTGCATGCTACAGACTCTATTCGTGTTGCCTGTTATCGCAAACAGCCGTTTAATTTTACCGCCCCCGTTTATTTCGATGTTGCTTGTTTTCCGCTAGTTTATCATCGTTGTCACGTGAATATCGTTTTTATATCGGTCGAATGATAAAAAAAGACTATTTTTCAAGTTTACAGTTATACACGTACGTTATCTTCTTGTGTATAGTGAAACAATGTTGACATATATCTTATTTATTATATGTAGTTATACGCTGTCGAGAAAGAATTTAGTGTTAAGATTTAAACTATACGGTTTTATAAATATTCTACAAAAGGTTCGACTTATTCTGACTGAGAAAACGCACGATAAGTTTTTAAGACTTTTTCCAAGAGTGTGAGGTTTTTAAGCCTTCGTAAGAGTGAATGCATTTTCATAATTTCTCCACGTTTAATCCTCGCGGCTGGAGGTTGGTGCGGGCCGAGTGCTTCTCACATTCAGATCTTGTAAAGTTTATTTATTTCTAAATGTACTGCTGGTGGGTAGATTAAGCGTAGGTCCCCGTAGGTTAAGTTTCTGTTATGTGCTTTGTACACTAAATACAGAAATCGAAAACTCGATTGTTTTATTTCAATCCTTTCCGTGTTGTTATAAGTAGTGGCACTAGGCGTCCTAGTAGAATATATCAAAATGATGAATTTATTTACCTCAAGACAAAAGATATTGCTGAATAAATTAAATTGCTTGAAGAAAATTGCAAATTACTAGTTATTTAATACAAGTTACTTATTTTTTTTTCAATTCATTGTTGGTGATGGTAGTTAATTTTATATTTTGATTTTGATTTTTTCGGACATTTGCCATTACTGATGAGTAAAAAAACAAGTTTCACGATGTTTCGGGATCTGGAATCTGATCCCCACTCCAGGTGGAAAAAGAACCAAGAACATAACAAATTTAGTAACACAGCCAGGACAACTTGGACAAAAAACAGCTAAAACAGAGAACTGTAAAAGTAGTCACAAAAACACTGTGCTGGAAAGAAAACAAGAAAACAATATAACAGAGAAACCATGAGTGTCACAGGTAGTTGGGTGTTGTGACACGTGTGATTTCTGTGTTATATTGTTCTTGTTTCCTTTTCAGCATAGTGTTGTTGTGACTGCTTTTACAGTTATCTATTTTAGCTGTTTTTTGTCCTGGTTGTCGTGGGATCAGATTCCCGATCCCGACACGTTGTAAAACTTGTTTTTTTACTAATCAGTGATAGCAAATGTCCACAAAAATCATAATCAAAATACAAGTTAGTTAATGCATATTTGCTTTTTCACGAAGTAGTCAAGCAGTTGTGAGAGATGATTGTGTCTAGTGAGATTCTGTAAAGACAAAAACACAAATGCTATAAAAGACAATTATGCACACTCACTGATCTCACCTAAGATGTACAAATACCTAAGATGCAAATTTTTTTAGATTTTCACTCTTTTTACCTAATGCGATGTTTGTAAACTCTGCTTTCTTGGTATCAATGCCCCTTTTGAAGAATCGATAATCGACGTTCTGCCATAGAAATTTTGTAATGTAATATTTTGCATTTCATATTAAAAATATAAATCATATGTACATTAATAAAAAGTATGAGGACGATCATTGAATACATAAGGCAGTCAACTCCTCCAAAGACTCTCTTGATTATCTTTGGAAATAACATGAGAAAATGATCTTACCAAAATATTGAATTTTGATGGTATAGTCTCTGGATCACTGATTTTTAAAACAAAAGGTTTAAATTACCTGTATCCGTCAAGTGATCCTATTGTAGTTGGCAGACTACAGCTGTTTCGTGTTGTAATTATCACATCTTCAGGTCGTCAGAATGCCGTTGCATTGATTTACATACGCTTCCGGCACACGGCAGTCATGACCTACCTACTACCGGCGCCGCACGTGTCCGTTCGTTTTTTAATTTTGTGTTTGGCCAACAATGTACTTAAGTGTTCCGTGTCCCGTGTACGTGTGCGTGTGTATGTGAACTTTTATCGAAATGACGACCATATCCAAGGATATGTCAATCAATGCAACGGCGTTCTGACGACCTGAAGATGTGTTAATTACAACACGAAACAGCTGTAGTCTACCAACTACAATAGGATCACTTGACGGATACAGGTAATTTAAACCTTTTGCTGTAAAATATTGAAGCTGTAACCTGCAAAATATTGAGTACAAACAGGTGTAAAATTGTCCAATACAATTAATTCGATGATAAGGCAAAATGTCTCATAAATTATTTGGGGAAAATATTGGATTAATTAGTATATATGTACATTGGAAAAATATTTTCGCAATTAATTAGGTGTTTTTAGATGTAAATATGAAAATTTATAAATGAAGATATATGTAGAAATGAGCTTACATTTTTATGTAGATAATGTATATGTAAGTAGCCGTAGATTTTAGGTTTCAACTTTGCAACAATAATAAATTAATCATAGGATAACGTAATATTAAAAAAATTAACTACATAGGTGTACTTAAAAATCAAAACTACATCTACGAGCAACATGTTTTTAAACTTGTGATTATCAATCGTGTTAGCCTCTGGATTGCTTGCATTCAATTAATATTATAAAGTCTTACCTTAGCAATCCTAATATTGGTCGACCTAAATCCCAACTGATGATGAGCTTACGAGCTTGAAATCGATATTGGGTATTCAATATTAGGATTGCTGAGGTAATACCTTATAATATTAATTTGATTAAAATTGTTTGAGGTGTTATTGAAGTAGGATTTACAACAATTGCTCATTTAAAGTAGTAGGATTAAGTTTTATTTATCTGTTAACCTTTCAAGTTGGATATTTCAGTGAATTTCTCCAACAGGGCAGAAACTATTACCGCAGGTGGCATGGTAAGACCTAAGCCCACGATAACTGTATTTTATATTTTTGAGGTCTCAGGACCCTATAAAACTATTTGTTAATTTTTATACATATCTGGTCAAAAGATTGACAACTCTCATAAAAAAATCCAATCTTGAAGAACTTTAAAACAAACATCTACTGCTATATTCGTGACCACTACATTGTTGCAGCACTAAACTAAACCTCCCTCGACTCATCTTGAGAACTGCTGTTTATTGTTTATTACACTTTTCCTGTCTAGCTAGACTGGTACAGTAAATTTTGGTTTTTGTTCTTGTGTAAATTTACAAACTGGAATAAAGTATGCTAGTTTTAATTAAGATGAAGCTATATAAAACACAAACTACTGTCTACAAAGACATGCTTTGTAACTCAGAATTGATTTATGTCCTACCTCAATTGCTCTACAATAACTGTCACTCTTAGTTTATGAGGATATTATGGTGAAATAGACCCAGAGCTGTCTTAAATTTATATCTCAACTAAATCATCTTGATTCTCACGTAGCTCCTCCCCCAAACCACATTCTTAATTTTCTTAAACCACAGCAATAATTTAAAAATGTCAGTGATAGCAATCTTAAAAAGGCCCGGTGCTAGTAAATGGTATAGTTGCACTCGAGGGTTCGGTATGACATACCCTCATAGGGACGATCTGCATTTTTCTTTTAATAAGTTTATAGGTACTAAGACCTATTTAGAAGGAATAAAATATATAGTAGTTGTTGATAAACATAAAATGTAGAAAGATTTCACAGAATAATACATTTATTATGACAATAATTGTTGAAAATTAGAATTACAAAATATAATAATATTGTGAAAACCTTGTTTTACTGAGAAGACTTAGTAACTGATTAAAAATTGTTTTTCTTAATATTGCCTAGCAACTTTTAGGATTTTATACCATATGTATCAGTTCATTCACTACATGGTGGGGCAGTCGGTGGTCACTACACGAGCCCCCTGGGAAGACTGGAAGTCTATGGTAAAACCCAAACAAAAAAAAAAAACACAAAAAATGCATAAAAAAAAGTCCTTGGACAAGTTATTATGTGTTCAAACTTTTTCATTAGGTTTTCAAACTTTTTATTGGGTGTTTTCAAAAGCGGGCTTCACTCTATCTAGGCTTACTTTAACCTGCGAACCGTGCAGCATAATGGTGATGGTTTTATCCCCTTTTTCGATAACTTTATGTGGTCCAGTGTACGGGTGTTGTAAAGGTTTTTTTTTTTTTAGGTTTTTTTTTCACAGAATAATACATTTATTATGACAATAATTGTTGAAAATTAGAATTACAAAATATAGTAATATTGTGAAAACCTTGTTTTACTGAGAAGACTTAGTAACTGATTAAAAATTGTTTTTCTTAATATTGTTTAGCAACTTTTAGGATTTTATACCATATGTATCAGTTCATTCACTACATGGTGGGGCAGTCGGTGGTCACTACAAGTTGACTGTGAGGATGGGTTTTCCTGTTTTAGAAACCCTTATAAAGTCCCATTGCCAGATTGAAGGGTGTGGTACTTGACATGGCTTTGCTTATACATGAGGCAAAAATTATAAGGTTTTAGCGAATTTCTCTTATAGGGAAGAAGCTATTACCGTAGGTCTCATGGTAAGACCTAAGCCCGAGACCATGATAACTTTTCGTTTTGGGGCCCCCAGAAGCAAAAAACACCATTCGTTCAAATTTCTAGATATATATATATATATATATATATATGTGTCTGTAAGCACGATAGCGCTCGCAAAAATGGTCCGATCGGAATGGAATTTGGCACAGGCGTGTAAAGTAGTAATTATTCGGACGAGTTCGTGAACCAGCCCGATCGGACCACCAGAAGGGGGGGTAAAGGGGGATTAACCCCCCAAAAAATGGGTTTTTTGAGTTTTTACATAGAAAAATAAAATTTATCGAATTTTTGTTGGCACCATTGAATTCAGCTCAAAAAAACAAACAATTTAGTATCTTGAATCACTGCTCTATGTTCATTGGTTACCAAGATATTGAAAGTGGTAAACATAGTACGTTGTCCCAATGTTAACCTTATGGGAAATAAGTAAAATTCTATATCTCGGTTATTTCTCAACATATCTTGATAAAACTTGGTAAATAGCTTCTTTTAGTTCAGATCTACTAAATATTGAATTAAAACCATCCAGTTTTAATATACCTGTAGCAGCAGACCTGCATACTCATTCCCCATGTTATTCTTATGGAGCTTACCAAAACATGTCAAATCTCGCTATGTTGGATTGAAATACGTTGTTTTGCATTTGAAATTCGCTGAGTATGCAGGTCTGCTGCAACGGGGGTTTTTCCTTTGCCAGGTCTTTATACTGCAGTTTCAGAATTACACTCCAAATTATTCTCCTGCTTTGGTAAACTGTAATTGTGATATTACATTGTCAAATGTCGAAACTGCTAAAATACGAGAAGCATAAGGTCTGGTGGCGGTTACCTATTTTGGCCCCAAAACATAAAAATGCTGCAAACATAAGAATCAAATAACGCATTGTGGTATTTAACAGGGTTGTTGCTTTTTAAGGCAACCAGTAGCTATTTTAAGGCCGTACGACATTAGTGCAACTTGGTTTCGTGAAACATTTATGAAACCATGTTAAGTATATCCATATAAAAAATATCGCGAAATGTTTCGGCAAGAAAGGCAAAATCATAACTCCCACTAAAATATATTATTTCGTGGTAAGTTGCAGAAATATTTCATACGTACGTTTTTGTGTTTCATATGAAATGATAAACCAAGTTGCAGTAATGTCCTACAACCTTAAGGGACAGTGATCAATAGAATATTGAATCAAGAGCTGAATAAGGGAAAAAGTCTAAATCAACTGCAGGAAGACATATTCAACACCAAACCAAGCTGACAGGATCTTAGAAAACATTATAGGACTCAAGACAGTAAACAGCTTGTTGATGGGTTGATGCTAAGCCCTTTACAGAGTCAAAATTTGTTATGTGGTGAAAATTAAAAAAAGTAAAAGTTACCATATAAATTATGTAGAATTAACTTAAAGTCACAAAAACTAAGACTTATAAAATCTATAACCATGAAATTTTTTTTCTTAAAAAAAACTTCAACTGCTCATTGCCATAGGCCAATAAGCCTGTGCAGCGATCTTAAGATAGCGAGGTACCGTAGTCACACAGGCCAGCCAGAGGTGACGGCTCATGATATGGAACAGGAGTCGTCCGCCACTGGGATAAAACCAGCGACGTTTGAAACTCAGGCAATACGGTACTCCTGAGTTGCATGGGATACTGCAGTATAATTGTCTATCTATACTTTATTTTAAAAAACAGTGGTTTTTCCAATTGGAAATGGATCTTCAAAACTATTAGCAGAGCTGAAATGTGATAAGCCTATATACACTCCCTTTCTGTCATAGATGCTCACTGAGAAACGGTTTTACAAAATTCCCCCTGGGCTAAGCCCTATATGGTCCTCTAAATTTTCAATGTTAAACGATGAGAAATTTTGTTCAGCAGTCATATGGTAACCTTGTTATAGAATAGCTTGAGTGAATTCTAGATAGCATAAAAGGAATGACAAAATTAAATCCCAAGTTCAAACAGTTTTTCCACTGGTAAAACAAATTATGGTTGATCAGCTGCCTGATACAATAGACCTCGGATTATCCGGACTCCACATTATCCGGATCCCGGATTATCCGGACCGGTATCCGATAAGTTAAAATATTAAAATCACGGCAAAACATTATTTTAGCGAGTTTACGGGTGGTTTGCGCGTTTGGAATGGCATTTGCGCATGCTGTACGCATTGGAATTACAATAATTGTAGGAATTGCATTGCCTAAAAAGTAAATTACAGCATTTCCGTGAACGTACGGTAAAAGTTAACATTATATTCGAATGATTAATAATAAAGTTTAGTTCTTAAATGACTTTAAAAATTAAACCCCCGTAAAATTTGAAAGACTACTGTGTTGTACAGTCTTGATACGCAGCATCAATTTAGCAGGGGCTAAGGTACGCGATCACTATTTAGGCGATATTGTAATGACCTCGTATTATCCGGATTTTTTGTTATCCGGATCGGTGTTCCGCCACATTAATCCGGATAATCCGAGGTGTACTGTAGTTAATTGTAAACAAGGATTGGGCAAACTCAATGAGAATATAATAATGCAGCAAATTTATTATATTAGATATAAAACATTAAAAAGAAAGGTAAAATATACAAATTTAAAAGAAGAAATTTCATCGCCACATCGCTGCTAACTTTTCAACCTAATACTGGAACTCTAGTTTGCTGCATATAAGATTTAGAATTTCTTTGGTTTTGATACTATATAGATTAAGATTACTGTAGCAACTTTACTTGCAGTAACATTCTAAGGCCATTATTACAATAAGTGGTTGAGCCACGTTGCTACATTAATCATCTACTTGTTTCTTTTTTAATGGGAAGTGTGATTAATCCCCACCTGGTCTGCTTCTCTTGAATTTTATGTGGGAGGCGTTGTGTGACGCCTAGCCTCCTTTGTGAAAGGGGCCTAACATGAATCATGGCATGGTAACATGCATGGCTTTTTTGCTGGTAATTTCTACCAGCACTGAGCCATGATTTGCCTCCATCTGGATGTTTTACTTGACATTTTTGATCCATTATAAATCCATACAGATATACTCATGGAAATGCCCCACACTTTAGGGGCATTTATTCCCTACAGGTCTGACCATTATAAACGCAGCTTGCAAAAATTGATGATTAATTCTCCAAGGAAACCCAAACTTTTAAAAATAGTTTTGAATTGTAGGAGTTTTTATCACAAAATCCCCAAACATAGATTTATTAAATAAGTGTAATTTAGAGGATAATACCAGTACATATTCATCATTCATTGAATGTTCATTGCTATATTTTCCTTTTAATTATTCCTACTTTATCTTTATTATTTTGTCTACGCAATGTTAAATTTTCCACATAATGAAATGTTTTACTCGTAAACAGAACATTTTAAGCACAGAGGTTCTAAAAGGGGGTTCAAGAAAAATTAATTACACTTCTATTTGTATCTTAATCACACCAGAGTTACAATAATTATAGTTTGAAACTTGATATTTTAAAATTTGGAAGAAAACTATGATTTGAACTGATTTGTCCAGGATACCACCCTAAAACTTTCCAAGTATTTAACCAAACTTCTTATCTGGCATACATTTATTTTATATCTCACTTTAGTGTAAATTCAGTGAAAATGTATTTTTGGTGGAATAGTTTTTGGTTTTTTAAATTTTTTAAGGGGGGAGGCGCTGGATTTGAATTTTTATTTTATTTGCTTCTTCTTGGCTTTATTTGTAGATATCGACGAAAAGAACGGTAGACTTACGGACTACAGATTAATAAAAAGTGTTATATGAAAAAACAGGTCAATCGGTAATTTATGGTTCACTTGGTTCAGTAATTTAATTTCAGAATCTTAAAAAATCCCCTTTATCTTTAATTAGACAAGACTATTGGTCATTGCAAAAATAGTTATCATATCTTATAAATTATTACATTTCACGTGTCCAGTCACCCCCTTTATCCCAATGTCATTTAATCAAAACGTGTCTAGCCAGTGGGTGCGGCGCGGCGGTATCTCAGTGCGTGCGGGGAAATCAGCTGTTGGTGCGCCTGCGCGTCAAGAGCGTTCTGATTGGTGGGGAGAATGACCTTGACAGAGGTGACCGACTGTTCAACAACCAACCGGCTGATTTGAGAGACACTTCTCCCGTCCGTCGTGTTGCATTGTTTGAACGTTCTGCTAGGTTAGGGTTAATCCGAAAAGTTGGAAATGTCACCCGTCCAGTCAGACACGGATAAACGCAAGCAGATCAGTGTCCGCGGTATTGCGGATGTGGAGAATGTCACTTCAATCAAGAAAACTTTCAATCGTCATCTCCATTTCACTTTAGTCAAAGACCGTAATGTCGCGACTTCCAGGGACTATTACTTCGCCCTCGCCTATTCCGTCAGGGATAACTTGGTCGGGAGGTGGATCAGGACTCAGCAGCACTACTATGAGAAGGATCCGAAAGTAAGTAGTTTTTATTGTTGTGTAAAAATTAAGTAAATTTAGTCGGTAGTTTTCATGAAACTGCTTGCATAATCATGCAACAGGTATGATAATGTTTGACAAAATAAAACTGGAAAGTTGTTGTAGACTATTGGAAAACCATTTATATATCCAGTGTTAAATTAAAAAAAAAATTGTAATTTTATATTTGACAGTTGAAATTATTGCTATAGTTCCGCAGATGGTGCATGCTTCGTCTCACTATCTAGGGGACTCGGTGGGAACAGGGGTTATTGGGTAGGGAACTATCGATAGTCAAACATCTCGTATAAACGATGTACAGTACACTCTCGGTTATCCAAGCCTCAAAATCCGAGACTCCGAGTTATCCAAGGCAGCTCGAAGCTTATATATACACGTTATTATTTTCTTACTAATCGTTATAATAATGCATGAAACAAGTGTCTTTATTTAAAATTCTATCATTTGCAACTCAAATTGTTGTATTTATTGGTAAATACCTACCGTACTATATCTAATAAAACTTTTTGAAGTGGTCTTACAGCCCAACGTCAAAACACATGTTAACTGCGTATTATCCGAGGTTCGTGTTATCCGAAGTAGCCTTGGTCCTGAAGACCTCAGATAATCGGGAGTGTACTGTATCGATATTCGCTAGTGATATTTCACCAATTTACTTCACATTACTGTCTAGGGGATACAGTGGAACCGGGGTCATTGGGTATATGGAACAATCGATTGTCAACGACTTGGCCTGGCTGCAAATTTCCCTCATTGGGAATTTGGCCAGAGTGAAAATTTCCTTTCTCTAAAAGCTTGGACGCTGCTGCAGTAGCAGCACCTATGGGTACCGCCAAATAAACAAGCCATAATAGCAATTTACTTTTTTATAGTATTATTTGAAATTTCGGGCGCGATGATTATTTCCTTTGTTTTCAAACGATGTTAGCGATGATCGTGGAATTACGGCGGAGGAAACATAGCCCTATGCATACAGAGCCAGCGCAGTGTCACCCGATAAGTGTTCGAATCGATAAATTGGTTTGTGAATTCGAAGAACTATCGATATATCGCACCAATTCAATTGCCTATTTTCGATGTTAGTTCCCCACTCGACAACCCCGGTTCCCACCGTGGCCTCAAGCGTGGGCGGAGATAGAGGTTGTTTCTCGGGGGGGCACACTTTCAAGATTCCCGTACCGCAATATAAATAGGCTAAAGTAAAGTGGAATGTTTTTGCCATTGTTTGTTTAAGTTGAGAGGGGCAGTGCCCCCCCTTGCCCCCGCGAAACTCTGCCCATGCCAGATAGACCGGATGTGCACCTTCTGCGTAACTCGTACCAGTTAATCTAAGTTATGTCATCTTCCAATGCTCGAAAACTTCTTTTCCAACACAAGGTGTGGGCCACCCCATGGTAATCAGGCCCGATTCTATAACTGGGCGCAATGGGCACCTGCCCAGGGGCCCCAGGGCTTAGGGTTGCGAAGGGGACACAAGGGAAAATGGCAATAATTGGTGAGAAGGCGGGTGCGTACTCCTGTAATGTGCAATGTACAATTGCCCTCCCTCACTTTATTTATTAATGCCACCGTCAAATACCGTCACTATCCATTGTCTTGTTATTGGTCTCACAATACTGTTTACACTATTTTTAGTGTTTTTTGGTTGCCAGTCTGAGACACAGTGGGTCCATAAGTAGAGGAAAAAAATCGCCAAAATAAGCTGGAGTGAGGCCACTTTCACATCAGCGACTCGGCTTGTCAACAATGAAAGCAACAGGACTCTGTGATGAAATGCCGTATCCGAATGCCTAAAGTGAAATGGGCATACTGGGGATTGTATGGGGGGGGCGCCCTTATTGATTTACCGATAGCGCTCACGGGGTTGAAAATGGGCCTGATGGTAATAGCCTGAAGGGCGAGGGTTTTTGCTTGTGCATCTGAAACTGGTAACTGGTGTTTTTAGCAAATACTTTTAGGAACAGGGGGTATCAAAGTATGTGATACTATCATGCCTTCAATGTTGATATGCTACATAATAAAACATTGGCCATTGTCGGTAACAAAGTCGTAGCCAGGAAAAGTTTTTTGGGGGAGGGGTTTGGGATCCACGATTACAGGAAGTTAAAATAATAACTTTCAAACCTTTAATTTTAACAACACAATTTCAACATTTTGGGGAGGGGTTTCAATCTATCACAATCTTATAGGTACTAATCTTCTAGCGAATTTCCCCAAAGGGAAGAAGCTGTTACCGTGGTACTCATGGTAAGCCCTAATAATATCACTGGGTGAGATCCCTACTCCTAAGATCATAAGGTAACAATATGTTACTTTAATGCCCATGTAAAATTATCCCATATCGAATATCAGGGGGTACTTGTCACCTAATTCCTTTTCTAGATTTCTTTCTAGAAGCATTTCAATAATTTTTCATAGTAACAATAGTGAATAAGAACCTTAAAGCAATGTATGTTACTCAGTACACATTCAATCCAGGGTTTAAGCTGTGGTCGCATTTGTCGCAAAATGCGACATGCTCTACGAAAATGTGACAATATTCGGACAGGCTGTCGCCTTTTTGCTACAAAGTAAAGAGTGGAAATCATTTAACTTTATTGCAGAAAATATATATGTGAATATATATATATATATATATATATATATATATATATATAATTTGATATATATATAAATTCAAACGAATGGTATTTTCTGCTTCTGGTGGCCCCAAAACGAAAAGTTATCATGGTCTCGGGCTTAGGTCTTACCATGAGACCTACGGTATTAGCTTCTTCCCTTTAGGGGAAATTCGTTAAAATAATTTGAATACTGTTTTTTTACAATTGTTCATACACAAAAATTTATAAAAAATCCCTCAAAAAATATTTTGTAGGATTAAAAAAATCCTCTGGAAAATCGTTGAAAAATCCCTTAACAAATTTCTGAAGTATCAGAAGATCAAGTATTTGAACTGGCTGACAATCCAGAGCAGAAATTAAAAGACCACATTTTTTATTACTTTGTGGCTTAAGTTTTTCATGAATTGATTCTTTGACTGTACACATAGGGTTGATTTAAGATTATGGAGTTATCTATATTTTACCACAAATATCTGGTCTTAGTTCAAAGTTTATCCTCCCGCATTACATGCTTGGAGATACAGTTTTAACCATTAAAATGGTTCAAGTTTAACTCATTAATATTTTTGGTGTTTTAGATAGTTTCAAATAAAAAAATCTGGATCATTATTTTTTATTTTGGTGGATGCCTTTCAGTTAGTGAAGCCTTACTATCCACATGTAATTAATTAGACTTCTAAGGAGTTTTAATTTTTCTGTGTATTTCACATATCACTTACAATTAGGTACGGCTAATTAGACTATCACAATGAGAGACATTATCATTAGTGCGTCAACCTCAAGTTCAGTAAGTCACCGTCTTATCTGTAACTCTGTTGTTATCGTGTTTCCTTGACCTGCCTATGGCTTCTTATTTATGGCTTCCTTCGGAATTTTTTTTGGAGGCTTTTTAAATTTAAGTAGTGTTTTAACGGTCAATTGAGTGTATTTTAATGAATTAAATCTTGTCATAATTTGAATCCTTAATGTAACAGAAATTTTTTTGAACTGCTGACACGTCACATATTGTATGGTTTTTCAAAGTCTTAAAAATACCATAAATATTAAACAAAGAATTAATTTGTGGCTTTCTTTAAAATACAAACAGGTGCATTTGAATGAAAAATTTACTGTCTATGAGTGAATTAACCTCATCATTCATTGATGAGTTATTCTTGCTCTCTGTATTTCTTGGTTTTCCAGGTAAGATTGTTTTCACCCTTTATTGCTGATGACTTTTAGGTTTGTTTCAAAATCTGTTTAGCCGTGGATACTTTTCGTAAGTGATCAGTAAAACTCAGTTTCTGAGCATGGCCAGCTTTCTGGGTGCTTGATTTGCGGCGGAACGGCGCGGAACGGCGTTCCGGGACCTCTTTCTGCCGCAAGAGTCGATCGTGTGTAATCGGCCAGAGTATTTTTTGCAAGAGACGATTGCGTGTAATCGGATGGATAATTTGCCGCACAATACAATCGCGTACAATCGGCCGGAGAATTTGCCACGAGAGCCGATTGCGTGTAATCGGACGGACACTTTGCCGCACAAGACAATCGCGTGTAATCGGACGGAGAATTTCCTGCAAAAGATGATCGTGTATGATCGGCCGGAGAATTCGCTATAAGAGAGGATTATGTGTAACTTGCCGGAGTACCGAAAATAACGATCGCTTAAAATGTACGGAAATAACACGCGGAATTTCGGCCTGAAATTAGCGCTCTCTCTATAATTAATGCTCTTTTTTCTTGTGCTAAACCGAAAATCTTGATAAACGCCAAAAAGACCTGAATACCCTCACAAGGCGTCATAAATAAATTAGATTTTTTGAGACAATTTATTTTTAAGTAAAATAATGCTTTGTTGGTTTTTAATTTACTTATCAAAAATTTGAATCCGATAAAATGTGACTTTTTAATTCAACCTAATTAATCACAGAGCAATTGGCTACTTTATTAAGGGAAACAATGATAAGGGGGGGGTTGTGTAAAAATTTTCAAATTTCAGTTCCGGTACCTCAATTTTTACAAATCAAGCACTGCTGGGGACATTATAGTTTATTCTAGAATTTTTATGACTTTGGCTTTCATTTGACAAACGGTTTTGTAAATTTTTATCCATAACCTGTATCACTATAAAATAAAGAATTAATTAATTTTCTGAATAAATTTATGTTTAAAGAACTTAAAAGTTAATTTGTAATTATAGTAACTCTTCACCAGATCCTAATAAATAACTTGTAGACTAGGTCTACTTTAAAACAGTCTTATGTGTAATCCTTTCTACCCTATTTTAAAACGTGTTTATTGAGTTCTATCTAGTCTTTCATTCTGATTGACTCAAAGCCTTAAATAAATATACTAAACAAAATTAGTTCTATCCTATTCTTTAAGCAATATAGAATAAGAAGGGGTGATCGGATCATCAAAAGGGGGGTCAAGGGGATAATAACCCCCCAAAAATGGTTTTTTAAATTTTTTCATGGAAAATTAAATACGGACTCATGATGATTTTAGTTGATGCAAGGCTTCATGTAAATTAATTATTCAAACAATTGAAATTCTCTGAGTATGCAGGTCTGCTGCAACCGGGGTGTTTAAGTTTATTTTTAGAGCCATATTAAAAGAAAGTAAAGTCGATTTCGCCAACTGGAATCCTCAGTGAACATCTTTCATTGCTAAGTTGGAACTGGACCAAAAATAACCAGTCTTGAGTAATAAAGTGAGATCTGATTACCACTGGTCAGTGACATCTCGCGGCGAAAGACCTTGACTTTGCCACGATTTGAACACATCTGACGTCGATAGTTTCTATGAATTTCAACACGTTTATTGGCTGATCTAAACATTTCTGAAGTTTATCTAACATTTTACATTAGTTTAGAGGTGATCTCAGAATGACCTTGAAAATATTTAATTTTTATACTGGTATCTGATAATTAATTCTAAAGAGTATTTGTTGCATTGTTGCCTCTTTAATAGCTGTAATAAATTGATCGTGTTATAAAATATGTTTAATCATTGACTTAAAAGTATGAAAAAAATCTTTAAAAACTAAACTTAACCTCAAAATCCCTGTGATCCAAATTAATAATCTGCAGTCCTGTACCTCTTGCAACCATGGATTTTAGTCACATTTTTAGGTTCCTGTTGAACAATATTCTGCTTCCCTTGAAACATGCGTGATTATCACTCGATCGTTTTCAATTGTATAAATTCAATTTCTAAACATGTTTTTCTTACTCATATTTGGGAAAGAACTCAGAAGAAATTTGTTTGGCTATATACTTGATTTCGTCCTGCTTCGCTATGAAAAAGTAAACAAATAATTGTAAATAAAAGCAAATTCATCAGCCCTTCAGCTCCTTTCTTTCTGTTTGTGACTTTAGGGACGATTTCATCAAGAACTAATATTTTTCCTGTGGTTTTCTTACTGAGACCTTTCATTCTAATATATGGTTGACTGGTGTTAGTATTATGGTTTTCTCAAAAGCTATAGGTAATTTGGGCTTTATACATAGATAGTGAAAAATTCTTTGAACGCTACTTGTAGGCCTAACCCTTGCTTGGAACTCTGTTTGGAAACCTTTGGGAATCAATCTTGGCTTTAATTGTACAGTTTTGAAGAAGCCAGTCATTCTGATCACTTCTGAGACGTGTGATCAAGAGTCTTGCCTCCTTTACCCATATGACAAGTACTTTCGCAGTTATTAAATACCTAATTATTAGTAAATACCTAAACCTATTACCTAAATACCTAAACCTAATACCTAAATACCTAAACATAATTATTAAATACCTAAGATTTACGAAGAAAGTTCCATGAAGTAATAAAGTTATTTTAAAATTTGAAGACCGAATAATTTGGTTTAAACGACGAAGCAGTTGGCTGACTTTCAAGCAAGCATGATATATGGTTGACACTTGATTTGTGCGAATCGGTCATTGACATTGGAGGTCTCTTTACCCATTTCAAAAATTTGTTTTAAGTTTATTGTTATGTATGAAAATTTTGCAAGTACCCATGACGTTAAAGCAGATAAAAAACAATAAAAATTTTCTTGTCAGCAGTTGTTTGATTATTGTTCAATTGCAAACTTACATTGACCTTTTAAGTTTTTTTGCACAAAAGTTAGTATTCCTTTAAATGCAGTTCATGAAGAAGTAACTTGGTTCAGGAATCTTTTTTTTTTGTTTCAGTCCTTTTCTTGAGAATTTAATGAAAATAATAATCGAGGCAAAAGAGTAAAAGCTTTGTCAAAGTCAATCGTAACAGTCAAGTGTTTTAGCGAATTTCCCCTATAGGGAAGAAGCTATTATCGTAGGTCTCATGGTAAGACCTAAGCCCAAGACCATGATAACTTTTCGTTTTGGGGCCCCTAGAAGCAAAAAACACTATTCGTTTGAATTTTTAGATATATATATATATCTATATATATATATCTATGTGTCTGTTAGCACGATAGCGGCCGTAAAAATGGTCCAATCTTTATGAAATTTGGTACAGACATGCAAAGTGCTAATCAATTGGACGAGTTCGTAAACCAGCCCGATCGGACCACTGGAAGGGGAGGTAAAGGGGGATAAACCCCTCCAAAAACGGGTTTTTTTGAGTTTTTTACATGCAAAAATAAAAATAATCTAATTTTCGTTGACATTATTGAAATCAGCTAAAAAAAAAACAATTTAGTATTTTGAATCATTGCTCTATGTCCATTGGTTACCGAGATATTTAAAGTGGTAAACACAGTACGTTGTCCCAATGTTAACCTTATGGGGAATAAGTAAAATTCTATATATGTCTTATTTCTAAACATATCGTGATAAAACTTGGTAAATGGCTTCTTCTAGTTCAGATCTACTAAATATTTAATTAAAATCAACCAATTTAACATACCCGTTGCAGCAAACCTGCATACTCATTCCAATGATATTCTTATAGAGCTTAGAAAAACATGTCAAATCTCGCCGTGTTGGGTTGAAATATGTTCTTTTGCACTTGAAATTCGCTGAGTATGCAGGTCTACTGCAACGGGGGTATTTACATATTTTTAGCAGCAGCAGTTATGTATCTGATTAAGACCAGTACAGAAGTTGATATTTTGTCAAGCTAATTAAAAACAAAACTGAGAAAATTTTTCTTTTGCACTCGTAGTCTTATTAGTTTAAGATTAAAATATTGAGTTTTTAAAATTAAAACTAAAACATTTTTCATTACATTACCGTTACCATCACCATTACCGTTATATTACCGATACCTTTTACCATTACCGTTGCAGAGAGTGTACTACCTGTCCCTGGAGTTCTACATGGGACGCTCCCTGCAGAACACCATGATCAACCTGGGCATCCAGAACGCCTGTGATGAAGCCATGTACCAGGTAAGGAACACTTGTTAAATCGTATATAAACTCTCACTCTTTAAAGTTTAGAATTTTAACACTTAACACTTATAACACTTTAGAAGTTTAGTTAATTGAATTCAGTTTTGCATCATGGCACTAAGCGTCTCATATACGTCACTACCACGAAGCCTGAATAGACAGTTAGGTCTTTTAAAAGTTTTGTTTAGGCAACACTTCTATAATCTTTTTGTTCTTGAAAGGAAAATTCATGTGTTTGAATTAAGCGTACTTGAAGAAACATGCGTGGTATTATATAATAGGTTATATTTACCTATTAAAGGTTCGGTAATATCTCAGGTAATATTTAATTAGTGAGAAACACACGTTGTTCTTACATATTTGGTCATTTAAAAAACTCTTTGCATCAAAATCGCTTTTCTTTTTTCAGTCAGTCAGTATTAAAGAAAACTATCCAAACAACTTATTTTATACCTAAGTGTATTTTGTTTAGAACTGGTTGTAGTGAAGAAATTAACTTACTTACTCCCATGGCCATCGATACCCAAGGTGGTATTTGGCCTCGACAACTAAATGCCTCCATTTCTTCCGATCCTCAGCATCTTCTTCTACGATTCTCATCTTCCTCATGTCTTTTGACACTTCATCCTTCCACCTCTTTTTGGGACGCCCAGGGGGTCTTCTTCCAACAGCGTTTTCTTTCAACACTTTCTTTATTAATGCATCATCTTCCCTCCTTATTACATGTCCGACCCATCTCATTCGTCGTTTGCTTCCGCAACAGCATCCGGTGCATTATAAAGGGCTCTAATTTCTCTATTGTGTTTAATCCTCCATTCACCATTTTCTCTTGTTGGTCCAAAAACTTTCCTTAAAACTTTATTTTCAAATGCGACTAGTTTTTTTTTCGGTAGTCACATTAATTAACAATGTAGAAGAAATTAACAAAGTGAAGTGTATTCAATGGAAATAATTTGTTGAGCATATTTGAATAAGGAAACTTAAAAACAGTTCTTACTTTATAAAACAAACTTTTCTCATTGTATTAAATCATTTTTCAAGCACTATATTTATTTTCGTAATCTTTAAAATTTATGTGTGCCTCTCGGAATCACTTTTACCAAAGTAAACACTAAATGTGTTATCACAGCAAACAAAGGAATATTTCAGTTTAATACGTGAGTTTTATTTACCTAACCCTTAACCTTTAACCTTTAAAAAAGACAGTCTATTTGAGGGTATAAAAAGAAAATATTTTACATATTCAAAACAATTATTCTGTTTATCGAGTTCTGTTGTCCAAGTCACTGCCAACCTAGTCAGCTGTCTTGGCAGACTGTTACGTTGCAACACTGCCTTGAGTTTTGGCAGTAAACACCTTTGGCGTTATCCTTTGAAGTCTAACAGTTTTTACTGATTTATGCACATCTTACTGTGACCTTTGTTGGTTCTTCATATTTGAATGATGGTGTTGGTTCTTCATATTTGAATGATGGTGTTGGTTCTTCATATTTGAATGACGGATGCGATTTAGGCCTACTCAATATATATATTAGGATTATGAAATAAGTCTATTTTTGCTTTTTCTCTTTTGTATTCATATTAGTGTAATGAGAAAGTATTTTTTGGTAAAAATGTTTGAATTGGAGATATTAGTGAAAATATTTGTTTTTGGTATCTTCTGAATCCAAAACTTGGTTTTTGAATCAATGTCTATCATTCCGTTTGAATATAATTAATATGTACCAGAGACATCTGAAGGCATCTAGGCATTTTTAAAAACATCCAATTTATATGGGTGGTTGATTCCAACCATCTATAAATCAAATCAAATCAAATCAAATAATTCTTTATTTCAAGAAATAATAACAAAGCAGCGTTATAATAACAAAATTAAAAAAAACCTCACATGGGTCAAAGACCTGTGTGTGTGGCGAGTTCAAGTCCATAGCTGCGTTAATATTATGCAAAGAAACTAAACAATAATTGTATATTCAAAACCACAAGAAGTAAAATCAATGGTAGTTATAAGAATTTAGTAGGTAGGCCTAATTAAGATTAATTTCTTAAACAGCTGCTGATAACGTGTAACATAGATTAAATAGGATACATGTAATGGAGGAAATAAATATTAATTTAATTTTATGAAACTGCGTGAGGCATGGGTTGTTTTGTTTGTGAAAGTGGAATTACGTCAAGGTCACGTAGTATATTCTGGGCCGATAAGCGACTCAGCGATAACCGGGCCTATCTCCGCCAGCCAGGCCGCCACGACCCTTTTGTAGGTACTAAGCGGAACCTGCAGGCTCCGTATTTCTAAAGGTATTTTCCGTAACAAAAAATTTGCTATGTAAAAAGAATTAGTCAGGTTAATAGATTTAACTACTCGAGGAACCTGCAGGCCCACGCCCACCGCGCTACGGGTACGGTAAGTGTGAGTCACAGGAACCACTATCAGGTTTGGATTATTGTAACAAAACGTTAATAAGTTCTTTATGAATAACTTTCTGACTGACAAAAGCCCAGACTCTTTAAAAAGCTGTATAGTCGGGAAACGCGTCGTCTTTTTGAATGCTGCTTTAATAATAGATCTTTGGATAACATTTAATGGCTCAAGAACTGATTGAAAACTACCTCCCCAAGCAATTAAACCATATTGCAAATAGGACTGAACATAAGCGTAATAAATAACTTTGAGTTCTTTTTCGTCCAAGATTTGTCTCAGCTGATAAAAAACAAAAATCATTTTTCTGAGCTTAGATTTAATCAAATTTACATGATTTTCCCATCTCAATTTTGAATCAACAATTACCCCAAGATACTTATAATGATCGACTCTTTCAATAACTTGGCAACAACAGTTTGCCGTGACTGCACCACTGCACGAGTGCAGAACCACTCTGAGCTCTGCGGGCGGCTCACTCGCTGGGCGTAACGCGATCGGCATACATTTTGTTTTACTCACATTCATTGTTAAAAAATCTATAAAATAAATGGAAAATAAAATTACTTCAAACAACCATGATCTTGACTATGCTTCTTGGTTTGTTGGTTTGTCCTAAGGGTCCAAACAAAATTGCACCATCCGCAAGCATGTTTATGAAAATATCGGTTCAGATAATTTCGGCACACGTAATTGGGGCTTAAAGTTTGTACCTTATTATTTGCCATTTTAAAAAACTGAGCATTATCAGTTCTTTTTTATTTGACAACAAGTTGACTTTGTTCACAATCTGATAACGTGATGAGTTTGCTGAGATATGACTTTGAGAATTGTCTGCTTATCATATCGTACTGTATAAGGCCTACTTACTGGAAAGACAAAAATATAGGTCACCATTTTATAAATTTGATGACCAAGAATGAATTATAAAATACAGTAGACTCCCTCTAACCCAGACACCTGTCTGGATAACGGTGTTTCCAGTTAAACTGATGTTCCCATAACCAAATTAAATTATAACTGTATAGTTGCGGGCACCAAATAGGGCAGGCTAGAAAAACTGGAAACGCACCATATCGTCTGAACCTTGGCTGATATGACCAACTGAAATGTTTTTGTTGACTTGTCAAAACTTTGCTTATGTTTTTCAGGGCCTTTTACATGTACTGTAAATTTGTGTTTGCATAAAATATGATCATATATAGTTCTGGACAGCCTTACTGGCGGGTGAGTGAGTGCGCTGTATTCGGAATTTGCTTGAAACATCTGTGTTCTGTTGGCAATCAATAATATGATCATGTTTAAGTAAAGACTCACTTACAATATGAAAGTTTATGCTGCAAGCTCATATGCAATAAATATTAAATCTAAACAAGGTCTCGTTAAAATCTATTTCAAACTTACACGTAAAATGACGGTAAACGTTTACGCAGAGCTTGCTGCAAGTCTAAGAAGAGGTTTTATTCTCATTAGTAGCGGCAGTACTTAATATTACTTTACGTATTGCACAAGACAACTTTCGGAAATTTATTGCACGACAAATTTCGTACCTTAAAAACATAAACAGTGTTTTCACAGATCGGCACTATCATGAGTTTTAGCAGATGATTTGTAGAGTTTCCACATTTTGCCACCCGCCAGTAAGGCTGTCCAGAACTGTAGTTGATTAACTACCCAAACAAATAATAAAGAATAATTTCTCCATCAGCGCACTCACTCACCCGCCCTATTTGGTACCCGCGACTCTAATATATACTGTATAAGCCAATACTCTGATTTAGATACATGATCTCTAGTCTCAAATCTTTCCTATGAGAATTGTTAGTACAGTACTGTCCATATTCTGCAAATTACTACCAGGGCTGGATTTACATATGGGCTTAAAGGGCTATAGCCCAGGGCGGCAGAATTTGGAGGGCGGCAAATTTTAGAGGAAAGAAAAAATTAAAAACGTGCAAACAAAAAAATTTATTTTGCACTGACATTAGAACTTTTAAAATATTTTTTTTGTCACAAGTACAGTACTCCCGAAGACAGATCGCGGGATTTCGAGACGCGATCGAGTTTGCCCGCAAATTGTCAGCCGTCAGCTCTGGGGTAGTGGCGTTCAAAGCGGATGGCGGTATCGTTTGAAGTTGCTGCAACCGCTGGGGGGGGGGGGGGCGGCGCCGTCAGGTGAGCTAGCTGGGTTGCTACCCCTTCCCGACCAACCACGCGCCGGTCCTGTTCAGTTGAGTTCAGTCTAGTTTTAGTGCAATTTGACAAGCTTGACGTGAACGCCTCGTGTACCTTGCGGCGCTGCTAGGTACGATACTAGAAAGATTAAAAGAGACAGTGCGGTAAAGGCTCGATTACAACAGGTGGGTTGCTCGCGCGGGTGATCACGTGTTTAGTAGCGGCTTGCAGTAGCGCTGCAGAAACAACAATGTGTTAGTGTCTGTATCAGCGACGAATTTAGTGTTCGCACTAAGCGATTGGTCGCGGCTTCCTCGCAACACCTGATCGCCCGAGCGAGCAACCCGCCTAACAGGCTAACGGTACGTCCTGAGTGCACACCGGTTCCGATTCCGATTCAGTTTCAGATTATCGGCGCCTGTTTAGGCTGAATCAGATTTTTTGTAGATGGCCATAGTGGAGGCTTGAAAGGCTTCGCCGACTTGGCGAGCAGGCACTAGAGTTGCCAATGTTGTGAACATTATTTCACCATTGATTGTAAAGCTAATGTAATAAATAATTAATTTAATAAATGTCATTAATAACTTTACACGGCATATTGGTAATTTAGGAAGCCTCAGAGGAAAAGATCGGGGAGTGGTAAAAAAAACACTAAGCAATTAATTGTTTTATAATGGTAAACGGCAGCAAAGCAAGCTTAACAACAAATATAATTTATGCTCGCAACTTCGACTTAGTCAGGATTTAATTTGTGTACTTTATCTTAAGAATTTCTAGTCCGTGGAAATCGACAAAAATATATTGAGATAGTGCGACGAGCAGATAAGGAAACAACAATGGATTTACAAAAAATTGGAGGCGCGTATTAGGAATATTTTAACTCTCATGTTAGCTGACTGATATAATAACCTATCATTTCAAATTTGACCTTTAGTTCCTGTGATTTAAATCAGACCATTATACTCCCTAATAAGTTTCAATAAGCTGTTTTACTTGTAAGAAAATTCTTATTTCGTCTTAACCACTAGGCCTACAGTCATTGAACATAAAAGAAGTGTATTGTATGAATGATCTTGCACAAATAGGTTGTTTCACTAACCTTCAACGCCGAGCTCCAATGAAATTTCTTTCCAACATTTATCTACTGTATCTCTGTTTGAATGTTTGAATATCCTATGAGTATTTAATCCTAGATTGGTGGGTTTCTTAAAATATGAGAGATTATAGCTGGTAAATCCATTAAACTGCTGAATTAGTTAGATTTCAAAATTAAATGTTGCTACACATTAAAAATGGCGGCTGGAGCAATCGGAAACTGGAATCCGCAACCGGAATGAATAATACATTCCGGTGAGCAGGCGCCTGCACGCAAGCTCTGCTTCCAGCTGCCACAATGGCCACTTCCGTTAAAATACAAGTGTCATTCCTGTCGCCGAAAATCTGAATCTGAGTCGAAATCGGAACCAGCGTGCACTCAGGACGTACCGTAAGGAGTGAATGAATGAGACAGACTTGCCGCGCGGCTTGCTAAAAGTCAAGGAAAGAAATCCCTCTTTTCAGCTAGCACTCTTTTGCTTTGCGGAGTCTGCCCAAAATTTTGTTTTGATGGGAATGAAATGGGCTGCAACATGAGGCGTGTGTTCGTCGGAGGGGGGGGAGGGCGGCAAAATCTGGATAGTCCGGGGGCGGCAAATTTCCAAATCCGCCTCTGATTACTACTGTTAAACCAATGTATTAATAAAAACTGTCAGGTCAAAAAGATGTCACTTTTGTGAAATGTAGTACGACTCTGGTCAGACCAATTTTTGGTTGAAAGGTGTCCAGATAAGAACTAGTTTACTCCAGCCCAAAGTTACATAAAAAAATCTAATTTTTAAGTTTTGAAACAGTATATTACGTCACCAGGCTGATAAGTGCTGTTTTGCCGGACAAGCACGACAGCTCCTGTGCAAGCCACAAGGCGAGTACAGTATTTTCATGTGAATAAAGTAGAACTTACCGGGCCGGCCGTGTGACGTACAATTCTTTCCATCATATTATTCAGAAAAAACCGCATTTTAAATCAAAACGTATTCCGTGCAAAACAACTACGTTTCTTAATTCTTCAAACCTAACCTATGATATAAACAAACATTTGCAACTGTTACCAGTGCTGCCACTACATTCCTCTGAAGTACCAATCAAAGTACATTAAACGTCGGTTTGCTGCAATCAACTGATTGTTTATTTCCGCAATTTCCATTTCCTAGTGTATGGTAAATTTACTGTGCACTGCACGGTAAATTTACCGTGCAGTTATCGGCAAAGAGTAACTTACCAGTCAAGAATAAGGCACAGAAAACATATTTACCTTTGTATTATGATGTAAAATTAATTTTTTCTACCTACAGGTGGGGCTGGACATAGAGGAGCTGCAGGAGTTGGAGGAAGATGCGGGGCTGGGGAACGGAGGCCTGGGTCGTCTCGCCGCCTGCTTCCTCGACTCCATGGCCACCCTGGGCATCGCCGCGTACGGCTACGGCATCCGCTACGAGTACGGCATCTTCGCGCAGAAGATCCGGAACGGCGAACAGGTACCTGTTTTCTGTGTTTGTTAGTGAGGGTGATCTTGAATTACTTGTGGGTCGGATTTAATCTGGAAGATCTGTATTGTTAGACTCTGACCATTTGGGGCAGTAGTGAATGGGATCATATTGAATCGCATCAAATAATGTAAGTAAAAGTATCCGATAGATTTTATGATTTTTCTTACTTGTTGTGATTCATTATGAAATGGGCCCCTGGTGGTATTCAAAGTAAATAAAAATAATGATATTTCTATATAGATGGTGTCAGTAAATCAGGATTGTGCAAGTAGCGATTTTTGAAAACAAATTGAGTTATAGATTTTTTTATCGGAGATTCAAAAATAAAAATTGAAATCTTATTCAGAAAAAGAAAGTAAAAATTTAAAAGTCTGGCAAGGAATAACTTAATATATAAATTGATTGTTATGAAGTACTCAACAAAACTATTTTAATTCAAGAAAAATAGCAATATTTTTATGTGCGGGTTTAAAATGTTGGTGTTTATGTGAAATATTTGATTGTACTTACCAATTTTGTGTAAACAACGGGAATAACTACTTGATTAAACTTTCAAATACTTTGCAAAACTATGAGTCGAATCGATTAGTATAAACTCAGCTCGAAAAAAGCTCAATATTGGAGTACTCACACTTTCCTACAATAAATGTTACAAACGCTAACAATAACCTCAACATAAAATCTTTCCTTATGGATTATTAGGAGATGAGTGAACGTTGAGCGTAGATCGGATGATAAAAAATTATATTTAGATTGTAATCAATATTCAATACAGCCTTACAATGGTATACCAAACGATATAACTGTTTATCGCTGATATTTTTTAATTACCACCAAGTTTAGCAGTTAATTTTGAAAATGAGGTTACGGTTCAGACTGTAATCAGTTGTAGCGCCTCACATTGTTATTCCGAACGATTCAGCAGTTTACCACTGATGTTTGGTAATTACCGCCAAGTTTGGCAGTGAATTTTGAAAATGAGGTTACAGTTTAGACTGTAATCAGTGCCTTACAATGTTATTCTAAACGATTTAACAGTTTACCACTGATGCTTGGTGATCGCCACTGAGCGCTTAGTTTGAGAGTGCATTTTGAAAAGAGGTTTGGTTTGTAATCAGCTGATGTTGGGCAGGTGGAGGAGCCGGACGACTGGCTGAGGTTCGGCTGCCCGTGGGAGAAGGCGCGGCCCGAGTACATGCTGCCGGTCAACTTCTTTGGCCGAGTGGAGGATACGCCCAAGGGCAAGA
Organism: Flexamia atlantica; assembly: GCA_035578135.1. Taxonomy (NCBI): domain Eukaryota; kingdom Metazoa; phylum Arthropoda; class Insecta; order Hemiptera; family Cicadellidae; genus Flexamia; species Flexamia atlantica. The sequence goes on along the minus strand of JAQJVK010000003.1, from coordinate 250,683 downwards.
AGTGGGTCGACACTCAGGTCAGTACGCCCTCCGCCCTCCGCTCTCCATGCTCTGCCCTCCACCCTCTGGCCTCCGTACTCTGCTCTCCGCCCTCCGTGTTCTAGTGATGTGCGGTATGGCCAAGTATCGCAATACGGCGATACAATACGTATCGGAGGTGTTTATCGTATCGTCCGTATCATATCGAAGCTCTGTATCATATCGTCTGTATCTTATCGAAGCACTGTATTGTATCGTCCTCCGTATCGTATCGTCCGTATCTTATCGTCCATATTGTATCGTCCGTATCGTATCTTCCGTATTGTATCGCCCGTATCGTATCGCCCTTACTATCGAAAAAGATACGTATCGAATCGTATCGACCAAATCAGTTTAAAATAAAATAACAGGCAAAAAAATACTGTAATACCCTTGTTGCATACTCAGTAAATTTCAAATGCTTCAATAAATAATTAGAATGGTGCCTCACATTAAGATTTTTCAGCGTACCTATCCTGCAAAATATTCTCCATAGGAATAACATGGATCAGTATGTGTATGCAGGTGCTGGGGTGCTGCCATTGAAATGTCAAAATGGGAGATTTTAGATCATAATCAAGTAGATTTCAATTAGATTAAGCCACATACCAAGTTTTATTAAGATATGTTGAGAAATAAGCGCATTTCCTATAAAAATTCGAAAATATCGAAAATATCGTAAAATATCGAAAATAATGTTTCTATGCGCCGATACAAGATTGAATATCATTTTTGGCGATTCGATAAGTCTCGTTTTCAAAATATGGTATCGAAATATCGTATCTGCTTCCTAGTGAACAATGAACTCCCAACAATCTGAAAAAGGAGACAGTGGCTTTGAAATAGCTATTTGTGTATTAAGAGCGCGAAGTACGTCATTGCCGCTCGAGAATAGTAGATGGCCGCACGAAGCTTTAGCTGAGTGCGGCCAAACATTTCGAGAGCGGCAACGACTATTTGTGCTCGTAATACACACAATATTTTTCCTACCACCATTATTTAAACAATTTAACTTATTAACTAACCTGTACACAAAGGTTCATTGAGGTTATGTTTGCTTATTTTGTTGGAACGAACCGGAAGTTAGTGTGTAGAAACGCCGACAGTGAAATCAGCTGATTTAGAGCAAAGCAACTAGAATTTAGAATACGGTGAATGACAAGGGAATTCTGACCAATAGAAACTGTTCTTTTGTGTTTGACGTCATAGTTATCTCTCTTGTGTGCTACCTTAACCTAATAAGTAACCCTGATTTAGCGAGCGAGAATGACCATTCCCGCTCGCTTTTGCGAGCGAGAATGAAATGAAAGCGGAAATGAACAGTTTTGCGTACAGTTGACAGGTGTGGCAATGTGATTATTTCCATGCAGTGGTAGGAAAATTCATTTTGATTATGTGTTTTGTGTCTTTTTTGTGTGCTCTTCAGCTGCTTTAACCACCAGGTAAGCCTACTGATTCCCCTGTCCTACCCTGAAAATGTAATTAAAGATATTGTCTATTGTCATAACACTAAGGCTTTAATGTTGTTTTTTATATATTTTCTCCCTTTTAATAATAGTTAAACACAGATAATTAGAGGTGTGCGGATAGTGATTTTTTGGATCGGATCGGATTCGGATCGGATAGCTCATGTTCGGATCGGTTTCGGATCGGATAACAACAGGTTCGGATCGGATAATACCGGATTCGGATATTTACGGCGCGGCGTAATGAGCAGATTTAAGTTTTCTCAAAAGCCTAAGGTAATTGCAAGGAACTACCATATCATCCTAATGTGTAAGGTAAGATTTGCCTTGATAGGGTTGAGTTGTTGATTGTTGTGATATATTGTTTCCAATATAGGCCAAATGTCAATTATTAAAGTATGCAAAGGTTCAACTAAATATCTGTTGAGAATTTAGAAATTCGTTGATTCCCCTTAAGCATAGGTAGTATGTAATTAATTGAATAAGCTTATTAGGCCTAAATCAATTTCAGGATTTGCAACTTAAAAAATCCTTTTCCAATGCAACCTAAATTTGTTCACTATTAGGCCTCTGTCTTTTTTGTTCTTTTCCTTAGCCTATTTGATCAGAAACTAGGCCCAAGTGACTAGACAAAAGAATTAAATATAAAACTTGATTCACCAATCACCATTTATATTTACCTATGCATTAATGCCTGACAACCTAGATTTTGATTCACTACAATAACACTAAAAAAACAAAATAAGTCCGCAGTAAACTTAACCTAAATTTCAAGATAAGTTTCAAATGTTTAAGTTTCGGTATCAAAGCTTGGTCATTTAATTAGAACAAAGGTCTAATTGTTTTATATCACAAACAACAAGCAAACTCACTAATTATTTTCATAGACGTAGGCTGTCAAGTCGCATTGTTATCTAAGAAAGTCCATTTTAAAATTTTAATCACGTATTGAAAATACGGCCGACCGGCTTTGACTAGGCTTAAATCGTCAAAGATAAATATTTCAGCAAAATAAAAACTTATTTGTGATCGTTCAACTTTCTATTTCTAGGTAGGTAATTGTTTAATTGATAAATAAAGTAAGAAGAAAGACTTTCTTTAGTTAATTCAGCTTTTAAGCAGACGACGACATTCAAAATGAAGTGATTTGGAAAGACAAAACAATAAATGAACAGGTTTGCCAAATCTTTCACAGCCCAAAATTATTGTACGCTTTTTATTTTATCGTATCGACAGGCCACGTAAGATATTTACGGCCTGAAATAATAGTTGTACGAAACATCAACACGACTATTTATTTATGGGGTATTCACGGGATATTTCGTTTTGGAAATTCAAGACGACTGACTGTTGGACACTGTCGACACTGTCGGTCAATGGCGAACACTGATTTGTCTTGATTGCGATTCTCCCTCATGCCAATCGATGTTTCGTCGGTAACGGATACTAATCGAGACAGAACTATTACAGGATTTGTTAACTGATTTAATGCTACGATACAAGAATTTATCTTAAGAAAATGTTTGTTATCGTGTCGGGTATTGCGCAGTAATCTGATCGTATACAACGATCTCGATTCTCGATCTTATCACGAGTCGCAATATCGGCAACCGAAATACATCGATTGATGCATACCACTACATAATCGCATCGTGTTGAGGCGTTGTTCTGGCCGCTATCGCAACCGTCGCATTTCAAAGCGTCGTTTTTGCTCCGCGATGTTTTCTGTCACTAATGTACTTTCGTCGGCAGTGACTTCTTTTGTTTGGAAGACTTTCCTTACTTGAAAATTTGATCTTACTTTACAATTTACCCCAAAAAATGCAGTCTATCCGATCTAGTCAGTCTTATCGGATAGTTATAAAACCCTCGGATCGGATTCGGATATCCGATCCGATCCGAATCCGATCCGAGTTTTCGGATATCCGCACACCTCTACAGATAATAATGCTAAACATAATAATAGTTAAAATAATAGTTTTAATAATGGTTGAAATGGGATATGTCAATACCTACTAGGGTAAAAAGGGATAAGCAATGCACTTTTTTCTTAAAATATTAAAAAATGAAAAAACAACTGATTAAAAATTAATCATACATGTTGCTACAATGGAAACAACCTATTAAATAAAAAAGTTACATTTGGACATTTTCAATAGTTGACGCTTTTTTACAATGATCTCGCAAACTTTCTTTTCTTGGTTTCCAAAAGTTTAAAAATTAGAAATTATCCCCTTTTACCAAAGCACCACAGAAATAAATTTAAATCACCCTAAAAATTCAAAGTTTTCCTATTTTTGAGGGGAGGGTGACAATATAGCATTTGTAATTTTTGAAGGGAGTTACTGTCACCATTACAATTAATTGTGTTTTTGTTGTATTTTTACTATCCTGTTCCTTTGGTTATGCTATCATCTGAGTTTGACTATTTCTCAGAGATAGGTTTATTTAAGTTATGCTTTTTGCTTATTTTAAGGTCTATTCTTCATCATCTGTGTTTGCAGGTGGTGTTCGCCCTGCCCTATGACAACCCCATCCCCGGCTTCGGTAACAACGTTGTCAACACTCTCCGACTTTGGTCCGCCAAGTCTCCGACCGAGTTCAACCTCAAGTTTTGTAAGTGCTTCAATTTAGAGTTGTGTGGTGGTAATCATTTTTCTACACTCATCATAGTAACATCACTGTTTTTAGAACATTTTCCTAATGCATTTATGTCTTCGTTTTTCTGAGAAGTTAACTCAATATTGTACTTTTGAAGGGTTTGTACAGTTTGTAGCTTTTAAACTTCTGGTAGAGGTGTAATAATGAGGTGAGGACCGGCAGCCACAAAAACATAAAAATACAAAACCACTTTGTTTAGTTGAGAGGTGTGGGGGAGGTAAGGGGTAGGGGAATAGGGGATCAAGATCAGAGGCAGCTGGAAATGTCTAGGGGATTGGGGTTGGTGGGCGAGTATATGGTAGGTTGCCTAAAAAAGTCTGAGTGGGACTGTAGATAATACAGATGCGGATATAAGCTCTGTTTCGTGCTCAACTTGGCCAGTTAACTGTGATGGTTTGAATATTTTGTCTCATGTAAAGGGTTAAATGTGAGAACATTTTCTTTTTTATTTTATTTTTATATTTTTATTTTGTGTCTTTTTACGCCAGTGGCATTTTAACGTTTTGAGCGGGAACAGTCCAAACCCTTAAGGTGGTATTTAAGGTGGTTCTTCTTTGAGAATTAACACCGGAACCAGCTGTATAACGTTTTTGTATTTGTGGAAGTCATGAAAAATTTTAGTACAGTTCTTTCAAAAACACACCGTCTGATTATTCGTTGCATAAATATTGAGTCTTAAAAACAAAGTGTGATGTTAAACTTATTTGCTCCATCTGCACCTTTAAATCTTTTGCAAGTCCATTATGTTTTTCTATAAATTGTGTAAAATTGCTCATCACTTAAATTGCACACCTGAACCGATACCATTTTGTAAACTAGTAACGAAAGCAAAAGAAAACCCTACCCATAATCCTTGTTTTATTTACAAGATTTGCAGCACAAGAACAGCAGAGGAAGTGGTTTTTCAAAATGTAAACAAATTTTCATTATTCCCTAGGTTATCTTGTGATCTTAGCTCACTGATCGGTTAAGGTTACCTAGCTGTAACTGTGACTAAATACAACAGAACTATAACTGTAACAAACGAACCGTAACATAACGAAGGGTGTTTTGTTTCCACAGTCAACGATGGAGACTACATCCAGGCCGTGTTGGATCGTAACCTGGCCGAGAACATCTCTCGGGTGCTGTACCCCAACGACAACTTCTTCGAGGGCAAGGAACTTCGGCTCAAGCAGGAGTACTTCATGTGCGCCGCCACGCTTCAGGTACAGAACGGGTCAAATAACGTGGTCCAGGCTGTCTGTAGTCCCAGTGCGAGAAATAACATTGGAGTAGAGTATGCGAAATAGGGTGGGCGGCAAAAACTGTAAACCGGTCAAAACGTCTACTAAACCGTAGCTGAAATGAGTAAATTAAATTTTTTGTAGACCTGTCAAAACTTTGTTTACATTTTTCAGGGCCTTTTATGTATAAGTTTTTGTTTACTGGAACTTATGATCGTATAAGTTGATTAACTAACCAAACAAATAATAAACAATAATTTCCCGAGTAGTGCACTCACTCACCCGCCCTGTTTGGTGTCCTCGATTATAGTCTGATGGGCTACGTTTTTTGATGCAACCCATAGGCTTGTACTTCTTTTCCTTAAATGATGTACTTGTATGGTAATACGAACAAATACATTTGTATCGTAGCCATTTATTCATAAAATTATTAGTGAGTAAAAATAGTTTATAACCGTCTTAACCACATTCGCTTTAATCACACTTTATATCTTCCATGAAAATAATGCGGCCTCTAATGCTACTTAAGTTTCTGCGTACTGTGTATGATGAAAAGCAATGTAATAATTGGTTCATGACAAATAATGATCAAGAACTCATATTGTGGGAGAATGAACTTTTTTTAGTAACTTGAAAAATTTTTGAATAAGTTTTAGAAAGGTTTTCAAGTGAATAAAGTTAAAGTAAAACCACTTTATGATGTGGTCATAATGTGAATCTGTTTGCTTTAAAATTCTTAATTGTTGTTGCTTGTTTTAACGGACACTTTGGTTATCTGACCATGGTTCAAATCCCATAGATGGTGGTAAAGAGGGTGTTGAAAGGGGCATGTTTACCTAAACAATTTCAATTGTTTTTTTCTGTACATTTTCCTTTTGTTTTTTTTGCTAGTAATGCCTTCTCATTTTCTAAATGGGTTAGTTCTCTGGCAGATCGTTCCTACCTCAATCAGCTTCTTGAATTTGAGTCATCAGCCTTTAAAATCAGTTCAGTTGTCACAGGGATCTGAACGCACCAACCGTACTGAATATCGATAAAGAATGTTGTGTTCCTTTCTTTAAAAGACATGCTAGTAGGCAGGGTCTATTATTTTTGTTCTATTTTTGGGCATCACCCACCTGAGTCGTGGTTCGGCGCTCGGCTCAGGTTGGTCGGAAATTTTGACAAGTCCCTCGATAACGGGAAATGCTTATTTGTGTTTCTCAAAACTTTGGGAACATATGTGGCGTTTGCTATTCGTCTGTGTTGTGTTGAGTGTAAAAATTTTAACAACTGACAAGAGGACAACATCTACTGTTGTCGCTGGAAGCAACGCCGCATAAAAACCTTAAGGTGGGTGATGTCCAAAAATAGAACAAGAACATTATGTTTTCCTCTTGCTTCCTACAAATAGAAAGAAGAAAGAAATCCATGTACAGTTTGTATAGTAACTTTATCTCGTTGCAGGACATCATCAGGAGATTCAAGACGTCCAAGTTTGGCAGCAAGGATGAAGTGCGGACCAACCTTGAGCATTTCCCTGACAAGGTGGCGATCCAGCTGAACGACACCCACCCCTCGCTGGCCATCCCCGAGCTCATGAGGATACTGATCGACGTCGAGGGCCTGTCCTGGGAGAAGGTGAGGTTAGGTTGGGTGTGGTTAGGTTAGATTAAATGAAGGGAGGTTAAATTCGGTTGAGTTATCAGGGCTTGTAACGGGTAATTTATTATTTTTTTGTTATTTTTTTGCTCCTGTTTTTTTTGTTATTTTTTTGGAATTAGGTTATTTTTATTGGAATTTTTGTTTTTTTTTTCAACCTCAAGAATTGCTAAAAGCCCTATTCACACTATTCGTCTGTCAGACGATCTCGTAGCAGCATCGCGGCAGATGAATCTCGTCAGCCTACATTACATGAAAACCACGTCTCGTTGCGTGAAAACCAAGTCTCGCCGTCAAATCTAGGCAGATTAGTTATTAGTCTGTCGAGATTTTCTTTTACCAAAGTTAAGAATGTATTATCCCCATTGTAACACCGATTTCCTAATTTTTAGCAATATTTTTTGTTTACAAAAAGTAATTTTTTTGTTTTTCTCTTATTTTAGTTATTTTTCCAACCTCATGAACTGTTACAAGCCCTGAGTTATGTGAAGGTAGGTTAGGTTAGGTGAAGGTGTATTAGGGCAGGTGAAGGTTTTTCAGTTAGGTTAGGTTAAGTGAAGGTAGGTTAGGTTAAGATAGTGAAGGTACGTTAGGTTAGCGAAGGTAGGTTAGGTTAGATTACGTGAAAGGAGGTAACAAGAAGGTAGTTTAGGTGAAGGTAAGTTAGGTTAGGTGATTGTAGGTTAGCTTATTCTTTATAGGTTTTGTTAAGTTTTGTACTTTGGGACCAAGAAGTAATTTATAATCATGTCCAAAAGGATTGGGGTTTGATACTAATTCAGGAAAAATATGTGTTTTTATAATCCTATTGTTATATTTGTATGCTCTTTTAGCGGGATAGTTTTGCCTTTTTTGATTGTATTATAAAATTAGCATGAAATTTAATATTGATTCTTCGATGTACCGTAGCGTTGCTACTCTTTTTTTTGTGATTGCTTCCATCCCAACACGATCTACATTTTATTGGAAGAGAAATGCAAATGCTTTTAAGAGAAAAACGGTTTATAGCGGTTATACATTTTCATATAAATAATTAAAAATCTTGATTTTTTAGTGTGTTTAATAATGATTTCAGATCTTGCACTCTTCCTGGACACATTTTCATTGAAGTTGTTTTTCCTCGCAAATATAAAAGACTAGCAACCAATCCTCCTTTTCCTGTCTAATTATCCTCCCCCCTCTCGTCCAAACAAGGTACGCTTCACAACGCAAAGTAGTCCATTTCCTATGAGTTAAGGGAAACATAGGAAATGGAACTAGTTGAGTTAAAATGAAAAACTCCTATAGAAATGAAGATCACTGTGAAATGTATAAGTTCCAACTTAATTTAATGTTTTGATATGAGATTTGATCATTTTAGAACAGTACAACTTGAATTATTCAAATTAATGTGGCAAAATCAGATCCGAATAACCTAAAATCTGAGTAATCTCAAGCTATCCTAAGAACAGTGCATAGGCCCCTCATAAAAATAGTGATAGTGAATGAGTGAAACTGATATTGCCTTTGTCATTGTCAGATTGCAGTAGACAACACTTGTTGTAATACCTTGGGAGACATCTCCCTTAATGTGGGATTAAAAACTCTGTCGTATCATTACAACGTAAGAATGTAGTATTGTTGTTGTCTAACGGTACTAAAACGTAGAGTGCACTTCACAAAATTTGCTTGCTAGACAAACTTGTGGCAGTGTAACGGCAGGTGAATCTTGTCTTCGTTATGTGAAAAACAAGTTTCAGCATCACATGTTGTGTTAAAGCTCGGCAGAAATGAAATCAATCAGTTGAATTTTGGAGATTGAATCTTTTCTAAAGATTCAGGCTTAATCCAAAATTTCTGCAACATTAATTCGTATGCATGTTACTACAACATTTTAGTCGGAAAAAACTGAGGTTTTGGAAATCTCTCTACTCAAGATAATACTCACATCTTAACCATAACTCTACTCTCATAGTCATATGCTTTATTGCACATAACATTCAGCATTACAATATTTGTAACACACAGCTGAATTGTCAATTAATATCAGTAATAATACTAACCATAGGTAAAAGGAAAAATTTATAACTGTTTAGTACATTTACCCCATTTGTGATCGGATTGGATATTTGCCGCTATTCCCTAGTGATTGCACGGTCAGTTTACTGGCTGCCACCGTCAGCAGATGTCGGATTCTTTACAGCAGTTGTTCTATTGATCGGACGGCCAGCGATGCTGGCCAACATTAATACAATGAACCCTCAGTTTTCCATCAGGACTGGATTAAGTACCGCTAACATATGTTCTATGTATTTTTCTGAATTTTGGAAGATCGGTTGAGAGTGCTGCAACCAAGTGGAGTTATTTTACTAAATGATCAGCAGGCTTGCAACATTGAATTGTATAAATCTCCTTCGATGACATAGCAGGTTTTCAATGAAAACGATTCCGAGCTACTGTGCGTGAAAAAATTTCTGAGCTGACGGGAGTGAGCTGTCATGATGAATGCCGAGCTGACGCAGAGTTTCGCTAGGCCAGTAGAGCTGGTCACCCGACCGTTGGAAGCAGGCCGTACGTAAATTAATTCTGACTGGCTACAGACTGCGTCGTGGCCACTCCTGGCCTTACGATTGCAAAGCGTTGAACTATTTACAGTTGTTTACTTACACCGGTTCTTGTCCGCAGGCGTGGGACATCACGGTGAAGTCTTGCGCCTACACCAACCACACGGTGCTGCCCGAGGCCCTGGAGCGCTGGCCCTGCTCCATGCTGCACTCCATCCTGCCCCGCCACATGGAGATCATCTACCACATCAACTTACACCGGTTGTTGTCCGCAGGCGTGGGACATCACGGTGAAGACTTGCGCCTACACCAACCACACGGTGCTGCCCGAGGCCCTGGAGCGCTGGCCCTGCTCCATGCTGCACTCCATCCTGCCTCGCCACATGGAGACCATCTACCACATCAACTTACACTGGTTGTTGTCCGCAGGCGTGGGACATCACGGTGAAGACTTGCGCCTACACCAACCACACGGTTCTGCGCGAGGCCCTGGAGCGCTGGCCCTGCTCCATGCTGCACTCCATCCTGCCCCGCCACATGGAGACCATCTACCACATCAACTTACACTGGTTGTTGTCCGCAGGCGTGGGACATCACAGTGAAGACTTGCGCCTACACCAACCACACGGTGCTGCCCGAGGCCCTGGAGCGCTGGCCCTGCTCCATGCTGCACTCCATCCTGCCCCGCCACATGGAGATCATCTACCACATCAACTTACACCGGTTGTTGTCCGCAGGCGTGGGACATCACGGTGAAGACTTGCGCCTACACCAACCACACGGTGCTGCCCGAGGCCCTGGAGCGCTGGCCCTGCTCCATGCTGCACTCCATCCTGCCCCGCCACATGGAGATCATCTACCACATCAACTTACACTGGTATTTGTCCTCAGGCGTGGGACATCACAGTGAAGACTTGCGCCTACACCAACCACACGGTGCTGCCCGAGGCCCTGGAGCGCTGGCCCTGCTCCATGCTGCACTCCATCCTGCCCCGCCACATGGAGACCATCTACCACATCAACTTACACTGGTTGTTGTCCGCAGGCGTGGGACATCACAGTGATGACTTGCGCCTACACCAACCACACGGTGCTGCCCGCGGCCCTGGAGCGCTGGCCCTGCTCCATGCTGCACTCCATCCTGCCCCGCCACATGGAGACCATCTACCACATCAACTTACACTGGTTGTTGTCCGCAGGCGTGGGACATCACAGTGAAGACTTGCGCCTACACCAACCACACGGTGCTGCCCGAGGCCCTGGAGCGCTGGCCCTGCTCCATGCTGCACTCCATCCTGCCCCGCCACATGGAGACCATCTACCACATCAACTTACACTGGTTGTTGTCCGCAGGCGTGGGACATCACAGTGATGACTTGCGCCTACACCAACCACACGGTGCTGCCCGAGGCCCTGGAGCGCTGGCCCTGCTCCATGCTGCACTCCATCCTGCCCCGCCACATGGAGATCATCTACCACATCAACTTCCTCCACCTCCAGGTAACCACGGCACCAATGAAAGTGTGGGGAGGGGGGGGGTTAAGAAAGAGAATTGAAGTTTCATAGTCTTGTCCTTTCGTAGGTGGGAATCTAACGCCTTTGCCTTTGTGGAAAGTTATGGGTGAGAAATAATGAATGTGAGATATTTATTTTCTTTTTTAAAATTTGAAGTGATTTTTTAGCTGTAAATAAAAGCTAAGGAAATATTGAGGAATGTAGTTATATAAATATAAAAAAAAGATGAATAAGAATTGAGGCAAATAATTAACCAAAGAAAGGCAAAAATTATCTAGTACTGCCAAATAATTCAGATTTTGTTTTCATCGACCATTGGTTTCAAACCTCAAGGGATCATTTTCAAATTGTAGTCAAGCCAATTTAAAACATTCCCCTTCAGTTTGATGGTGATGAAGAGACATCATCACATTTAATACATCAAAAACACGTCATTTATATGAACTGGCAAACATATAAACAAAGCCTGGCCATTACTTAATAAAACCGCACATGTATCATCAGCAGAATATGAATCATGACAACAGAAGTTCTGTTGTGATTCAACTTCCGTCTTAGCAAACCTACTTCCATTGTTGCCGCACCGAATACTTATGATCGGTAAATACGCAAATTTCATTGGGCGCGTTCTGCCGCAGTCACCGGTGGGTAACATACTAACCTGTATTAAGTGAACAGTAGCGGTGGACGTACTACCTACCGACCATTGTTGTGCATCCACCGATGTTGTGTTTACGGTGGATTAGGTAAGTAACCGGACATTGTTGATTATCAAGATGCGGTGGATTTGCCTATTAGTGACTATGGTAACCGGTTAGCCACCTGTGACTGCGGCTGAACGCACCCATTGATTTCAACTTTCATGATCATTTACTTTTTTCAAAGTTATTCCTACCTCTTTGCCATTTCTCAAAATTACTCATGCCAATTACTCACAATCAAATTTAGACCAATTATCTCTTAAGCTTAATTTTTCCCATTTTTTCCAAGATTGGGAAAAAATTTCCTGTTTCAATAGTGTTTTGGATTAACACTTTGACTGCGAAGAGCCATCTACATCGGCTTTTTGTTACATTGCGAGAACTGCCAGCTGCCGATGTGATCGGCATCGCTGTTCATCGCGAGAACTGCCTGCGGCCGGCCAGATTGGCTTCCAGCTGTTGAGATAATCAAATAAATTCCATGAAAGACTACTATTTCGGTTTTTTCCATCACAAAACTTGAAAGATAATCGATTAATCATTCGATTCAATATTGATTGCTGCAATATTCGATTATTCGGTTTTTAACAGAATTTTATAACAAAATCAGCTGATTCATCCTGGCAGTTCTTAGACTGACATAGCATTTTTACGATGGCAGTTTAAAAATGAAATCATGAGTTTTAATGGCAAGATGAAAACAAAATCTAAAATTTCTTTTAGCAGCCAAAGGGTTATCAAGTTTTGAATTATTGGGGCTTTATTATATCATGCTGATCAAGAGATTATTTATTGTTACCAATCTCTCACATTTGCGTCGTCTGCTGCACAGGCGGTGCAGGCGCGGTACCCGGGAGACCTGGACCGGATGCGGCGCATGTCTCTGATCGAGGAGGAGGGCGAGAAGCGAGTCAACATGGCGCATCTCTCCATAGTCGGGTCAACTAACCTCCCACGTTTGTCGGCAGGCAGTGCAGGCGCGGTACCCGGGAGACCTGGACCGGATGCGGCGCATGTCGCTGATCGAGGAGGAGGGCGAGAAGCGAGTCAACATGGCACATCTCTCCATAGTCGGGTCAACTAACCTTCCACGTTTGTCGGCAGGCAGTGCAGGCGCGGTACCCGGGAGACCTGGACCGGATGCGGCGCATGTCGCTGATCGAGGAGGAGGGCGAGAAGTGAGTCAACATGGCACATCTCTCCATAGTCGGGTCAACTAACCTTCCACGTTTGTCGGCAGGCAGTGCAGGCGCGGTACCCGGGAGACCTGGACCGGATGCGGCGCATGTCGCTGATCGAGGAGGAGGGCGAGAAGTGAGTCAACATGGCACATCTCTCCATAGTCGGGTCAACTAACCTTCCACGTTTGTCGGCAGGCAGTGCAGGCGCGGTATCCGGGAGACCTGGACCGGATGCGGCGCATGTCTCTGATCGAGGAGGAGGGCGAGAAGCGAGTCAACATGGCACATCTCTCCATAGTCGGGTCAACTAACCTTCCACGTTTGTCGGCAGGCGGTGCAGGCGCGGTACCCGGGAGACCTGGACCGGATGCGGCGCATGTCTCTGATCGAGGAGGAGGGCGAGAAGCGAGTCAACATGGCGCATCTCTCCATAGACGGGTCAACTAACCTCCCACGTTTGTCGGCAGGCGGTGCAGGCGCGGTACCCGGGAGACCTGGACCGGATGCGGCGCATGTCTCTGATCGAGGAGGAGGGCGAGAAGCGAGTCAACATGGCGCATCTCTCCATAGACGGGTCAACTAACCTCCCACGTTTGTCGGCAGGCGGTGCAGGCGCGGTACCCGGGAGACCTGGACCGGATGCGGCGCATGTCTCTGATCGAGGAGGAGGGCGAGAAGCGAGTCAACATGGCACATCTCTCCATAGTCGGGTCAACTAACCTTCCACGTTTGTCGGCAGGCGGTGCAGGCGCGGTACCCGGGAGACCTGGACCGGATGCGGTGCATGTCGCTGATCGAGGAGGAGGGCGAGAAGCGAGTCAACATGGCGCATCTCTCCATAGTGGGGTCAACTAACCTCCCACGTTTGTCGGCAGGCAGTGCAGGCGCGGTACCCGGGGGACCTGGACCGGATGCGGTGCATGTCGCTGATCGAGGAGGAGGGCGAGAAGCGAGTCAACATGGCGCATCTCTCCATAGTCGGGTCAACTAACCTCCCACGTTTGTCGGCAGGCAGTGCAGGTGCGGTACCCGGGAGACCTGGACCGGATGCGGCGCATGTCTCTGATCGAGGAGGAGGGCGAGAAGCGAGTCAACATGGCACATCTCTCCATAGTCGGGTCAACTAACCTTCCACGTTTGTCGGCAGGCGGTGCAGGCGCGGTATCCGGGAGACCTGGACCGGATGCGGCGCATGTCTCTGATCGAGGAGGAGGGCGAGAAGCGAGTCAACATGGCGCATCTCTCCATCGTCGGCTCGCACGCGGTCAACGGCGTCGCCGCCATCCACAGCGAGATACTCAAGAAGGAAGTGTGAGTCGCTTTCCGAGATTCTTTACAACTTTTTAATTCTCAAGTATGGCACCAAGTCTATACATCACTTGCCAAAATTCATGGTAACCTTCAAATGACAAAATACTTCGCACAGTCAAGTCACTTTCTTAAATTCTTAATAACTGTCGAATGACAAAATATGTCGCCAGTGCCAGATAAAGGGCCACCATGGTCCTAGGCCTAGATTTTCATGCAGCCTCCTTGATGTCTCTCTTGGCCTCGTCAACAGCAGTGACTTTTTTATCAACATTTCAATTTTTCGTCCCCCATCATGCTCCCTAATTTGCTCCATAATAACTTATTTTTGTCCTTGTAATGCCCTCCCTCTTGCTGCCTGACCCTAAGCCCTCGGCTTTGTCAGCCTCGTGGTCAATCCAGCATTATACATAACTTAAGGCTTTCAAATATCCAAATATGTCACAGTTTCAATGTTATAATGTCTTGTAGATTTTTTCCTCATTTAAATCTTGACCAACTTCTACCTATATGTGGGAAAAAACATAATATCTGTGATATCTGGTACTAATTGAATTAAAATACCCATTAGTGACAGATGAACATTCTAGTATCATATATAATTTTACAGCCATAAAAAATTAATTCATTTTTGTCTTTAACTCTACTAGATCCTAAATTACATTTTAGATTTTATATTTATTTTATTTGCCTAAATTATCTGTTAAAAATGTTATTGTGTATTTTATTCTTTCTTGTTAGATTTTTATGCGTTTTGTAAAACACAACAAGTTTCAAAATTAATTATATCATTCTTAATAAAGCAACTATCAAGTACTATTCAGATCTGATAGGTGATATTGAGGGTCTATCAAGTTCTAAGACAGCTTCCAAATTTTTAGACCCCAGAAGTGAACAAATGGAAAGTTAAATGAAAACCTCCTGCTCGATTCTGTGTATTTTGTTTTTGATTTTGCTCATCAGTGACAGTAATATTCATATGATGTAAACATTGCTATCACCTTGTACCAAAATGTATTGGATAGAATTGCTATTTTTTTCTTGAAAACCTCCAGTTTGGTTTTATCTAGCTCATCAATGGCAGTAATATTAGTTTTATGTTGGTGAAAGAAAAGCTCTTGGCTAGGATTTGTTTGTTTTGAAAGGAGGGATTCACAGCTAACTCACCTGAAGATCTGGTGTGAAGTAGCACAGAACACATAAAGGAAGACAAAACACATAATATTTCGTCCCTACTAGGGACTTCCTCAGATGAGGTGGAGAGAGGCTTTATGTGTTCTGTGCTACTTCACACCAGATCTTCAGGTGAGTTAGCTGTGTATCCCTCCTTTCAAAACAAACAAAGTAATATTAATTTGAAATATTGGATGAATACTTTGGCCTTTGAATCAACTATACATAATTTGTTCATCGCTACAGCTTTTTATTCTTTATTCGGTCTTAACATTTTTAGTAGACAATATTTGAAGACTTCCACATTAAACAGCCGCGATGTTTCCTTCACAGGTTCAAAGACTTCTACGAAATGAACCCGGAGAAGTTCCAGAACAAGACCAACGGGATCACGCCGCGCCGCTGGCTGCTGCTGTGCAACCCGGCCCTGTCCGACGTCATCGCCGATGTGAGTCGCCCCGGCAGTTTCCAAATAAAATCATACTTTGCTGGGATCGTTACCATAATGAATGATGCTAATAAAAATAGTTTTTGTAATAAACTGTTTACATCGTTAAATGAGAACTGTCAGGTTTTAGTGTGACATTCTCAGAATATTGCCACTTACACATTATGGCCTGTAAGATTTCATACTACTGTTTCTTATTACAAGAAACAATTTTTTTCCTAGTTGGATCCAATCTGTATTGGTTGTTATATTTTGGTATGATATGCTTTAAAGTTTACTTTCATTCTTTCTCTCTTCTCCTGCTGAAAGATAATGTGGAGAAATCTTTATAAAAGATGTGAGATAATTTAGAAACTTTTAGCCCTTTCTTATGGACCTCTCCTCAATCTTCTATTAACTTAATAACTTCTTCTTGTTTAAAAATAAGTAGGGGTCTGCGGGCCAGACTTTTTAAGTTCGGGTCGGGTCGGGTCGGGCCTTTAATTTTGGCTTTCGGGTCTCGGGCCAAAATCGGGTCGGGCCGAAAATATTTAAATAATTACTTTTGTATGAATTAACTAGAAGCTAAATCAAGAAATTAAGTGCAAAATGAATAGACGAAAATTACCACTATCTATCGAGGCCTAATCATTTTTAGTAGGTTAAAATTATATCATAATTCAATCTTAACCTACGACAAGAAATTAAGATAAAAAACGAATATGTGAACAAATTCAGCCAAAAAACTATGAGAGCCATAACAATCAATGATTATTATTATTATTATTATTATTATTATCTATAAGTATAAAAGAGGATGTTGGTATATATATATATATATATATTTAGTTGGCAGGGATAAACACAAAAACCGCTGGACCGATGGCCACGAAACTTGGTACATACATGTAGAATTTCATGGAGTAGGTTTATACACCTTCAATTTTGTGATAACTTTCAGGGCTTAGCCCTGGGACCGTCTTAAAGGTACCCATGTCAGGGATTTTGAAATAATTTGAGTTAGATTTGTTTACTAACAAAACATATGAAAGTAAAATTTAAAACAGGTGATGTAAATTAATGGTATTTCTTTCTGCTATTTAACTGTATTTTTGTTAAAATGAAGAGTTGTTACTTGGTGCCAGGTGGTCAATGAATTAGACTTTTGCATTTTTTCAAAGTGCAATACACTATATAAAATGCTGATAATATGTAGTATAACATAAAATAAATAACTGATTACTGAAGGACTCCAGTGATCACTGATCACTTATACTTGAAGGACTTTTTTTATGACAACTAACTGCTATTTAAAGAGGAAGAGTGTGCTACTGTAAAGAATTAATTTTACCTACAACACTTTAAAAAAATTGCCGGGACGGCTCATTCAAATGTTTTGCTCAATATAGAGTCTAAAAACGTAAGACAGCACTTTTTAATAATTGCTGGAGTGGCATTGTAATTTTTTGTTCAAGGTAGACCCTAAAACCTTAAGAAAATGATCTTTTACAGTGAATAAAATTTCAAGCTAACTTCTTTGATTCCTCTAACACGTATGCCTTCATAAAGGAAATAAATAGGCTTTCTAATACGCAGGTCTGCTGCGACGGGGGTGCATAATAAAGTTTTAATTAAGGTTAACATATGCGAGCAGATTCAAAGTGCCGTCGAAAAAGCCAAGGGTGCCGTTCCTTATATTGTGCCCCATGATCATCAACAGAGCAAGCTCAGGTACCGTGGAAACGACCATTTAATGCTTCTCGGCGTTCGTCTCTGTAAATTGGCCTCTTGAGTATGTGAGCGCAATCCTCTTCACCTGATAGCACGATCGACTGGACAGCCGACACAAGCAAAACGCACTTGCAAGAGGAAGGACCACCGATATTGGGCATGAGCCTACCCAGGGCAGCAACACCATTTGGGGCTTTGTCGGTGGGGCGTTGGATATGGTCACATTTTTTTATGTACAGGCAGTTTATGCAGGAATATAATACCCCCGTCGTAGCAGACCTACGTACTAAGAGCGAATTTCTAAAAACTTTTGCTTTATGGAAGTACATTTGATATGTTCAAAGAAGTAGATACATTACATACATTAGATTTTACAATAAGAAAAATAAATGGGAAAGCAAAACTATAGTATAATTCATGGGTGATAGTGTATGTATAATTTTAATCGTGAGCGAAGCCACGGGTTCTTCTAGTTATTATTATTATTACAAAGCCACACTTTATCACATCGACCATATAACGCCAATAAACAATATAAAATATGAATATAAATTTGAAGTTGAAAAGTGCAAGGTCAGAGCTAAATATAGGTGCAGGTAAGTTTTAGATTTCCAAATTCTGAGAAGTGGTGTTTCTAAGTAACTGTTGAAATCAATTCTTCTATGAGTTATTGAAATATTTTTTAGGTTATTTTTATGAAAAACTCGTGGACGGCTGCGAAAAACGAAAGCGCGTATCTATCGGTTGCGGATGAACGGCAGATGTACCTTTTCGAAACGCACGATCTGCCGCGAAATACGATCGCGCGTATTTGCCGATCGCCGATAATCGGCAAATCTAGCCTTGCAAAAGTTGCGGTCGGCCGCGAAAAACGATCGTGTGTATTTGCCGATCGTAAATAAACGAAATGCAGCTCAGCGTAACTCGCGATCGGCTGTAAAATTCGATTGCACACACGTAGGCTAAGTCGCACGTAAATTCGATCGCCGGGTAAACGGCGGGAGTAACGGCTCCGGCGCGGCCCGACCCGATTTTGGCCCGAACTATTTTTTGGCCCGACCTGATGTCTCGGGCCTGCCTTTGACCCGACCCGACCCGAAAAACTCGGGGACCCGCAGACCCCTAAAAATAAGGTTTGCTCAGATCACATATGAGCTTAGTCATTAAGCTGCAGTGCATGTCCATGGAAACTCCTAAGCCTGGCCCTCTAGAAAAAAAGGTAGCTGCCTCAGACAAAAAAATATCCATGAAAACAAAAGATTGTAATTCTAACTTGTATCAGGAGTTCATCCTACAACATTGAACACTCGTTTAATTACTTACTGGCTGTTAATCCCACAATAGTTACTTGCAGCCTGTAAGGAGCTCACACTCTACCATCCATAATACCTACAACATTTCAATTTCCAAAATTATTTTAAATTTTTATTATTTTTAAGAAAATCGGAGATGAGTGGATTACGCACCTGGACCAGCTTCAGCAGCTGAAGAAGTGGGCGAAGGACCCGGCCTTCCAGCGGGTGATACAGAAGGTGAAGCAGGAGAACAAGCTGCGACTGGCGACGCTCCTGGAGAAAGACTACAACCTCAAGATCAACCCGTCGTCCATGTTCGACATTCAGGTGAGTGCGCAGTTGGAATTTGTATTCAGCGATGGTAAAAGTTTGTTAAGTTTTTCGGTTTGGCTTCCCTAAGAATAGCAAGTCCTTGGAAAAACAGAAGTTGACAAATCTCCAGTTCTCTGAGTCTCTTCAAACCAGACAATCCTTTCCCTGAATTAGAAGCCTTCTATGGGCCAGTGCCGGACACTATCCGGATAGGCGATGCACTTCTCAGCTTGCACAGAACCTGTGATTGTATGAATTTAGAATATTCCAGACTGAGCCTTTGACTATAAATAATTAATAGACCTCCCATTTTTGTGGCCCAGTCCTCCCATTTTTGTGGCTAGTTGTGAGTGACCCAGAAGTTAACATTGACATACATTGATTAAGTACTAAATGGGTGCTTCTGTCAACCCCTTATTTTTTTAGCTATTTACTTTAAAATTTTGTATTCTTCATCAATCATTAATTAATTGACTATTGTTTGTTTTCTGTGTCACTGAATGATAAATTACCTCCTTGTGATACCTAAATTAATTGGTGACATCAGTACACTCTGTTGGTGATTCACTACAACTACGAGCTCTTTTAATCCTGGGTCACTCAAAACCTGGTACAGATTTAATAATACTGAAGGAATGCTCCAGATTTAAATTCAATGTCTGAGCTGACTCTTGCCTGCTGAGGTTCTTCTCAATTCAATTGAAAACCACTTTCCTCAGCTGAGCGTCCTGAGAACACCCCTGCTATGGTAGAACATTGACTTACCGAAACAATTATATGGCAATAGGAGTTTTTGTTTAATACATTTTCTGTATAGCTATCATGAATGGAAATAAGAAGTGAAATTTTTCTTACTGATCAAAGGTAAATGGCAGAACTACTTTTTGAAATACACAAGCAGTAAAAAAAAACTAAATATTGGAACGATTTACAGAGCTCCAGATATCCTGGATTCATTTGATTGACATTTTAATGTACATTCATCTTATATTCCTTTTTTGAAGTTGAGAAACCATCCAATCTTTATTAAGAGGGTTGGACAATGGCTAAATTAGTAGGTAGATGGATCATCAAAGAATGTTTAACTGTGACCTGTCGAATGGAAGAATACCAACTTCCCATACAGCCTCTAATCAGTGCTAGACCTTGCCTTTGTAGAGCGTATTTATTCTTAACACCTTTCAGTTGAGGCTATATTGTTACCCGACGGCCTTACCTTACAAATAATTCACATCCTATATCTGTCGATGATACATTCTCTCTCTCGGTTTGCAGGTGAAGAGGATCCACGAGTACAAGCGCCAGCTGCTGAACTGCCTCCACATCATCACCATGTACAACCGCATCAAGAAGAACCCGACCGGCAACTTCGTGCCCCGAACTGTCATGATTGGAGGAAAGGTAACCTCTTGACGGACTTCTTGGTTTTAATCTATAATTTGGAGTTATTTCCGTGAAGAGTTTTAACTTAATGCTCCGGAAAAAAAACAGTTCTGTTTTTAATAAATATTGATTTTCTTAGTCTAAACATAACATTTTACATGTTTTTAACTGATTTCAACATGGACGTTTAATATTCCAAATTTCCCTTTGTCTTGTCGTCATTAATTTTAATAATGTTATTAAATAAAAGTTCTCAAGTCATGAGAATGGTGTATGTTTGAAATAAACAAAGTTCATGTCAATCAATACTTTTGATTGTGTATTGCATTTTTATTACACACAAAATAAAAACATCATCACAATAATTTTCAAGTCTAGAAGTTTAAATAAATACAATTAATTCATGAGTTTATTTCTTAAGATTAATGGCACCAAATGTAAACTGCTTGGAAATTTAATGGCGACATTTGCCAGAAAGTGTGACCGTGAATGAGCGTATGTACATTTACATTTAAAATATTTGGGTTCAGTTTTATCAGTATTACATTTTAAAGTCTAATTGCCAAAACGTCTGCACTCAAATTTTTTTTATTTCTGACGTTTTTTGTTTGTTACAAAAAACATACTTTTATATACAGGGTGTTTGAAAAATGAGGGGCATTAATTTTTGTAGTGATTCCTTAGGCCAAAATAAGCAAAATAGTTTACCGTATATAGACATATGTCCTATCTCGTTTAGTTTAGCGTCTGTCTGTCTGTATATGGTTTTTACAAAATAATCCATAACTCCCTATCATTTTGAGTAACAGTGTTGAGATTGTTCACACATGTTTATCATATTAGTCAATATCTTTGTACGAAATAATAATACAAAATACTTAACCATTTCACAATGGCGGCTATTTTAAATATTTGGCTACAAATTTCCACAAAACCCAAATATTTAAAATAGCCACAATTTTGAAACGGTTAAAGATTTTTTATTAATATTTTGTAAAAAAATAAAGACTAATAATATAAATATTTGTGCGAAATCGCAATCCTGTAACTCTAACCGTTAAGGAGTTATGAATTATTTTGTAAAAAAAAATCCAGACAGAAAGACGCTAAACTAAATGAGATAGAATCTCAGAGAAGAATCAAACAGAGGTCGCTTTTAACTGGTCTTCTGTTGCGCCCAAGTACTACTTACAGTTAAATCCAGCTACGGGTACAGTTAAATTACTAGTTACTAATTACATCCAGTTACTAGTTACAGTTAAGTTAAATTAGGAGAGGACAGCGACGGTGCTGCTCTCTCGCTGACTTAATGGTAAACTAAGTCCTCGACACTCGCTGGGCAGCACTCGATACACACTGAGCGCAATATTAGTAGATACTTCTATTTGTTTCTTCTCTGTGATAGGACATATGTCTATAATCATTTTTTTTGTTATTTTGACCCAAGAAATCACTACGTAAATTATTGCCCCACATTTTTCGAAGACCCTGTTTATTAAACTACACATTGCAGGCGGCGCCGGGCTACTACATGGCCAAGAAGATCATCAAGCTGATCTGCGCGGTGGGGCGGGTGGTGAACAACGACCCGGTGGTGGGCGACCGACTCAAGGTCATCTTCCTGGAGAACTACCGCGTGACGCTGGCGGAGAAGATCATCCCGGCGGCCGACCTCAGCCAGCAGATCTCCACCGCCGGCACTGAGGCCAGCGGCACCGGCAACATGAAGTTTATGGTGGGTCACTGGTTCCACGCCGTTCCGTTCTGTTGTAATTGTTCCACTCCATTCCGTTTGTTACACTCCGTTCTGTTTTGCTCCACTCAATTTTGGTCCAACCGGTTCCATTTTATTCCACCCTGTTCTGTTTGATCCATACCGTTCCATTCGTTCCAATGTGACCCGTTGTGTTCCACTTCATTCCGATTCTTTCTGTTCCGTTCCATCACATTCTGTTTGTTCCTCTCTGTTCCGTTCGTTCCACTCTGTCCGGTTACGTTCCACCTCGTTCTGATCTCTTCCCTTCCCTTCCATTCCATCATGTCCAGTTTTGTTTTACTCCGTTCTGTTCGTTCCACTCCATTCGGTTTGTTCCACTTTTCAAAGTCAAAGTCAAAATCATTTTATTCAAGCAAACTATTATTTTAATTACAGGCTCCCATGCGCCTAACATGGCGCGCGCGGGAGAGGAAAAATTGCAATATTAATTTAAATTCATACATTATGACAGCCAGCAGTGAGCAAATGAGTTTGGTGTTATCAGTCCATGTAGATCATATTTTAAATTTTCATTCAATTTCATTCATTCATTCATTTTCAACTTTGTTTCGTTCATTCCACTCTGTTCCATTCCTTCCTTTTTGTTCTTTTCATCCATTTCCATATCGTTCTATTTGTTCCACTTTGTTCTGTTTGTTCAACTTTGTTCCACTCCGTTCCGTTTTGTTCTGTTTGTTCGTTTGATTGGTTACCAAAATACTGAAAGTGGTTAACACAGTATGTCGTCCCAATGTTAACCTTATGTGAAATAAGTAAAATTCTATATTTGACTTATTTCTCAACATTTCTTAAGAAAACTCGGTTAATGGCTTCATCATGATGAGATCTCATGTACTTTAGTCTAAAATCGCCAATAATTACATTTTTGTGTTAGCAAACCTGCATACTCATTCCCCATATTATTCTTATTGAGATTACAAAAAAAGTCATACCTCCCTATGTAGGCAATGGGGTTTTTTCTTTTGAAATTTGCTTAGGATGCAGGTCTGCCCCTAATTATTCATCATAAACCTTGAAAATGTATGGGAGTTGAAGTGTTGAAAGTTCCGGGCGCTGTCCACAGTTGAACGGAGCTCTGACGGTCGGGACTCTGGACGGAGCCAACGTGGAGATGGCGGAAGAGATGGGCCGAGAGAACATCTTCATCTTCGGCATGACGGTTGATGAGGTAAACAACCTTTACGACTTGTACATCTCTTTATGTACTGATGTCTTTAAATCTGGTCATATGTGATCACTTTAATTTGTAACTTGAACAGATTTGAACATCTTCAAAAGGAAGTTATTAGAATCATCTTGCATTCAATCTCAAATACAATGCACATTGGAGAAATTGTTTTTCTGAACTGGGAATAACGATAGTGCTCCTTGTTATTTAAACAGCGGTACTTTTTTCAACATTAATACGAGAATATTTCTCTAATATTTCAGAAGTTTTACCATGAAAACAATATTTGGAAATTGCATTATTTAACTGTAAATCCATGAAAAATAGATTTTCAAATACCTGACACAAATGAAATACTGTTATTTTGTTGATTTATTGTATTATTATCAGACCGAATTGATGTTAAATCTCTTAACCCATTGGAGACTGACTATTTAATTTACAGACAATAAATGGAGAACCTTATTGAAATGGGCCAACTTATTGAGTTCTACTAAACAGTCATTAAAACACAACTAAATCATGCAACTAGGTCATCAAAATAAACAATCACAACAAAAGTAAAACCAACTAAAGTAAAGTAAGGCAACAAAGTAAGTAAAGTATAAAGCTGAAGGCAGACTGCAATCGCAACAATCGAGGCAAAACAAAAACTTTGAAAAAAATGTTTACTTCCTTACATAGAAAAAACCATTTAAAACCAGATACGGAGTGAAGCTAAGCTCCTGCTGTGTCCTTAAATACCAAATTAATATCGTTCAATACAACTGGAGTACATTTAGATTGTTATCTGAATGTCTGCTTATCACAATCTAAGCTCATGGTGGGGCTTTTGGGCTGTATCACCCTATAAGGAGTTAGTTGGTCTTGTGAAAAGTTTCCTGTGGGTTAAGAAAAGCTTGAAATAATTTCTCATTTAAGTAAAATATTACATTCAATTTTTTAATTAAATTCAGTATAATGTGTCAGGAATCAAATTATAAGTTTGTTTTACAGTAGTTTTATTTAATTTTTATTACCTAAGTACAGTCTCAACTATCCAAAGTCTTTGTTACTGAGGCTACCTCAGATAACAGAACCTCTGATAATTTGAGATCACTTGTACTTTGAGTTTTGGATGTAACAATACGTTTTGGCAACATAAAATGCATTAGCAATACTTTTTATCAATAAACAGAGTATAAGAGACTCTTAAGTATAAAAGAGTATAAGTCATATCTTGAATGCAGCAGTATTCTCCGCCTATGCATGCATACTGATGAACTTAACGTGAGATGTACATTTCAGCTGTCACAATTTTCAACTAATCACTGACCATTAGTCAGATCAAGATTCGTTCAGTGCTGCTCAGGCAACAGAGACCATCTCTTCGAACTCTTAAGCAATTTTTCTTCCCTAATAATTTATTTCAGGTGTTTGTACAATATTACTTATCAAAATGTTGTTATCTACACAAGTAATTTTGAGGTTAACAAATATTTTTGAGCCAGGAGCTACCTTGGATAACACAGAGTTTTGGATAACCAGGGCTTGGATAGTCGGGAATGAACTGCATTTTAAATCTTGACGCCTTTTGCATGCACTCTGTGTATGAAAGATTAAAGAATACATTGGCTTGTGCAGGTGGACGCCCTGAGAGCGGCGGGCTACGACGCTTACAAGTACTACAACGCCAACCCCGAACTGAAGCTGTGTGTGGACCAGATACAGAACGGATTCTTCAGCAGCGGAAACCCCGATGAGTTCAAGGACATCGCCGACGTGCTGCTCAAGTGGGACAGGTCAGGCTCATTATTCGTTATTCATTATTCATTGTTCATTACTTGTTGCTATATAGTGTGAGATCATTGAAAATGAAGTATTACGGAGTCAAAACCTTGATGGGTCAGGCCTGGATGTGAACACCACAGAAATAGACTACCACTCAAAAATGACAACTTTTCCAAATATACGAGACTTCAGCCTTATCTCCCGGCCTTGCCTGGAGGTGAATGCTTGATGAGAACAAAGCATGATTAAAATTGTAGAATTAAGAAGAATGAATTGAAGAAGCAGAATGAGGAAGAGGGGCAGAAGAAGGTATCAGGATACGCAGGAACTGTGGAATGCATGAAGAAAACAATAATGAATGATAGGGGTTGGCTAGACAATTAGGATAAATTACAAAACAAAAAGGAAAGAAAACAGAGGAACACAAAGAAAGACATTTGGGGAAGGGAGACACAGAGTCCTGGTTTCTTGGTACAGGGACAGAAGAGGAATAAAAAAGTTTTTATTTGTTATTTATTAATAATTGCTCAGTCATTGTTTTTGTCTTATTATTTGTTATTTATTATTTATTACTAGGGATGTGTCGGGACCTTAAGTCAGCTTTCAATGGATAAAAAACTCAGCTCAAACTCAGCTTCAACTTTGGAAAATAATTGGTACCAAAAACCGAAGTCAAAATGTTGGTTTGATTTAAACTACAAGTATACAAGTAAACTACCGGTTATTTCAGATCGCATGGCGCATCACCTCAGGTGTTGCGCCGATTGGTATAGCCACTGGGTACTATTATTGGAGGTCGATAATATTTCTAAAATTAGTTTTGATCACATAGTATATAATTTTATAACTCGTGTGTTAACAGAAGGTCAAGTAATCAAAATAAAAAGGTGAGGTAGTATTTTACAGCTTGGTGAAATTTAATCATGAAAATTAAAACATTTTTAAAACAGTAATATACAACAGATTGCTTGTACCTGGGTACATTACAACATACAACAAATTGTATCAAACACTTGGTACCATTGGTACCGGTACGGAGAACCAAGAATTAATCTTTTCAAGAATCGGTACCAATAAGTACCGGCTTTGAAAAATAAAGTGGTACCGACACATCACTATTAATTATTCATTGTTCATAACATATTATGACATAAAATATTGTTATTTACATATTAAGTTATTCATTATTCCGTGAAAATTGACAACAGTAGAAAAATTCAAAAGCATTTCATACTTATCACTCGTTATTCAGTGGGACTTGAATATTACACTGTTTCAACAGCATTCTCTACTATGGAATCTTATAAAATTTAACTTGAATTGATTCGGTCCTAGATCGCGTTCTGACTTGTACATCAGTCCTGGATGACATCGGTAGTGGATTTACCACTAGCCTCTCCAGGTCCGGGCCTAGGGTCATGTGAATAGGGGGCCGAACAAACTAGAAAATAAGAGATAGCATGTAAATTAGAGGGGATAATTAGGGTCCAGAATGTAGTTAAGTTCGGGGAAAAGTCACCGGTTTTTACGAGGCTGTTAGGTCTTTGGGGGCCAAAGACTAATCTGGGCCGAAAGCCGCGGCCATAAATCTGGCACTGCTTAGTGAAAAAATGGTCACAGTAAATGGAACCTGCCATTTTATTGGTAAATCTCTTTGACCATTAGAATGGCCAGCTTTCTGCCTAATAGAGAAACCAGTATAGTGATTCAAGCATGCACCTACCCAAATTAAAATTTCTGTAATATAATTAAACATCTAGAAATTACGAATATGAGTGCATTTTTCATCAAAAATATGAAATTTCTTACAGATTCTACCTCTTGGCAGACTACGATGACTACATGAAGTGCCAAGACAAAGTGAATGAGACCTACATGGTAAGATATTTTTTAAAGATTTTTGTTGATATCCTAAATTTTTGTAGTATGATTTTTGTTCAGTCTGTTTGTAGCTGACATAAACAAAATTATTTTAGAAGAGAACTTATTAAGTTAGACCTATTTTGTCAGCCAATTATTTGTGAGATATATTATGACTTGTTAGGGTTACAGCTTACCATTGTAATTTTAAAGGAAAGTGTTGTTGTTTAATATTATATTTAGATTCTTGATAGATGGTCTCAGGTTTTAAGGATTTCCTGCATGAGAATCCAATCAAAAATGGCCTTAGATAGTATGGGAGAATTCACAGTTAGTATGTTACTTATTAAGCTGTTTTAAATTAAGAGCAAAAAGGAAAGACATTTTCAGTCAAATCTAACAGGAAAAATACCCCAACATTTGCTCCACAAACTACGATCATTCTCTGTTTTTACAGAACCAATCCAAGTGGGTTGAAATGTGCATAAACAACATCGCTTCGTCAGGGAAGTTCTCGTCAGATCGAACCATCGAGGAGTACGCAAGGGAGATCTGGGGGGTTGAACCTACTTGGGAGAAGCTGCCGGCACCTCACGAACCCATCTCCAATGCCTCCTGAACACGCCGGACGCAACACCGATGCTAAATTTTATATTCGAGTGTCCAAGTAAAATGTCTAAGAATTTAATTTACAGGTTGTGCATTACGTGTTACAACTTCATAGTTATAATTTTATAAGTGTCTGAATTTCTAAAATGAGCTTTTAAATGTAGTCACTGCTAGTTGGTCATGTGCCAACAAATCGTGTACCGGTTATTGTGAAAGGTGTAAGCTTAGTGTTCGAATTGTGCCATATTAGTGTAACAACATAAGTTGTACCTGAAAACATTACATTTGAATTGAATGTCGCAGATTTCCAATTTAGAAATGCTTTTGTCAAAGACTGTTTCGATTGAGTACCGTACTTATCAACTTATAACTTGCTTTTGTCTCTTAATTTTGAATATTTACATCACTCTTCGCAGTATTGTATCAAGACATTTTTTACTTTGCTTATGTGGCCTCAAATGTTGAGATTGTTGGTTACATGTGAAAATAATTATAATTGTAACTCTTAATTATAATATCGTTGTCAAGTGAGTTAGTAAAAGAAAGCAATTCACTAATGATATTATGAAATATAAGCTTTTTTTACATTATTCCAAAAACTTTTTATAAAAATAATTTTTATCAAATCAATTTTGAGCACAACCATTAATGAATTTTTAACATGTAATTTTTTATATGAGATATAGTTTATTAAAGTTTTAAAAATAAATATGAAATTTCTCTATCCTTCCATACTAAACTTGTTATTTTTTGTATCAGTTTTAGTATCTTTTATGAGAGCATGTATTTTGTTATCAATAAATTTACAATCATTGTTAGATTGTTGTTGTCATTGAAATTTTACCCTTAGTTGAATGAAAATCCACAGGGTTTAAAATTAAATGTTAGATTAAAACATGCAATTAATTATGAAATTCGACTGGAGATTCATGAGAAATCACATTGTATCTTTAATGAAAAGTCAGCTGTGGGTACCAGCATGTAGACAGTTTGAGTTATTCGCCCTTTGACTTAGACAGCTGTTTAGATTATGAAACTTTTCTTCCGAAATTTCTTTAGGTTTTACGGAACGGTAATGTGTCTCTAATGTAACATCAAAGTCACTTGCTGGTTTGATTATTAATTCATGTCACACTTATAAGAGACTCACTGACTTACTCATTGTAATCCGCTTTCTTCACTTTGCTGCATTGCCGCACTTTCAACGTTAATTCTTCTTATTGAAGTCTCTCAGCAGGCTTTTAGATACAGGTTGCTATTTTTAAATGTACTGAAAGGAGTGATTTTTCATGAGGCGAAAGGAAAAATAAGATTCACTTTGTTGTATTAATTTTTATATTTGTCAACTTGCAAAGTTATTTCCCCACGTTTTTCAGACCTTGATTTGCTGTGGGACTGTATTTAGTGATAAATGTTACTTCTAGCAAATAAGTATAACATATATGTGACAGCCGATCAAGTATCCATGCAGTTTTTATCCTCAAACATCAAAGTTTATCATAAAGATTAATGAAATTACAAAAATATTGTCAAATTCATAACAACATGGACAAGAAGTACAAAAATTTCACGAACAAACCTGATGTTATAAGGCAAAGTAGGACATTTAATCTCCTGATTTGTTAAGTTGTATCTAAAATATTTAAATTTACATACATCGAGACATTTTACTTTGAACTCGAGATCTGAGATACAGTAAACTCCCGATTATCCGTGACTAATAACTGGAACACCCATTCAGAAGTTTGAGGTTCTTGGTAAAGGAGTTTGGACACTGATTACAAGAGAGTGAGGAATGTGTATAGAAGATGATTAAAAAAATGTTTTGGATCTTATTTCGAGGTCAGTTCTAATAATTAGCTATTTTAGAAAAACTCGTTTAGTTGAAAATTACATATATAGTCCATATATTTACAAAAAAGGTAAAAGTTTTTCAGAAGGTAAATAATTGTTTTAAATTTCCAAAATAAAATATATCATTTAAGTACACTACGCTAGGTTCACTAGCGACTGCGTAAACAGAATAAAAAAACTCCCTATATCTACAATATGGAAACGTAAGCTGGAAGTTAAGGAGGATGCGTTAACGTTTATATTGCAAACAAGCTTGTTTTGTTTTGCTGTCGATTCTTCCTTCAAAATACGCCCCTACAATAATTTGCATTTATTTTTAACACTTTGAACCCTGGGCGCTAAAATCTCTTTTAACGTGCGTTACTGGCCGGTTTTGGGGTTCAAATTAAAATTCGTAGCTTAATACATATATTTGTTACCCATATAAATTATATATCAAAATAAAGAGAAAAATATAACCTTTCAAATGATATAAATTTTATTACAGTTACAACAAACAACAATTTTAGGATTCCACGTAAAACGGACATAAAAAAATGAAGAAAACAAAATTGCGACGGTAGTCACGTACATCACTCATATCAAATATATCTCTCATATTTTACACTAAACATGACAAAAACATTACGTAATAAAGTAATAACAAATCTTATAACTAATTTAGACACAAAACACTTGTAAATATAAGTAAAATCACACTTTATTGGACGCCGACACAAACGTAAACAAAGTCAGCCATTACTGCAGACAACAAAGCGTCGTCAGCCGGTGACGCAAAGGATCAGCTGCAGACATTTGGATTTATTTTTCTGCTGCTAAATAGATGGCTTTTCGAGACCTTTGGATACTATAATCAATGCCAGATGATCAAGGAAGAGTTCCCTAGCAACGATTAGTGAAAATACGTCGGATATACGTTGCTATGGAATTTAATTTCGCAGCCCGACCCATACTCGGGCTTCGTACACGGTGGCATACGCCATGCCCCGTAATCTATAAGTATAAAAGAGGATGTTGGTATATATATATATATATATATATATATATATATATATATATATATATATATATTTAGTTGGCAGGGATAAACACAGAAACCGCTGGACCGATGGCCACGAAACTTGGTACATACATGTAGAATTTCATGGAGTAGGTTTATACACCTTCAATTTCGTGATAACTTTCAGGGCTTAGCCCTGGGACAGTCTTAAAGGTGCCCATGTCAGGGATTTTGAAATAATTTGAGTTAGATTTGTTTACTAACAAAACATATGAAAGTAAAATTTAAAACAGGTGATGTAAATTATAATGGTATTTCTTTCTGCTATTTAACCGTATTTTTGTTAAAATGAAGATTTGTTACTTGGTGCCAGGTGGTCAATGAATTAGACTTTTGCATTTTTTCAAAGTGCAATACACTATATAAAATGCTGATAATATGTAGTATAACATAAAATAAATAACTGATTACTGAAGGACTCCAGTGATCACTGATCACTTATACTTGAAGGACTTTTTTTATGACAACTAACTGCTATTTAAAGAGGAAGAGTGTGCTACTGTAAAGAATTAATTTTACCTACAACACTTTAAAAAAATTGCCGGGACGGCTCATTCAAACGTTTTGCTCAATATAGAGTCTAAAAACGTAAGACAGCACTTTTTAATAATTGCTGGAGTGGCATTGTAATTTTTTGTTCAAGGTAAACCCTAAAACCTTAAGAAAATGATCTTTTACAGTGAATAAAAGTTCAAGCTAACTTCTTTGATTCCTCTAACACGTATGCCTTCATGAAGGAAATAAATAGGATTTCTAATGCGCAGGTCTGCTGCGACGGGGGTGCATAATAAAGTTTTAATTAAGGGTAACATATTCGAGCAGATTCAAAGTGCCGTCGAAAAAGCCAAGGGTGCCGTTCCTTAAATTGTGCCCCATGATCATCATCAGGGCAAGCTCAGATACCGTGGAAACGACCATTAAATGCTTCTCGGCGTTCGTCTCTGTAAATTGGCCTCTTGAGTGTGTGAGCGCAATCCTCTTCACCTGATAGCACGATCGACTGGACAGCTGACACAAGCAAAACGCACTTGCAAGAGGAAGGACCACCGATATTGGGCATGAGCCTACCCAGGGCAGCAACACCATTTGGGGCTTTGTCGGTGGGGCGTTGGATATGGTCACATTTTTTTATGTACAGGCAGTTTATGCAGGAATATAATACCCCCGTCGTAGCAAACCTTCGTACTAAGAGCGAATTTCTAAAAACTTTTGCTTTATGGAAGTACATTTGATATGTTCAAAGAAGTAGATACATTACATACATTAGATTTTACAATAAGAAAAATAAATGGGAAAGCAAAACTATATAATTCATGGGTGATAGTGTATGTTTAATTTTAATCGTGAGCGAAGCCACGGGTTCTTCTAGTGTAAAATAAAATAGGAAGTGTGGCAACATGACGTACACATAGGGTGATAGAATAGGACCAGGACTTTACAATTATACCATCCTATTTACCGTAAAAACTTAGGTTTTGGAAATATGGGTGATTAATGTAGTCGCTTTGCAATGTGCGGACAGCGATTTGTCTAAGTTTGACATGAAATATAAAACAAAAACGGAAGTGTGGCAACATGACATACACAAAGGGTGATAAAATAGGACCAGAATTTTAGTATTATACCAACCAAGTTACCGTTAAAACTTAGGTTTTGGAAATATGGGTGATTAAAGTAGTCGCTTTGCGATGTGCGGACAGCGATCCGTCTAAGTTTCACATGAAATATAAAACAAAAACCGAAGTGTGGCAACATGACGTACACATCGGGTGATAGAATAGGACTAGAACTTAAGTATTTTACCACTCAGGTTACCGTCAAAACTTACGTTTGGGAAAAACAGGCTATTAAAGTAGTCACTTTGCTATGTGCCGACAGTGATCCGTCTAAGTTTGACATGAAATATAAAATAAATACGGAAAAGTGGCAACATGACATACACATAGGTTGATAGAATAGGACCAGAACTTTAGTATTATACCACCCAAGTTACATTAAAAACTTAGGTTTTGGAAATATGTTTGATTAAAGTAGACACTTTGCGATGTGCGGACAGCTATTTGCCTAAGTTTGACATGAAATATAAAATAAAAAGGGAAGTGTGGCAATCTGACGTACACATATGGTGAGAGAATAAAACCAGGACTATAGTATTAAACCACCCAAGTTACATTAAAAACTTAGGTTTTGGAAATATGTTTGATTAAAGTAGACGCTTTGCGATGTGCAGACAGCGATTTGTCAAAGTTTGATATGAAATATAAAATAAAAACGGAAGTGTGGCAACATAAAATACATTTAGGGTAATAAAATAGGACCAGAATTCTAGTACTAAACCACACAAGTTACCGTTAAAACTTAGGTTTTGGAAATATGGGTGATTAAAGTAGTCACTGTACACATCGGGTGATAGAATAGGACCAAAACTTTAGTATTTTTATCACCCTAGTTACCGTAAAAACTTAGGTTTTGGAAATATGGGTAATTAAAGTAGTCGCTTTGCGATGTGCGGATAGCGATTTGTCTAAGTTTGACATGAAACATAAAATAAAAACGGAAGTGTGGCAACATGACGTACACATAGGATGATAGAATAGGACCAGAACTTTAGTACTATACCAACCAAGTTACCTTAAAAACTTAGGTTTTGGAAATATGGGTGATTAAAGTAGTCGCTTTGCGATGTGCGAACAGCGATTCGTCTAAGGTTGACATGAAATATAAAATTAAATACGGAAGTGGTGAAACATGACGTACACATAGGATAATAGTATAGGACCATAACTTTAGTATTATACCATTCAAGTTTCAGTTAAAACTTAGGTTTTGAAAATACGGGTGATTAAATTAGTCGCTTTGCGATGTGCGGACAGCGTTTTGTCTAAGTTTCACATGAAATATAAAAAAAACGGAAGTGTGGCAACATGACGTACACATAGGGTGATGGAACAGGACCAGAACTTGAGTAGTTTATCACTCAGGTTACCGTCAAAATTTACGTTAAGAAAAACAGGTGATTAAAGTAGTCACTTTGCGATGTGCGGACAGTGATCCGTTTAAGTTTGACATGAAATATAAAAGAAAACCGGACGTGTGGGAACATGATGTACATATGGGGTGATAGAATTAGACCAAAACCTTAGTATTATACCACCCAAGTTACCTTAAAAACTTAGGTTTTGGAAATATGTGTTATTAAAGTAGTCGCTTTGGGTTGTGCGGACAGCGATTTGTCTAAGTTTGACATGAAATATAAAATAAATACGGAAGTGTGGCAACATGACATACCCATAAGGTGATAGAATAGGACCAGAACTTTAGTATTATACCACCCAAGATACCGTTAAAACTAAGGTTATGGAAATATGGGTGATGAAAATAGTCGCTTTGCGATGTGCGGACAGCGTTTTGTCTAAGTTTGACATGAAATATAAAATAAATACGGAAGTGTGGCAACATGACGTACACATAGGATGATAGAATAGGACCAAAAATTTAGTATTATACAACCCAAGTTACCTTAAAAACTTAGGTTTTGGAAATATGGGTGATAAAAGTAGTTGCTTTGCGATGTGCGGACAGCGATTTGTCTAATTTTGACATGAAATATAAAATAAAAACGGAAATAGGACAGCATTACGTACACATAGGGTGATAGAATAGGACCAGAACTTTAGTATTATACCACCAAGGTACCGTTAAAACTTAGGTTTAGGAAATACGGGTGATTAAAGTAGTCGCTTTGCGATGTGCGGACAGTGATCCGTCTAAGTTTGACGTGAAATATAAAAGAAAAACGGACGTGTGGCAACATGACATACACATAGGGTGATAGAATAGGACCAGAACTTATGTATTTTACCACTCGGTTACCGTCAAAACTTAGGTTTGAGAAAAACATGTGTTTAAGTAGTCACTTTGCGATGTGCGGACAGTGATCCATCTAAGTTTGACATGAAATATAAAATAAATACGGAAGTGTGGCAACATGACGTACACATAAGGTAATAGAATAGGACCAGAACTTTAGTATTATACCACCCAAGTTACATTAAAAACTTAGGTTTTGGAAATATGTTTGATTAAAGTAGACGCATTGCGATGTGCGGACAGCGATTTGACTAAGTTTGTCATGAAATATAAAATAAAAACGGAAGTGTGGCAATCTGACGTACACAAAGGGTGATAGAAAAAGACCAGGACTTTAGTCTTATACCACCCAAGTTACCGTTAAAACTTAGGTTTTGGAAATACGGGTGATTAAAGTGGTCGCTTTGCGATGTGCGGACAGCGATTTGTCTAGGCTTAACAATATTTAAATAAATACGGAAGTGTGGTAATCTGACGTACACATAGCATGATAGAATAGGACCAGAACTTTAGTATTATACCACCCAAGTTATCTTAAAAACTAGGTTTTGGAAATATGGGTGATTAAAGTAGTCGCTTTGCGATGTGCGGCCAGCGATTTGTCAATGTTTGACATGAAATATAAAAAAAGGAAGTGTGGCAACATGACGTACACACAGGATGATAGAATAGGACCAGAAGAACTTTAGTATT
Organism: Flexamia atlantica; assembly: GCA_035578135.1. Lineage (NCBI taxonomy): Eukaryota > Metazoa > Arthropoda > Insecta > Hemiptera > Cicadellidae > Flexamia > Flexamia atlantica. Next base: position 215,441 of record JAQJVK010000003.1, on the reverse strand, counting down.
ATACCACCCAAGTTACCGTTAAAACTTAGGTTTTGGAAATATGGGTGATTGAAAGAGTCGTTTTTGCGAAGTGCGGACAGCAATTTGTCTATGTTTGACATGAAATATAAAATTAAAACAGAAGTGTGGCAACATGACGTACACATAGGATGATAGTATAGGACCAGAACCTTAGTATTATTCACCCAAAGTTACCGTTAAAACTTAGGTTTTGGAAATATGGGTGATTAAAGTAATCGCTTTGCGATGTGCGGACAGCGATTTGACTATATTTGTCATGAAATATAAAAATAAATACGGAAGTGTGGAAACATGACGTACACATAGGATGATAGTATAGGACGTGAACTTTAGTATTATACCACCCAAGTTTCAGTTAAAACTTAGGTTTTGGAAATATGGGTGATTAAATCATTCGCTTTCCGATATGTGGACAGCGATCCGCCTAAGTTTGACATGAAATATAAAATAAATACGGAAGTGTGACAACATTACGTACACATAGGGTGATAGAATAGGACCAGAACTTATGTATTTTACCACTCGGTTACCGTCAAAACTTACGTTTGAGAAAAACAGATGATTAATGTAGTCACTTTGCGATGTGCGGACAGTGATCCGTCTAAGTTTGACATGAAATATAAAATGAAAAAGGAAGTGTGGAAACATGACGTACACATAGGGTGATAGAATAGGACCAGAACTTTAGTATAATACCACCCAAGTTACCGTAAAAATTTAGGTTTTGGAAATATGGGTGATTAAAGTAATTGCTTTGCGATGTGCGGACAGCGATTTCTCTAAGTTTGACATGAAATATAAAATAAATACGGAAGTGTGGCAACATGACATACACATAGGATGATAGAATAGGACCAGAACTTTAGTATTATACCAAGGTACCTTAAAATCTTAGGTTTTAGAAATATGGGTGATAAAGTAGTCGCTTTGCGATGTGCGGACAGCGATTTGTCTAAGTTTTCATGAAACATAAAAATAAATAAGGAAGTGTGGAAACATGACGTACACATAGGATGATAGTATAGGACCAGAACTTTAGTATTATACCACCCAAGTTATCTTAAAAACTTAGAATTTGGAAATATGGGTGATTAAAGTAGTCGCTTTGCGATGTGTGGACAGCGATCCGCCTAAGTTTGACATGAAATATAAAATAAATACGGAAGTTTGGCAACATGACGTACACATAGGATGATAGTATAGGACCAGAACTTCTATCTATATAAATAAAACTAGCAGTTGCCCGTGGCTTCGCTCACGATAACAATTTTAACACCCGCTGCCTAAATGAAGATGGTGCCACATACTGAGTTTATGATTAAATAGACAAGGTACAAAAACTATTGGTGACTTTCATACAGTACATATCACCTAAATAAAGAAAAAACAACCATGATAAAAGGAACCAAACTATAAATCAGCTGTAGAGACCTATCTGTACGTGAAGCGTAAATCGCCTTCTTGATTAAATTAAAATTAACAATTTCAAGGAAAGATCGTCCATTAAATTATACATAAAGATTTTAGACCGTTGACCCCACCGAAAAACCCTGAAAACTTTGAATTTTGAAAAACCCATTCTCAGCGGATGCTCACGCCCTATAGCAGCGTCCATGAAAAGTTTCAAGGTTCGAAGTCAAGTTCAAGTAGTTTGGGCTGTGCGATGATAGGTCAGTGGTATTTGACAAATGTAAATTAGATATGCTTTCATTAGCCAGAAAAATGTTTTAGGAATCCACTAAGGGTGTCGCTGCCGACGGGAGTACGTAGAAATATTGCTGCCCCGCCTCACGAGGCATTTTTATTTGGCCTCTCTATACTACACATGTCAGCACATTCCAGCGCCCCCGCCGATAAAACCCCTAAGGGTGTCGATGCCTGGGAAGGCTTATAATCAGTAGGCCTAACGTTGAATCTGTGCTATAGTACAGAGTGACCCTGAGGCAAGAAATACCCTCTTCGCAGCAGACCGTGCGTACTTGGTGAATCTTAAGCAGTTTCCTGTTTCATGAAATTTTATATACTTAGAGTAGAAAATGCCTTGATTAAATGCCACCAGTATTTTATAATGTTTTTAGGGTCTATTTTGAACAACAACAAAATAACAGAGCCGTCCCGCATTTTTTTTTTAAATGGTTTACATTATCTCTTTTATTAACAGCTGTTATAAGGAAGGAAGTACTTTTAAGGATCTCTAGTCAGTGATTTATTTTATTTTTTACAGACAGCTGGTTTTACATTCTATGAAATGAATGTAAATGAATATAAACATTTCATCACTTATAATTGTGGGATAAGGATATTAATATGTGATCTTTGAGAGGGTCTGTGCGCGACCTTGGTCTGTGGTGGAGTCCGAGGGTCAGATCAGGATGAAAATCCTGATAACTGTATATTGAATGGGAAAATATTAACTTTATATAGTACATGTCAATTAAAAAGAAATATTATAAACCAAAACATAAAACTGAATGAAACGATAAAACATCAGTAACGACGAATCCATTAGTGAAGGTAACCATCTGCTTGGAACACTGAAAATGTAAACAAAACGTCATCCCCTTGAATTATGGGAAAATTCAAAACAAACTTGGTCGAAATCAATTAAAACTCGGTTTTTAGAAGCTTCCTATTTAATTTCAAAAAGACGTACGCTAGTTTTAAGTCGTCTAAAACCTTCTCAAATGTGCATACTACGCAGGAAAAAAGTTTCAGCCATAACAGTAATCTAGTTTTTGCGTGAAAAGCGGTCTAAAGTATGATGTTGAGCGTTACCAACACACATCGTGACATAAATTGAGATAAGGCTTGATTCGGATTCTCTGACTTTCAAAACGCAAAAATAACCAAACATTTCATAATTCTAAGCAATGTACAGACAAAACTCTAATCTATATAAATAAAATTAGAGTTTTGTCTGTACATTGCTTAGAATTATGAAATGTTTGGTTATTTTTGCGTTTTGAAAGTCAGAGAATCCGAATCAAGCCTTATCTCAATTTATGTCACGATGTGTGTTGGTAACGCTCAACATCATACTTTAGACCGCTTTTCACGCAAAAACTAGATTACTGTTATGGCTGAAACTTTTTTCCTGCGTAGTATGCACATTTGAGAAGGTTTTAGACGACTTAAAACTAGCGTACGTCTTTTTGAAATTAAATAGGAAGCTTCTAAAAACCGAGTTTTAATTGATTTCGACCAAGTTTGTTTTGAATTTTCCCATAATTCAAGGGGATGACGTTTTGTTTACATTTTCAGTGTTCCAAGCAGATGGTTACCTTCACTAATGGATTCGTCGTTACTGATGTTTTATCGTTTCATTCAGTTTTATGTTTTGGTTTATAATATTTCTTTTTAATTGACATGTACTATATAAAGTTAATATTTTCCCATTCAATATACATTTATCAGGATTTTCATCCTGATCTGACCCTCGGACTCCACCACAGACCAAGGTCGCGCACAGACCCTCTCAAAGATCACATATTAATATCCTTATCCCACAATTATAAGTGATGAAATGTTTATATTCATTTACATTCATTTCATAGAATGTAAAACCAGCTGTCTGTAAAAAATAAAATAAATCACTGACTAGAGATCCTTAAAAGTACTTCCTTCCTTATAACAGCTGTTAATAAAAGAGATAATGTAAACCATTTAAAAAAAAAATGCGGGACGGCTCTGTTATTTTGTTGTTGTTCAAAATAGACCCTAAAACATTATAAAATACTGGTGGCATTTAATCAAGGCATTTTCTACTCTAAGTATATAAAATTTCATGAAACAGGAAACTGCTTAAGATTCACCAAGTACGCACGGTCTGCTGCGAAGAGGGTATTTCTTGCCTCAGGGTCACTCTGTACTATAGCACAGATTCAACGTTAGGCCTACTGATTATAAGCCTTCCCAGGCATCGACACCCTTAGGGGTTTTATCGGCGGGGGCGCTGGAATGTGCTGACATGTGTAGTATAGAGAGGCCAAATAAAAATGCCTCGTGAGGCGGGGCAGCAATATTTCTACGTACTCCCGTCGGCAGCGACACCCTTAGTGGATTCCTAAAACATTTTTCTGGCTAATGAAAGCATATCTAATTTACATTTGTCAAATACCACTGACCTATCATCGCACAGCCCAAACTACTTGAACTTGACTTCGAACCTTGAAACTTTTCATGGACGCTGCTATAGGGCGTGAGCATCCGCTGAGAATGGGTTTTTCAAAATTCAAAGTTTTCAGGGTTTTTCGGTGGGGTCAACGGTCTAAAATCTTTATGTATAATTTAATGGACGATCTTTCCTTGAAATTGTTAATTTTAATTTAATCAAGAAGGCGATTTACGCTTCACGTACAGATAGGTCTCTACAGCTGATTTATAGTTTGGTTCCTTTTATCATGGTTGTTTTTTCTTTATTTAGGTGATATGTACTGTATGAAAGTCACCAATAGTTTTTGTACCTTGTCTATTTAATCATAAACTCAGTATGTGGCACCATCTTCATTTAGGCAGCGGGTGTTAAAATTGTTATCGTGAGCGAAGCCACGGGCAACTGCTAGTTAGTATATATATATATAAAGATAATTTATTAAGTAAATAATAAATTAACACCTTCTTATAATTTACAAGTTGCTGAATAACAAAGGTTGCAGAATAACAAATGTTGATGAATTTTGAAATATTATAAAAAATAGTTGAATAATTAATTATTAGTATTTACTATATAAATGGTTCTTTAAAATGTTAATGGAATATCTGATGGCTGTTGTCGAGATAATTTTTAAAGATTCTTTTGGGAGGTGGAACTGATTCCAGAATTTTTTGAAAAAATCTGGAACAGTTCCTCTTGCTCCAACCATCAATCCGATGACTTCTACATTAGAAAGTCTGTATTTTTGTTTAATGTCATCTCTTGTTCCACAATATATATCTTTCTTTTCGTTGTGTACTAGAAGTGGTTGATTATGTGCTTTTTGAAATCGGACAGTTGGATCAATAATATATCCATGTTTTTTCTTCTTGTCAATGGCAATGATATCACACCTTCTGATGGATCCATTGTTTTCCACACATGTCACTTCTTCGAAGACTTCAAAGTTCTGCTTTTTCTTCAATTCATTTGCTATGATTGATCTTATTGTGTGGTGGCGTTTATTTCGTAATAGTTCCCCATGGGGGCAAGATCCAAGGACGTGTTCAATAGATTCAAATTGATAAGTCTCGGTGTCAGGACAATGCCTGCACCGGGTTCCATCCTTGGATCTGCCGGGGACTGATCTCAGAGGTGCCACATCACCAATGATTTTCAAAGCGTCTTTGTATTCGGAGTTTGACAGTCCACATTTTCTGTGAAAATGGAAATTTTCCGATTCGCTCTCTTGGAATAAAATGACGCCTCTACCCTTACGGGGAAGAGAGCACCATTTTTCATACTCTTCTTGCTGTAAGATATTTCTTAATTTTTTTGAAGAGAAACGTTTTGAATCATAAACTTCTCTACTTAATCCTAATTTATCTATAAAAGCTTCATTTTCTTCATAAAAATTTTTGTACAGCTCAATGTATGGGTCCTTAATTGTTTCGATCACATTATTTATGTTAATCTGTTGAATTTGAGCTTCCCAAGCTGCTTTTATCATCCCCAATCCTTTATTTCTTCTTGAAGTGTATAGCATAGAGTTTGGCAGATCGGCAGGTAGATCTAAAATTTCTTTTACTGAAGATCGAATAATTAAGTCAATATCGTTTAAGAAATCGAGGTTTAGTTTGTTAGTCGGAGCCGTTTGAAAAGGGAAAATGAGCGAAGGCCAGACATAAGTGTTTAAAATATTTAATTTCTGGTCACTTTTTAAATATGGTGATGTGGTTAGTTTTTGTATTTTCTTGGTCAAATTGTTTATAACTTTCTTTTTGTCAAATACAATTTCATTTTCAAAATTGATTCCCAAGTATTTTATTGTTTCGCCATTTTTTATTGATTCTATTTTGAAGCCTTCAATATGGTACAATTCTGATTGTAATTCACCCTTTTGTATATGAATTATTTTAGTTTTATTGATATTTAAATTTAGGCCAATCTGAGAAAATAATTGCACAATCATATCGTACTGAATCATTAGGGACTCTTTGCTATTAGCAATTAGCACTGTGTCATCTGCAAAACCTAATATGTTTACTGCTAGTAATGATTCATGTACTTTAAAACCATATTCTTCTTTGATTGACATTTCTGACATATTTTCTAAAATATGATTTATCGACAAATTATACAGAGTGGGAGATAATGGAGCTCCTTGTAAAACCCCTCTCTTAATATTTATAGTTTTTGTTTTTCCTTTAATTGTCTCAATTTGAGTGGTGTTTTCTTTTTGCAGATCATTAATATTATTTTTAATTGCTTTTGGTATTGACATTGATTCTAATACCTTATTGATATGATCGTGACCGACATGGTCGTACGCCTTCTCAATGTCGAGGAACATTACTGAACAATCTTGTTTATTTTCTTTGGCTGAATATAAAACAGAATTAAGTATGTTCGCATTTATATGTGTTCCTGGAACTGTTGTAAACCCTTTTTGTGCAGGATGAAATGATATGTATTCTTTTAGCCTTTTGTCAAGTATTCTTTCGAAAACTCTCCGGAGTAAGGAACATATTGTGATTGGCCTCCAATTGTTTATGTCATTATTGACCCCACCTTTGTTCAACAAAGTAGTTTTAGCCTTCTTAAATGTAAGTGGTACATTGTTTTCTCCAGAATGAATTTTAGAATAAATTAATGATAAAATCTTTGGTACATATTTATTTTTTATCGCTCTCATTATCACTTGATCTGGTCCAGGTGCTGTGTCCACTTTAATTTTGCCATTGCTTGATATACCTCAATATCAGAAATTATTGTTAGATATTCAACATCAATTTTTTCAATACTGTACTCGTCAGGAACGTCATATTCGGTTCGAACGTTGTTATTGGCAATTGAAAATCGATTAGAAAATGCAGCATGAATATCTTTCAAATCTATTTCACACCCATTTGTCTCTTCATCCATGACTCTTCTTACTGCCTTTCTCCGTCTATTATAATATTCATATTGAGTTACTTCATAGTTATACTTTTCTTTCCTTTTCTTTCGGTCATTTCTCTTTTTTCTTTCTGGGTTTGAACTTTCCTTGTATGTTCTGTTTAATTTCATGTCTTTTTTCTTCTTTCTTAATTCATAATATTTTTTAGCTGGGTGTTTAGGACCTGGGAGAATGTCTATAGAATTCGATAAAAATTTAGTAAAGTCACTAACATTTGAATTAAAGTCATTCTGCTCCATTTTGTTTGAAAAAATACTTAACCATTTTATGTATTGTTCTTGTAGAATGGATGGAGTTTTAAATTTTGTATTGCTTGTCTTTACTATTCTTGTGCTTGTATTGTTGTCAGTTAACGTTGGTTCATTTATTTTATTAATATTATTTGCATTGGAAATGTTGTTATTACTACTAAGTTTTGTTATCCCATCTGGTTGAGTTTCTTTATATTTTGCATTTATTTTGTCTCTTTGAATATTCGGATGTGATTTGGCGACATGTAAAGATAAGCCTTTCGTAGAGGTAAAGATTTTTCCACATTCATGACATGTACCTTTATTTGGATTATTGTTATCCGAAGTTGAATTGAATTTAGTTTTTACTTTATGAATCTTACATTTAACTTCTTTAGACATTGTAGTAGGGATACAAGTATTAATGATCTTATCATATATTTCATTCTTTTGATTAATTTGACTGACTATACTTTCATTTGGAATCAAAAGTTCAAAGTGACCACAATGTGCTAAGCCGGTTAAAAGAAAATTAGCAGTAAGTTTATGAGTTGATCTTGTTATTACTGTTGGTTTTTTTATCCAAATAAATAATTCTAGTTTTATAGTGTTTTGTTTCATGAAAAATGTTTCATGAGCGATTTGTCAAATTTTGACATGAAATATAAAATAAAAACGGAAGTGTGGCAATCTGACGTTTACATAGGGTGAAAGAATAAGACAAGGACTTTAGTACTATACCACCCAAGTTACCGTTAAAACTTAGGTCTTGGAAATACGGGTGATTAAAGTAGTCGCTTTGCGATGTGCGGACAGCGATTTGACTAAGTTTGACATGAAATATAAAATGAAAACGGAATTGTGGCAATCTGACGTACACATAGGGTGAAAGAATACGACCAGAACTTTAGTATTATACCACCCAAGTTACCGTTAAAACTTAGGTTTTGGAAATATGGGTGATTAAAATAGTCGCTTTGTGATGTGTGGTCAGCGATTTGTCTACGTTTGACGTGAAATATAAAATAAACACGGAAGTGTGGAAACATTACGTACACATAGGATGATAGTATAGGACCAGAACTTTAGTATTATACCACCCAAGTTACCGTTAAAACTTAGGTTTTGGAAATATGGGTGATAAAAGTAGTTGCTTTGCGATGTGCGGACAGCGATTTGTCTAATTTTGACATGAAATATAAAATAAAAACGGAAGTGTGACAACATTACGTACACATAGGGTGATAGAATAGGACCAGAACTTTAGTATTATACCACCCAAGTTACCGTTAAAACTTAGGTTTTGGAAATATGGGTGATTAAAGTAGTTGCTTTCCGATGTGCGGACAGCGCTTTGTCTAAGTTTGACATGAAATATAAAAATGAATACGGAAGTTAGGAAACATGACGTACACATAGGATGATAGTATAGGACCAGAACCTTAGTATTGCACCACCAGTTACCGTTAAAACTTAGGTTTTGGAAATATGGGTGATTAAAGTAGTCGCTTTGCGATGTGCGGACAGCGATTTGTCTATATTTGTCATGAAATATAAAAATAAATACGGAAGTGTGGAAACATGACGTACACATAGGATGATAGTATAGGACGTGAACTTTAGTATTATACCTCCCAAGTTTCAGTTAAAACTTAGGTTTTGGAAATATGGGTGATTAAATTATTCGCTTTGCGATTTGTGGACAGCGATCCGTCTAAGTTTGACATGAAATATAAAATAAATACGGAAGTTTGGCAACATTACGTACACGTATGATGATAGAATAAAACCTATACTTTAGTATTATACCACCCAAGTTACCTTATAAACTTAGGTTTTGGAAATATGGGTGATAAAAGTAGTTGCTTTGCGATGTGCGGACAGCGATTTGTCTAATTTTGACATGAAATATAAAATAAAAACGGAAGTGTGACAACATTACGTACACATAGGGTGATAGAATAGGACCAGAACTTTAGTATTATACCACCCAAGTTACCGTTAAAACTTAAGTTTTGGAATAATGGGTGATTAAAATAGCCGTTTTGCGATGTGCGGACAGCGATCCGTCTAAGTTTCACATGAAATATAAAATAAATACGGGAGTGTAGCAGCATGACGTACACATAGGATGAAAGAATGGGACCAGAACGTTAGTATTTTACCACCCAAGTTACCGTTAAAACTTAGGCTTTGGAAATACGTTTGATTGAAGTAGTCTTTTTGCGGAATGCGGACAGCGATTTATCTAGGTTTGACATGAAATATAAAATAAAAACGGAATTGTGGCAACATGACGTACACATCGGATGATAGAATAGAACCAGAACTTTAGTACTATACCACCCAATTTACCGTTAAAACTTAGGTTTTGGAAACACGGGTGATTGAAAGTAGTCGCTTCGCGATGTGCGGACAGCGATTCGTCTAATTTTCACAAGAAATATAAAAAAACGGAAGTGTGGCAACATGTTGTACACGTCTTACGTTTGGGAAAAACAGGTGATTAAAGTAGTCACTTTGCGGACAGTGATCTGTCTAAGTTAGACATGAAATATAAAAGAAAAAGGGACGTGTGGGAACATGACATACACCTAGGGTGATAGAATTAGACCAAAACTTTAGTATTATACCACCCAAGTTACCTTAAAAACTTAGGTTTTGGAAATATGTGTGATTAAAGTAGTCGCTTTGCCATGTGCGGACAGCGATTTGACTAAGTTTGACATGTCATATAAAATAAACAACGAAGTGTGGAAACATGACGTACACTTTAGATGATAGAATGGGACCAGAACTTTAGTATTATACCACCCAAGTTACCATTAAAACTTAGGTTTTGGAAATATGGGTGATTAAATTAGTCGCTTTGCGATGTGTGGACAACGATCCGCTTTAGTTTGACAAGAAATATAAAATAAATATGGAAGTGTGGCAGTATGACGTACACATAGGGTCATAGAATAGGACCAGAACATTAGTATTATTCCACCCATGTTACCGTTAAAACTTAGGTTTTGGAAATACGGGTGATCAAATTAGTCGCTTTGAGATGTGCGGACAGCGATTTGTCTACGTTTAACATAAAATTTAAATTAATACGGAAGTGTGGAAACATGACCTACACATAGCATGATAGAATAGGACCAGAAATTTAGTATTATTCCACCCAAGTTACCGTTAAAACTTAGGTTTTGGAAATATGGGTGGTTAAGTAGTCGCTTGCGATGTGCGGACCGCGATTTGACTAAGTTTGACATGAAATATAAAATAAAAACGGAATTGTGGTAATCTGACGTACACATAGGGTGATAGTATAGGACCAGAACTTTAGGATTATACAACCCAAGTTATCTTAAAAACTTAGGTTTTGGAATTATGTGTGATTAAAGTAGTCGCTTTGCGATGTGCGGACAGCGATTTGACTAAGTTTGACATGAAATGTAAAAAAAAAACGGAATTGTGGTAATCTGACGTACACTTAGTGTGATAGAATTAGACCAAAACTTTATTATTATACCACCCAAGTTACCTTAATAACTTAGGTTTTGGAAATATGTTTGATTAAAGTAGACGCTTTTCGATGTGCTGACAGCGATTCGTCTAATTTTCATATGAAATATAAAAAAACGGAAGTGTAGCAACATGACGTTCACATAGGTCGATGGAATAGGACCAGAACTTACCACTCAGGTTACCGTCAAAACTTACGTTTGGGAATTACAGGTGATTAAATTATTCACCTTGCGATGTGCGGACAGTGATCCGTCTAAGTTTGACATGAAATATCAAACTTACCCAAGTTACCGTTAAAACTTAGGTTTTGGACATATGGGTGATTAAAGTAGTCGCTTTGCGATGTGCGGCCAGCGATTTGTCTAATTTTGACATGAAATATAAAAGATAAGGACGGAAGTGTGGCAATCTGACGTTTACATGGGGTGATAACATAAGACCAGGACTTTAGTACTATACCACCCAAGTTACCGTTAAAACTTAGGTTATGGAAATATGGGTGATTAAAATAGTCGCTTTGCGATGTGCGGACAGCGATTCGTCTAAGTTTCACATGAAATATAAAAAAAACGGAAGTGTGGCAACGGGAAGTACACATAGGGTGATAGAATTAGACCAAAACTTTAGTATTATAGCACCCAAGTTACCTTAAAAACTTAGGTTTTGGAAATATGTGTGATTTAAGTAGTTGCTTTGCGATGTGCGGACAGCGATTTGACTAAGTTTGACATGAAATATAAAATAAAGACGGAATTGTGGTAATCTGACGTACACATAGGGTGATAGAAGAGGACCAGAACTTTAGTATTATACCACACAAGTTACCATTAAAACTTAGGTTTTGGAAATTCGGGTGATTGAAGTAATCGTTTTTGCGAAGTGCGGACAGCGATTCGTCTAAGTTTCACATGAAATATTAAAAAAACGGAAGCGAGGCAACTTGACGTACACATAGGGTGATGGAATAGGACCAGAACTTAAGTATTTTACCACTCAGGTTACCGTCAAAACTTAGGTTTTGGAAATATGGGTGATTAAATTAGTCGCTTTGCGATGTGTGGACAACGATCCGCTTTAGTTTGACAAGAAATATAAAATAAATACGGAAGTGTTGCAGTATGACGTACACATAGGGTGATAGGATGGGACCAGAACATTAGTATTATACCAACCAAGTTACCTTAAAAACTTAGGTTTTGGAAATATGCTTGATTAAAGTAGACGCTTTTCCGATGTGCGGACAGCGATTCGTCTAATTTTCACATGAAATATAAAAAAACGGAAGTATAGCAACATGACGTCCACATAGGGTGATGGAATAGGACCAGAACTTAAGTATTTTACTACTCAGGTTACCGTCAAAACGTACGTTTGGTTTTGGAAATAAAGGTGATTGAAGTAGTCGCTTTGCGATGTGCGGAGAGCGATTTGTCTAATTTCGACATGAAATATAAAAAATAAGGACGGAAGTGTGGCAATCTGACGTTTACATAGGGTGATAAAATAAGATCAGGACTTTAGTACTATACCATCCAAGTTACCGTTAAAACTTAGGTTTTGGAAATACGGGTGATCAAAGTAGTCGGTTTGCGATGTGCGGACAGCGATTTGTCTAAGTTTAACATAAAATTTAAATAAATACGGAAGTGTGGCAACATGACGTACACATAGGATGATGGAATAGGACCAGAACTTAAGTATTTTACCACTCAGGTTACCGTCAAAACTTACGTTTGGTTTTGGAAATAAAGGTGATTGAAGTAGTCGCTTTGCGATGTGCGGATAGCGATTTGTCTAATTTGGACATGAAATATAAAAAATAAGGACGGAAGTGTGGCAATCTGACGTTTACATAGGGTGATAAAATAAGATCAGGACTTTAGTACTATACCACCCAAGTTACCGTTAAAACTTAGGTTTTGGAAATACGGGTGATCAAAGTAGTCGGTTTGCGATGTGCGGACAGCGATTTGTCTATTTTTAACATAAAATTTAAATAAATACGGAGGTGTGGCAACATGACGTACACATAACATGATAGAATAGGACCGGAACTTTAGTATTATACCACCCAAGTCATCTTAAAAACTTAAGTTTTGGAATTATGTGTGATTAAAGTAGTCGCTTTGCGATGTGCGGACAGCGATTTGACTAAGTTTGACATGAAATATAAAAAAAAAACGGAATTGTGGTAATCTGACGTACACATAGTGTGATAGAATTAGACCAAAACTTTATTATTATACCACCCAAGTTACCTTAATAACTTAGGTTTTGTAAATATGTTTGATTAAAGTAGACGCTTTGCGATGTGCGGACAGCGATTCGTCAAATTTTAATATGAAATATAAAAAAACGGAAGTGTAGCAACATGACGTACATATAGGGTGATGGAATAGGACCAGAACTTACCACTCAGGTTACCGTCAAAACTTACGTTTGGGAAAAACAGGTGATTAAATTATTCACCTTGCGATGTGCGGACAGTGATCCGTCTAAGTTTGACATGATATATAAAAGAAAAAGGGACTTGTGGGAACATGAGGTAAACCTAGGGTGATAGAATTAGACGAAAACTTTATTATTATACCACCTAAGTTACCTTAATAACTTAGGTTTTGGAAATATGGTTGATTAAAGTAGTCGCTTTGCGATGTACGGACAGCGATTTGTCTAAGTTAAACATAAAATTTAAATAAATACGGAAGTGTAGAAACATGACGTACACATCGGATGATAGTATAGGACCAGAAGTTAAGTATTATACCACCCAAGTTACCGATAAAACTTAGGTTTTGAAATATGGGTGATTAAATTAGTCGCTTTGCGATGTGTGGAAAACGATCCGCTTTAGTTTGAAAAGAAATATAAAATAAATACGAAAGTGTGGCAGCATAACGTTCACATAAGGTGATAGAATAGGACCATAACATTAGTATTATACTACCCAAGTTACCGTAAAAACTTAGGTTTTTGAAATATGGGTGATTAAAGTAGTCGCTTTGCGATGTGCGGACAGCGATTTGACTAAGTATGACATGAAATATAAAATAAAAACGGAATTGTGGTAATCTTACGTACACATAGGATGATAGAATAGGACCAGAACTTTAGTATTATACCACCCAAGTTACCATTAAAACTTAGGTTTTGGAAATACGGGTGATTGAAGTAGTCGTTTTTGCGAAGTGCGGACAGCGATTTGTTTAAGTTTGACATGAAATATAAAACTAATACGGAAGTGTGGCAACATGACGTACACATCGGATGATAGTATAGGACCAGAACTTTAGTATTATACCACCTAAGTTATCTTAAAAACTTAGGTTTTTGAAATATGGGTGATTAAAGTAGTCGCTTTGCGATGTGCGGACAGCGATTCGTCTGTTTCACATGAAATATAAAAAAACGGAAGTGTGGTAACATGAAGTCTACATAGGGTGATAGAATTAGACCAAAACTTTAGTATTATAGCACCCAAGTTACCTTAAAAACTTAGGTTTTGGAAATATGTGTGAATTAAGTAGTTGCTTTGCGATGTGCGGATAGCGATTTGACTAAGTTTGACATGAAATATAAAATAAAGACGGAATTGTGGTAATCTGACGTACACATAGGTTGATAGAATAGGACCAGAACATTGGTATTATACCACCCAAGTTACCGTAAAAACTTAGGTTTTGGAAATATGGGTGATTAAAATAGTCGCTTTGCGATGTGCGGACAGCGATTCGTCTAAGTTTCACATGAAATATAAAACAAACGGAAGTGTGGTAACATGACGTACACATAGGGTGTAAGAATTAGACCAAAACTTTAGTATTATACCACCCAAGTTACCGTTAAAGCTTAGGTTTTGGAAATATGGGTGATTAAAGTAGTCGCTTTGCGATGTGTTGACAACGACCCGCTTTAGTTTGACTAGAAATACAAAATAAATACGGAAGTGTTGCAGTATGACGTACACATAGGGTGATAGAATAGGACCAGAACTTTAGTATTATACCACCCAAGTTACCATTAAAACTTAAGTTTTGGAAATATTGTGATTAAAATAGTCGCTTGGCGAAGTGCGGACAGCGATTCGTCTAATTTTCACATGAAATATAAAAAAACGGAAGCGAGGCAACTTGACGTACACATAGGGTGATGGAAAAGGACCAGAACTTAAGTATTTTACCACTCAGGTTACCGTCAAAACTTAGGTTTTGGAAATATGGGTGATTAAATTAGTCGCTTTGCGATGTGTTGACAACGATCCGCTTTAGTTTGACAAGAAATATAAAATAAATACGGAAGTGTTGCAGTATGACGTACACATATGGAGATAGAATAGGACCAGAACATTAGTATTATACCAACCAAGTTACCTAAAAACTTAGGTTTTGGAAATAAAGGTGATTAAAGTAGTCGCTTTGCGATGTGCGGACAGCGATTTGTCTAATGTCGACATGTAATATAAAAAATAAGGACGGAAGTGTGGCAATCTGACGTTGACATAGGGTGATAGAATAAGACCAGGACTTTAGTACTATACCACCCAAGTTACCGTTAAAACTTAGGTTTTGGAAATACGGGTGATAAAAGTAGTCGCTTTGCGATGTGCGGACAGCGATTTGTCTAAGTTAAACATAAAATTTAAATCAATACGGAAGTGTGGCATTATGACGTAAACATCGGATGATAGTATAGACCAGAACTTTAGTATTATACCACCCAAGTTATCTTAAAAACTTAGGTTTTGGAAATATGGGTTTTTAAAGTAGTCGCTTTGCGACGTGCGGCCAGCGATTCGTCTAAGTTCGACATGAAATATAAAATAAAAACGGAAGTGTGACAACATAACATACACATAGGGTAATAAAATAGGACCAGAATTCTAGTACCATAGCACCCAAGTTACCGTTAAAACTTAGGTTTTGGAAATATGGGTGATTATAATAGTCGCTTTGCGATGTGCGGACAGCCATTCGTCTAAATTTCACATGAAATGTAAAAAAACGGAAGTGTGGCAGCATGAGGTACACATAGGTTGATGGAATAGGACCAGAACTTAAGTATTTTACCACTCAGGTTACCGTCAAAACTTACGTTTGGGTAAAACAGGTGATTAAAATAGTCACTTTGCTATGTGCGGACAGTGATCCGTCTAATTTTGACATGAAATATAAAATAAAAACGGAAGTGTGGCAATCCGACGTTTACATAGGGTGATAGAATAAAACCAGGACCTTTGTAGTATACCACCCAAGTTACCGTTAAAACGTAGGTTTTGGAAATACGGGTGATGAAAGTAGTCGCTTGGCGAAGTGCGGACAGCGATTCGTCTGTTTCACATGAAATATAAAACAAACGGAAGTGTGGTAACATGACGTACACAAAGGGTGATAGAATTAGACCAAAAATTTAATATTATACCACCCATGTTACCGTTAAAGCTTAGGTTTTAAAAATATGGGTGATTAAAGTAGTCGCTTTGCGATGTGTTGACAACGATCCGTTTTAGTTTGACAAGAAATATAAAATAAATACGGAAGTGTTGCAGTATGACGTACACATAGGGTGATAGAATAGGACCAGAACTTTAGTATTATACCACCCAAGTTATCTTAAAAACTTAGGTTTTGGAAATATGGGTTTTTAAAGTAGTCGCTTTGCGATGTGCGGCCAGCGATTCGTCTAAGTTCGACATGAAATATAAAATAAAAACGGAAGTGTGACAACATAACATACACATAGGGTAATAAAATAGGACCAGAATTCTAGTACTATACCACCCAAGTTACCGTTAAAACTTAGGTTTTGGAAATATGGGTGATTAAAGTAGTCGCTTGGCGAAGTGCGGACAGCGATTCGTCTGTTTCACATGAAATATAAAAAAACGGAAGTCTGGCAACATGAAGTCCACATAGGTTGATAGAATAGGACTATAACATTAGTATTATACTACCCAAGTTACCGTAAAAACTTAGGTTTTTGAAATATGGGTGATTAAAGTAGTCGCTTTGCGATGTGCGGACAGCGATTTGACTAAGTTTGGCATGAAATATAAAATAAATACGAAAGTGTGGCAGCATAACGTTCACATAGGGTGATAGAATAGGACTATAACATTAGTATTATACTACCCAAGGTACCGTAAAAACTTAGGTTTTTGAAATATGGGTGATTAAATTAGTCGCTTTGCGATGTGCGGACAGCGATTCGTCTCAGTTTCACATGAAATATAAACAAAACGGAAGTGTGGCAACATGAGGTACACATAGGGTGATAGAATTAGACCAAAACTTTAGTATTATAGCACCCAAGTTACCTTAAAAACTTAGGTTTTGGAAATATTTGTGATTTAAGTAGTTGCTTTCCGCTGTGCGGACAGCGATTTGACTAAGTTTGACAGGAAATATAAAATAAAGACGGAATCGTGGTAATCTGACGTACACATAGGATGATAGAATAGGACCAGAACTTTAGTATTATACCACCCAAGTTACCGTTAAAACTTAGGTTTTGGAAATATGGTGATTAAAATAGTCGCTTGGCGAAGTGCGGCCAGCGATTTGTCTCAGTTTCACATGAAATATAAAAAAACGGAAGTGTAGCAACATGACGTACACATAGGGTGATGGAATAGGACCAGAACTTAAGTATTTTACCACTCAAGTTACCGTCAAAACTTACGTTTGGTTTTGGAAATAAAGGTGATTGAAGTAGTCGCTTTGCGATGTGCGGAGAGCGATTTGTCTAATTTCGACATGAAATATAAAAAATAAGGACGGAAGTGTGGCAATCTGACGTTTACATAGGGTGATAAAATAAGATCAGGAATTTAGTACTATACCACCCAAGTTACCGTTAAAACTTAGGTTTTGGAAATACGGGTGATCAAAGTAGTCGGTTTGCGATGTGCGGACAGTGATTTGTCTAAGTTTAACATAAAATTTAAATAAATAAGGAAGTGTGGCAACATGACGTACACATAGGATGATAGAATAGGACCAGTACTTTAGTATTATACCACCCAAGTTACCATTAAAACTTAGGTTTTGGAAATACGGGTGATTGAAGTAGTCGTTTTTGCGAAGTGCGGACAGCGATTTGTTTTATTTTGACATGAAATATAAAATAAATACGGAAGTGTGGCAACATGACGTACACATCGGATGATAGTATAGGACCAGAACTTTAGTATTATACCACCTAAGTTATCTTAAAAACTTAGGTTATGGAAATATGGGTTTTAAAAGTAGTTGCTTTGCGATGTGCGGCCAGCGATTCGTCTAAGTTCGACATGAAATATAAAATAAAAACGGAAGTGTGACAACATAACATACACATAGGGTAATAAAATAGGACCAGTATTGTAGTACTATTCCACCCAAGTTACCGTTAAAACTTAGGTTTTGGAAATATGGGTGATTAAATTAGTCGCTTTGCGATGTGCGGACAGCGATTCGTCTCAGTTTCACATGAAATATAAACAAAACGGAAGTGTGGCAACATGAAGTACACATAGGATGATAGAATTAGACCAAAACTTTAGTATTATAGCACCCAAGTTACCTTAAAAACTTAGGTTTTGGAAATATATGTGATTTAAGTAGTTGCTTTCCGCTGTGCGGACAGCGATTTGACTAAGTTCGACATGAAATATAAAATGAAGACGGAATCGTGGTAATCTGACGTACACATAGGATGATAGAATAGGACCAGAACTTTAGTATTATACCACCCATGTTACCGTTAAAACTTAGGTTTTGGAAATATGGTGATTAAAATAGTCGCTTGGCGAAGTGCGGACAGCGATTCGTCTAAGTTTCAAATGAAATATAAAAACAACGGAAGTGTGGCAACATGACGTACACATAGGTTGATAGAATAGGACTATAACATTAGTATTATACTACCCAAGTTACCGTAAAAACTTAGGTTTTTGAAATATGGGTGATTAAAGTAGTCGCTTTGCGATGTGCGGACAGCGATTTGACTAAGTTTGGCATGAAATATAAAATAAAAACGGAATTGTGGTAATCTTACGTACACATAGGATGATAGAATAGGACCAGAACTTTAATGCTGTTCAGAAATAATGCTGTTCAAGGGAGGTCTAGACCATAGGAGGCCCCCAGCTGTCATGCTCCATGGCAGACCTGTCTCGGCTGTCACAGAGATGGAATATCTTGGAGTTAGGCTGGACTCGAAGCTCCAGTTTTTTCAACATGCCAAGGCAGTCTCTGGAAAAGCGAAGAATCTCTTCGGGAAAATTGCAAGACTGGCAAGACATATCTACGGCGTAGACACGGCTTCCCTCAAGACACTATACAATACAGTTGCGGTGCCTATTCTGTCGTATGCTTGCTCGGTTTGGAAGCAAAGACTCGGCATCGTGCAGATCAAAAACTCATTGAGGGCAGCACAAAGAACTATCCTTCTTCAGATAACTGGAGGTTATAGAACAACGTCCTTCCATGCACTCACGGTGGCCTTCGGAGTACCGCCCATCGACATTAAGATGCGTGAGCTTTCTAGAAGAAGGCAAATAAGAAAAGGACGTCTTGCAACGACGAAGGCTGAAGAGAAACAGCAGACGCTCCAGAGATGGCAGGAAGAATGGACCCAGGCACCGCAGGGGCGTTATACCTATGGACTCTTCCAAGATGTCGAAGAAAGGCTGACCTACGACATTAATCCAGATTTCTGGACAGTACAGCTGATCACCGGTCATGGTGCCTTCAAGACCTATCTTTACAAGTACGGGAAAACTGAGTCTAAAAAACTTAGGTTTTGAAATATGGGTGATTAAATTAGTCGCTTTGCGATGTGTGGAGAACGATCCGCTTTAGTTTGAAAAGAAATATAAAATAAATACGAAAGTGTGGCAGCATAACGTTCACATAGGGTGATAGAATAGGACTATAACATTAGTATTATACTACCCAAGTTACCGTAAAAACTTAGGTTTTTGAAATATGGGTGATTAAATTAGTCGCTTTGCGATGTGCGGACAGCGATTCGTCTCAGTTTCACATGAAATATAAACAAAACGGAAGTGTGGCAACATGAAGTACACATAGGGTGATAGAATTAGACCAAAACTTTAGTATTATAGCACCCAAGTTACCTTAAAAACTTAGGTTTTGGAAATATATGTGATTTAAGTAGTTGCTTTCCGCTGTGCGGACAGCGATTTGACTAAGTTTGACATGAAATATAAAATAAAGACGGAATCGTGGTAATCTGACGTACACATAGGATGATAGAATAGGACCAGAACTTTAGTATTATACCACCCAAGTTACCGTTAAAACTTAGGTTTTGGAAATATGGTGATTAAAATAGTCGCTTGGCGAAGTGCGGACAGCGATTCGTCTAAGTTTCACATGAAATATAAAAAAACGGAAGTGTAGCAACATGACGTACACATAGGATGATGGAATAGGACCAGAACTTAAGTATTTTACCACTCAGGTTACCGTCAAAACTTACGTTTTGTTTTGGAAATAAAGGTGATTGAAGTAGTCGATTTGCGATGTGCGGAGAGCGATTTGTCTAATTTCGACATGAAATATAAAAAATAAGGACGGAAGTGTGGCAATCTGACGTTTACATAGGGTGATAAAATAAGATCAGGACTTTAGTACTATACCACCCAAGTTACCGTTAAAACTTAGGTTTTGGAAATACGGGTGATCAAAGTAGTCGGTTTGCGATGTGCGGACAGTGATTTGTCTAAGTTTAACATAAAATTTAAATAAATACGGGAGTGTGGCAACATGACGTACACATAGGATGATAGAATAGGACCAGTACTTTAGTATTATACCACCCAAGTTACCATTAAAACTTAGGTTTCGGAAATACGGGTGATTGAAGTAGTCGTTTTTGCGAAGTGCGGACAGCGATTTGTTTTATTTTGACATGAAATATAAAATAAATACGGAAGTGTGGCAACATAACATACACATAAGGTAATAAAATAGGACCAGTATACTAGTACTATACCACCCAAGTTACCGTTAAAACTTAGGTTTTGGAAATATGGGTGATTAAAGTAGTCGCTTTGCGATGTGCGGACAGCGTTTTGTCTAAGTATGACATGAAATATAAAAATAAATACGTAAGTATGGAAACATGACGTACACATAGGATGATATTATAGGACCAGAACTTTAGTATTATACCACCCAAGTTACCGTAAAAACGTAGGTTTTGGAAATATGTGTGATTAAAATAGTCGCTTTGCGATGTGCGGACAGCGATTTGTCTAATTTCGACATGAAATATAAAAAATAAGGACGTTCTGACAATCTGACAATCTGACGTTTACATAGGGTGATAGAATAAGACCAGGACTTTAGTACTATACCACCCAAGTAACTGTTAAAACTTAGGTTTTGGAAATACGGGTGATCAAATTAGTCGCTTTGCGATGTGCGGACAGCTATTTGTCTAAGTTAAACATAAAATTTAAATAATTACGGAAGTGTGGCAACATGACGTACACATCGGATGATAGTATAGGACCAGAACTTTAGTATTATACCACCCAATTTATCTTAAAAACTTAGGTTTTGGAAATATGGGTTTTTAAAGCAGTCGCTTTGCGATGTGCAACCAGCGATTCGTCTAAGATCGACATGAAATATAAAATAAAAACGGAAGTGTGACAACATAACATACACATTGGGGAATAAAATAGGACCAGAAGTCTAGTACTATACCACCCAAGTTACCGTTGAAACTTAGGTTTTGGAAATATGTGTGATTTAAGTAGTCGCTATGCGATGTGCGGGCAGCGATTCGTCTAAGTTTCACATGAAATATAAAACAAACGGAAGTGTGGTAACATGACGTACACATAGCGTGATGGAATTAGATCAAAACGTTAGTATTATACCACCCAAGTTACCTTAAAAACTTGGGTTTTGGAAATATGTGTGATTAAATTAGTCGCTTTGCGATGTGTGGACAACGATACGCTTTAGTTTGACAAGAAATATAAAATAAATACGGAAGTGTGGCAATATGACGTACACATAGGTTGATAGAATAGGACCAGAACATTAGTATTATACTACCCAAGTTACCGTAAAACATAGGTTTTGGAAATATGGGTGATTAAAGTAGTCGCTTTGCGTTGTGCGGACAGCGATTTGACTACGTTTGACAAGAAATATAAAATAAAAAAGGAATTGTGGTAATCTTACGTACACATAGGATGATAGAATAGGACCAGAACTTTAGTATTATACCACCCAAGTTACCATTAAAACTGAGGTTTAGGAAATACGGGTGATTGAAGTAGTCGTTTTTGCGAAGTGCGGACAGCGATTTGTTTAAGTTTGATAAGAAATATAAAATAAATACGGAAGTATGGCAACATGACGTACACATCGGATGATAGTATAGGACCAGAACTTTAGTATTATACCACCTAAGTTATCTTAAAAACTTAGGTTTTGGAAATATGGGTGATTAAAGTAGACGCTTTGCGATGTGTGGACAGCGATTCGTCTTTTTCACATGAAATATAAAAAACGGAAGTGTGGCAACATGAAGTCTACATAGGGTGATAGAATTAGACCAAAACCTTAGTATTATAGCACCCAAGTTACCTTAAAAACTTAGGTTTTGGTAATATGTGTGAATTAAGTAGTTGCTTTGCGATGTGCGGACAGCGATTTGACTAAATTTGACATGAAATATAAAATAAAGACGGAATTGTGGTAATCTGACGTACATATAGGTTGATAGAATAGGACCAGAACATTAGTATTATACCACCCAAGTTACCGTAAAAACTTAGGTTTTAGAAATATGGGTGATTAAAATAGTCGCTTTGCGATGTGCGGACAGCGATTCGTCTAAGTTTCACATGAAATATAAAACAAACGGAAGTGTGGTAACATGACGTACACATAGGGTGATAGAATTAGACCAACACTTTAGTATTATACTTCCCAAGTTACCTTAAAAACATAGGATTTGGAAATATGTGTGATTAAATTAGTCGCTTTGCGATGTGCGGACTGCGATTTGACTAAGTTTGACATGAAATATAAAATAAAAATGGAATTGTGGTAAACTTACGTACACATAGGATGATAGCATAGGACCAGAACCTTAGTATTATACCACCCAAGTTACCATTAAAACTTAGGTTTTGGAAATACGGGTGATTGAAGTAGTCGTTTTTGCGAAGTGCGGACAGCGATTTGTTTAAATTTGACATGAAATATAAAATAAATACGGAAGTGTGGCAACATGATGTACACATCGGATGATAGTATAGAACCAGAACTTTAGTATTATACCACCTAAGTTATCTTAAAAACTTGGGTTTTGGAAATACGGGTGATTGAAGTAGTCGTTTTTGCGAAGTGCGGACAGCGATTTGTCTAGGTTTTACAAGTAATATAAAATAAAAACGGAAGTGTGGCAACATGACGTACACATAAGGTGATAGAATAGGACCAGAACTTTAGTATTATACCACCCAAGATGCCGTTAAAACTAAGGCTATGGAAATATGGGTGATGAAAATAGTCGCTTTGCGATGTGCGGACAGCGTTTTGTCTAAGTTTGACATGAAACATAAATAAATACGGAAGTGTGGCAATATGACGTACACATAGGATGATAGAATAGGACCAAAACTTTAGTATTATACCACCCAAGTTACCGTAAAAACTTAGGTTTTGGAAATACGGGTGATTGAAGTAGTCGTTTTGCGAAGTGCGGACAGAGATTTGTCTAGGTTTTACAAGAAATATAAAATAAAAACGGAAATGTGGCAACATGACGTACACATAGGGTGATAGAATAGGACAAGAACTTAGTTATTTTACCACTCAGGTTACCGTCAACACCTACGTTTGGAAAAAAACAGGTGATTAAAGTAGTCACTTTACGATGTGTGGACAGTGATCCGTCTAAGTTTGACATGAAATATAAGATAAATACGGAAGTGTGGCAACATGAAGTTCACATAGGATGGTAGAATAGGACCAGAACTTTAGTATTATACCACCCAAGTTATCTTAAAAAACTTGGGTTTTGGTAATACGGGTGAATAAAGTAGTCGCTTTGCAATGTCCGGACAGCGATTTGTCTAAGTTTGACATGAAATATAAAATAAACACGGAAGTTTCGAAACATGACGTACACATAAGATGATAGTATAGGACCAGAACTTTAGTATTATACCACCCAAGTTACCGTTAAAACTTAGGTTTTGGAAATATGGGTGATTAAAGTAGTCGCTTCGCGATGTGCGGACAGCGATTTGTCTAAGTTTTCATGAAACATAAAAATAAATAAGGAAGTGTGGAAACATGACGTACACATAGTACGTCATGTCATAGGACCAGAACTTTAGTATTATACCCCTCAAGTTATCTTAAAAACTTAGGTTTTGGAAATATGGGTTTTTAAAGCAGTCGCTTTGCGATGTGCAACCAGCGATTCGTCTAAGATCGACATGAAATATAAAATAAAAACGGAAGTGTGACAACATAACATACACATAGGGTAATAAAATAGGACCAGAATTTGGATCTGCCGGGGACTGATCTCAGAGGTGCCACATCACCAATGATTTTCAAAGCGTCTTTGTATTCGGAGTTTGACAGTCCACATTTTCTGTGAAAATGGATATTTTCCAATTCGCTCTCTTGGAATAAAATGACGCCTCTACCCTTACGGGGAAGAGAGCACCGAGAGCACCATTTTTCATACTCTTCTTGCTGTAAGATATTTCTTAATTTTTTTGAAGAGAAACGTTTTGAATCATAAACTTCTCTACTTAATCCTAATTTATCTATACAAACTTCATTTTCTTCATTAAAATTTTTGTACAGCTCAATGTATGGGTCCTAAATTTTTTCGATCACATTGTTTATGTTAATCTGTTGAATTTGAGCTTCCCAAGCTGCTTTTATCATCCCCAATCCTTTATTTCTTCTTGAAGTGTATAGCTTAGAGTTTGCCAGTTCGGCAGGTGGATCTAAAATTTCTTTTACTGAAGATCGAATAATTAAGTCAATATCGTTTAAGAAATCGAGGTTTAGTTTGTTAGTCGGAGCCGTTTGAAAAGGGAAAATGAGCGAAGGCCAGACATAAGTGTTTAAAATATTTAATTTCTGGTCACTTTTTAAATATGGTGATGTGGTTAGTTTTTGTATTTTCTTGGTCAAATTGTTTATAACTTTCTTTTTGTCAAATACAATTTCATTTTCAAAATTGATTCCCAAGTATTTTATTGTTTCACCATTTTTTATTGATTCCATTTTGAAGCCTTCAATATGGTACAATTCTGATTGTAATTCACCCTTTTGTATATGAATTATTTTAGTTTTATTAATATTTAAATTTAGGCCAATCTGAGAAAATAATTGCACAATCATATCGTACTGAATCATTAGGGACTCTTTGCTATTAGCAATTAGCACTGTGTCATCTGCAAAACCTAATATGTTTACTGCTGGTAATGATTCATGTACTTTAAAACCATATTCTTCTTTGATTGACATTTCTGACATATTTTCTAAAATATGATTTATCGACAAATTATACAGAGTGGGAGATAATGGAGCTCCTTGTAAAACCCCTCTCTTAATATTTATAGTTTTTGTTTTTCCTTTAATTGTCTCGATTTGAGTGGTGTTTTCTTTTTGCAGATCATTAATTATTATTTTTAATTGCTTTTGGTATTGGCATTGATTCTAATACCTTATTGATATGATGGTGACCGACATGGTCGTACGCCTTCTCAATGTCGAGGAACATTACTGAACAATCTTGTTTATTTTTTTTGGCTGAATATAAAACAGAATTAAGTATGTTCGCATTTATATGTGTTCCTGGAACTGTTGTAAACCCTTTTTGTGCAGGATGAAATGATATGTATTCTTTTAGCCTTTTGTCAAGTATTCTTTCGAAAACTCTCCGGAGTAAGGAACATATTGTGATTGGCCTCCAATTGTTTATGTCATTATTGACCCCACATTTGTTCAACAAAATAGTTTTAGCTTTCTTAAATGTAAGTGGTACATTGTTTTCTCCAGAATGAATTTTAGAATAAATTAATGATAAAATCTTTGGTACATATTTATTTTTTATCGCTCTCATTATCACTTGATCTGGTCCAGGTGCTGTGTCCACTTTAATTTTTGCCATTGCTTGATATACCTCAATATCAGAAATTATTGTTATATATTCAACATCAATTTTTTCAATACTGTACTCGTCAGGAACGTCATATTCGGTTCGAACGTTGTTATTGGCAATTGAAAATCGATTAGAAAATGCAGCATGAATATCTTTCAAATCTATTTCACACCCTTTTGTCTCTTCATCCATGACTCTTCTTACTGCCTTTCTCCGTCTATTATAATATTCATATTGAGTTACTTCATAGTTATACTTTTCTTTCCTTTTCTTTCAGTCATTTCTCTTTTTTCTTTCTGGGTTTGAACTTTCCTTGTATGTTCTGTTTAATTTCATGTCTTTTTTCTTCTTTCTTAATTCATAATATTTTTTAGCTGGGTGTTCAGGACCTGGGAGAATGTCTATAGAATTCGATAAAAATTTAGTAAAGTCACTAAAATTTGAATTAAAGTCATTCTGCTCCATTTTGTTTGAAAAAATACTTAACCATTTTATGTATTGTTCTTGTAGAATGGATGGAGTTTTAAATTTTGTATTGCTTGTCTTTACTATTCTTGTGCTTGTATTGTTGTCAGTTAACGTTGGTTCATTTATTTTATTAATATTATTTGCATTGGAAATGTTGTTATTACTACTAAGTTTTGTTATCCCATCTGGTTGAGTTTCTTTATATTTTGCATTTATTTTTTCTCTTTGAATATTCGGATGTGATTTGGCGACATGTAAAGATAAGCCTTTCGTAGAGGTAAAGATTTTTCCCCATTCATGACATGTACCTTTATTTGGATTATTGTTATCCGAAGTTGAATTGAATTTAGTTTTTACTTTATGAATCTTACATTTAACTTCTTTAGACATTGTAGTTGGGATACAAGTATTACTGATCTTATCATATATTTCATTCTTTTGATTAATTTTACTGACCATACTTTCATTTGGAATCAAAAGTTCAAAGTGACCACAATGTGCTAAGCCGGTTAAAAGAAAATTAGCAGTAAGTTTATGAGTTGATCTTGTTATTACTGTTGGTTTTTTATCCAAATAAATAATTCTAGTTTTATAGTGTTTTGATTCATGAAAAATGTTTCATGAGCGATTTGTCAAATTTTGACATGACATTTAAAATAAAAACGGAAGTGTGGCAATCTGACGTTTACATAGGGTGAAAGAATAAGACCAGGACTTTGGTACTATACCACCCAAGTTACCGTTAAAACTTAGGTCTTGGAAATACGGGTGATTAAAGTAGTCGGTTTGCGATGTGCGGACAGCGATTTGACTAAGTTTGACATGAAATATAAAATGAAAACGGAATTGTGGCAATCTGACGTACACATAGGGTGATAGAATACGACCAGAACTTTTGTATTATACCACCCAAGTTACCTTGAAAACTTAGGTTTTGGAAATATATGTGATTTAAGTCGTTGCTTTCCGATGTGCGGACAGCGATTTAACTAAGTTTGACATGAAATATATAAAAAAACGGAAGTAAGGCAACATGAAGTACACATAGGGTGATAGAATTAGACGAAAACTTTAGAATTATAGCACCCAAGTTACCTTGAAAACTTAGGTTTTGGAAATATATGTGATTTAAGTAGTTGCTTTCCGATGTGCGGACAGCGATTTGACTAAGTTTGACATGAAATATAAAATGAAGACGGAATCGTGGTAATCTGACGTACACATAGGATGATAGAATATGACCAGAACTTTAGTATTATACCACCCAAGTTACCGTTAAAACTTAGGTTTTGGAAATACGGGTGATTGAAGTAGTCGTTTTTGCGAAGTGCGGACAGCGATTTGTCTAAGTTTGTCATGGAATATAAAATTAAAACGGAAGTTTGGAAACATGACGTACACATAGGATGATAGTATAGGACCAGAACTTTAGTATTATACCACCCAAGTTACCGATAAATCTTAGGTTTTGGAAATAGGGTGATTAAAGTAGTCGCTTTGCGATGTGCGGACAGCGTTTTGACTAGGTTTGACATGGAATATAAAAATAAATACGGAAGTGTGGAAACATGACGTACACATAGGATGATAGTATAGGACCACAACGTTAGTATTATACCACCCAAGTTACCGTTAAAACTTAGGTTTTGGAAATACGGGTGATTAAAGTACTGTACACATTGGGTGATAGAATAGGACCAAAACTTTAGTATTTTTATCACCCTACTTACCGTAAAAACTTAGGTTTTGGAAATATGGGTAATAAAAGTAGTCGCTTTGCGATGTGCGGACAGCGATTTGTCTAAGTTTGACATGAAACATAAAATAAAAACGGAAGTGTGGCAACATGACGTACACATAGGATGATAGAATAGGACCAGAACCTTAGTACTATACCACCCAAGTTATCTTAAGAACTTAGGTTTTGGAAATATGGGTGATTAAAGTAGACGCTTTGCGATGTGCGGACAGCGATTTGTCTAAGGTTGACATGAAATATAAATTAAATACGGAAGTGGTGAAACATGACGTACACATAGGATAATAGTATAGGACCAGAACTTTAGTATTATACCACCCAAGTTTCAGTTAAAACTTAGGTTTTGAAAATATGGGTGATTAAATTAGTCGCTTTGCGATGTGCGGACAGCGTTTAGTCTAAGTTTCACATGAAATATAAAAAAACGGAAGTGTGGCAACATGACGTACACATAGGGTGATGGAACAGGACCAGAACTTAAGTAGTTTACCACTCAGGTTACCGTCAAAACTTACGTTAAGAAAAACAGGTGATTAAAGTAGTCACTTTGCGATGTGCGGACAGTGATCCGTCTAGGTTTGACATGAAATATAAAAGAAAAACGGACGTGTGGGAACATGACGTACACATAGGGTGATAGAATTAGACCAAAACCTTAGTATTATACCACCCAAGTTACCGTTAAAACTTAGGTTTTGGAAATATGTGTGATTAAAGTAGTCGCTTTGGGTTGTGCGGACAGCGTTTTGTCTAAGTTTGACATGAAATATAAAATAAATACGGAAGTGTGGCAACATGACGTACACATAAGGTGATAGAATAGGACCAGAACTTTAGTATTATACCACCCAAGATACCGTTAAAACTAAGGTTATGGAAATATGGGTGATGAAAATAGTCGCTTTGCGATGTGCGGACAGCGTTTTGTCTAAGTTTGACATGAAATATAAATAAATACGGAAGTGTGGCAATATGACGTACACATAGGATGATAGAATAGGACCAAAACTTTAGTATTATACCACCCAAGTTACCGTTAAAACTTAGGTTTTGGAAATACGGGTGATTGAAGTAGTCGTTTTTGCGAAGTGCGGACAGCGATTTGTCTAAGTTTTACAAGAAATATAAAATAAAAACGGAAGTGTGGCAACATGACGTACACATAGGGTGATAGAATAGGACAAGAACTTAGTTATTTTACCACTCAGGTTACCGTCAAACCCTACGTTTGGAAAAAAACAGGTGATTAAAGTAGTCACTTTGCGATGTGCGGACAGTGATCCGTCTAAGTTTGACATGAAATATAAGATAAATACGGAAGTGTGGCAACATGACGTTCACATAGGATGGTAGAATAGGACCAGAACTTTAGTATTATACCACCCAAGTTATCTGAAAAAACTTAGGTTTTGGTAATAAGGGTGAATAAAGTAGTCGTTTTGCAATGTCCGGACATTGATTTGTCTAAGTTTGACATGAAATATAAAATAAACACGGAAGTGTGGAAACATGACGTACACATATGATGATAGTATAGGACCAGAACTTTAGTATTATACCACCCAAGTTACCGTTAAAACTTAGGTTTTGGAAATATTGGTGATTAAAGTAGTCGCTTCGCGATGTGCGGACAGCGATTTGTCTAAGTTTTCATGAAACATAAAAATAAATAAGGAAGTGTGGAAACATGACGTACACATAGTACGTCATGTCATAGGACCAGAACTTTAGTATTATACCCCCCAAGTTATCTTAAAAACTTAGAATTTGGAAATATGGGTGATTAAAGTAGTCGCTTTGCGATGTGTGGACAGCGATCCGCCTAAGTTTGACATGAAATATAAAATAAATACGGAAGTTTGGCATCATGACGTACACATAGGATGATAGTATAGGACCAGAACTTTAGTATATATATACATATATATAAAGATTATTAAGTAAATAATGAATTAACACCTTCTTATAATTTACAAGTTGCTGAATAACAAAGGTTGCAGAATAACAAAGGTTGATGAATTTTGAAATATTATAAAAAATAGTTGAATAATTAATTATTGGTATTTACTATATAAATGGTTCTTTAAAATGTTAATGGAATATCTGATGGCTGTTGTCGAGATAATTTTTAAAGATTCTTTTGGGAGGTGGAACTGATTCCAGAATTTTTTGAAAAAATCTGAAACAGTTCCTCTTGCTCCAACTATCAATCCAATGACTTGTACATTAGAAAGTCTGTATTTTTGTTTAATGTCATCTCTTGTTCCACAATATATTTCTTTCTTTTCGTTGTGTACTAGAAGTGGTTGATTATGTGCTTTTTCAAATCGGACAGTTGGATCAATAATATATCCATGTTTTTTCTTCTTGTCAATGGCAATGATATCACACCTTCTGATGGATCCATTGTTTTCCACACATGTCACTTCTTCGAAGACTTCAAAGTTCTGCTTTTTCTTCAATTCATTTGCTATGATTGATCTTATTGTGTGGTGGCGTCTATTTCTTAATAGTTCCCCATGGGGGCAAGATCCAAGGACGTGTTCAATAGATTCAAATTGATAAGTCTCGGTGTCAGGACAATGCCTGCACCGGGTTCCATCCTTGGATCTGCCGGGGACTGATCTCAGAGGTGCCACATCACCAATGATTTTCAAAGCGTCTTTGTATTCGGAGTTTGACAGTCCACATTTTCTGTGAAAATGGAAATTTTCCGATTCGCTCTCTTGGAATAAAATGACGCCTCTACCCTTACGGGGAAGAGAGCACCATTTTTCATACTCTTCTTGCTGTAAGATATTTCTTAATTTTTTTGAAGAGAAACGTTTTGAATCATAAACCTCCCTACTTAATCCTAATTTATCTATACAAGCTTCATTTTCTTCATAAAAATTTTTGTACAGCTCAATGTATGGGTCCTTAATTGTTTCGATGACATTATTTATGTTAATCTGTTGAATTTGAGCTTCCCAAGCTGCTTTTATCATCCCCAATCCTTTATTTCTTCTTGAAGTGTATAGCATAGAGTTTGGCAGATCGGCAGGTAGATCTAAAATTTCTTTTACTGAAGCTCGAATAATTAAGTCAATATCGTTTAAGAAATCGAGGTTTAGTTTGTTAGTCGGAGCCGTTTGAAAAGGGAAAATGAGCGAAGGCCAGACATAAGTGTTTAAAATATTTAATTTCTGGTCACTTTTTAAATATGGTGATGTGGTTAGTTTTTGTATTTTCTTGGTCAAATTGTTTATAACTTTCTTTTTGTCAAATACAATTTCATTTTCAAAATTGATTCCCAAGTATTTTATTGTTTCGCCATTTTTTATTGATTCTATTTTGAAGCCTTCAATATGGTACAATTCTGATTGTAATTCACCCTTTTGTATATGAATTATTTTAGTTTTATTGATATTTAAATTTAGGCCAATCTGAGAAAATAATTGCACAATCATATCGTACTGAATCATTAGGGACTCTTTGCTATTAGCAATTAGCACTGTGTCATCTGCAAAACCTAATATGTTTACTGCTGGTAATGATTCATGTACTTTAAAACCATATTCTTCTTTGATTGACATTTCTGACATATTTTCTAAAATATGATTTATCGACAAATTATACAGAGTGGGAGATAATGGAGCTCCTTGTAAAACCCCTCTCTTAATATTTATAGTTTTTGTTTTTCCTTTAATTGTCTCAATTTGAGTGGTGTTTTCTTTTTGCAGATCATTAATATTATTTTTAATTGCTTTTGGTATTGACATTGATTCTAATACCTTATTGATATGATCGTGACCGACATGGTCGTACGCCTTCTCAATGTCGAGGAACATTACTGAACAATCTTGTTTATTTTCTTTGGCTGAATATAAAACAGAATTAAGTATGTTCGCATTTATATGTGTTCCTGGAACTGTTGTAAACCCTTTTTGTGCAGGATGAAATGATATGTATTCTTTTAGCCTTTTGTCAAGTATTCTTTCGAAAACTCTCCGGAGTAAGGAACATATTGTGATTGGCCTCCAATTGTTTATGTCATTATTGACCCCACCTTTGTTCAACAAAGTAGTTTTAGCTTTCTTAAATGTAAGTGGTTCATTGTTTTCTCCAGAATGAAGTTTAGAATAAATTAATGATAAAATCTTTGGTACATATTTATTTTTTATCGCTCTCATTATCACTTGATCTGGTCCAGGTGCTGTGTCCACTTTAATTTTGCCATTGCTTGATATACCTCAATATCAGAAATTATTGTTATATATTCAACATCAATTTTTTCAATACTGTACTCGTCAGGAACGTCATATTCGGTTCGAACGTTGTTATTGGCAATTGAAAATCTATTAGAAAATGCAGCATGAATATCTATCAAATCTATTTCACACCCATTTGTCTCTTCATCCATGACTCTTCTTACTGCCTTTCTCCGTCTATTATAATATTCATATTGAGTTACTTCATAGTTATACTTTTCTTTCCTTTTCTTTCGGTCATTTCTCTTTTTTCTTTCTGGGTTTGAACTTTCCTTGTATGTTCTGTTTAATTTCATGTCTTTTTTCTTCTTTCTTAATTCATAATATTTTTTAGCTGGGTGTTTAGGACCTGGGAGAATGTCTATAGAATTCGATAAAAATTTAGTAAAGTCACTAACATTTGAATTAAAGTCATTCTGCTCCATTTTGTTTGAAAAAATACTTAACCATTTTATGTATTGTTCTTGTAGAATGGATGGAGTTTTAAATTTTGTATTGCTTGTCTTTACTATTCTTGTGCTTGTATTGTTGTCAGTTAACGTTGGTTCATTTATTTTATTAATATTATTTGCATTGGAAATGTTGTTATTACTACTAAGTTTTGTTATCCCATCTGGTTGAGTTTCTTTATATTTTGCATTTATTTTGTCTCTTTGAATATTCGGATGTGATTTGGCGACATGTAAAGATAAGCCTTTCGTAGAGGTAAAGATTTTTCCACATTCATGACATGTACCTTTATTTGGATTATTGTTATCCGAAGTTGAATTGAATTTAGTTTTTACTTTATGAATCTTACATTTAACTTCTTTAGACATTGTAGTAGGGATACAAGTATTAATGATCTTATCATATATTTCATTCTTTTGATTAATTTGACTGACTATACTTTCATTTGGAATCAAAAGTTCAAAGTGACCACAATGTGCTAAGCCGGTTAAAAGAAAATTAGCAGTAAGTTTATGAGTTGATCTTGTTATTACTGTTGGTTTTTTATCCAAATAAATAATTCTAGTTTTATAGTGTTTTGTTTCATGAAAAATGTTTCATGAGCGATTTGTCAAATTTTGACATGAAATATAAAATAAAAACGGAAGTGTGGCAATCTGACGTTTACATAGGGTGAAAGAATAAGACAAGGACTTTAGTACTATACCACCCAAGTTACCGTTAAAACTTAGGTCTTGGAAATACGGGTGATTAAAGTAGTCGCTTTGCGATGTGCGGACAGCGATTTGACTAAGTTTGACATGAAATATAAAATGAAAACGGAATTGTGGCAATCTGACGTACACATAGGGTGATAGAATACGACCAGAACTTTAGTATTATACCACCCAAGTTACCGTTAAAACTTAGGTTTTGGAAATATGGGTGATTAAAGTAGTCGCTTTGTGATGTGTGGTCAGCGATTTGTCTACGTTTGACGTGAAATATAAAATAAACACGGAAGTGTGGAAACATTACGTACACATAGGATGATAGTATAGGACCAGAACTTTAGTATTATACCACCCAAGTTACCGTTAAAACTTAGGTTTTGGAAATATGGGTGATTAAAGTAGTTGCTTTCCGATGTGCGGACAGCGCTTTGTCTAAGTTTGACATGAAATATAAAAATGAATACGGAAGTTAGGAAACATGACGTACACATAGGATGATAGTATAGGACCAGAACCTTAGTATTGCACCACCAGTTACCGTTAAAACTTAGGTTTTGGAAATATGGGTGATTAAAGTAGTCGCTTTGCGATGTGCGGACAGCGATTTGTCTATATTTGTCATGAAATATAAAAATAAATACGGAAGTGTGGAAACATGACGTACACATAGGATGATAGTATAGGACGTGAACTTTAGTATTATACCTCCCAAGTTTCAGTTAAAACTTAGGTTTTGGAAATATGGGTGATTAAATTATTCGCTTTGCGATTTGTGGACAGCGATCCGTCTAAGTTTGACATGAAATATAAAATAAATACGGAAGTTTGATAACATTACGTACACGTATGATGATAGAATAAAACCTGAACTTTAGTATTATACCACCCAAGTTACCTTAAAAACTTAGGTTTTGGAAATATGGGTGATAAAAGTAGTTGCTTTGCGATGTGCGGACAGCGATTTGTCTAATTTTGACATGAAATCTATATAAATAAAATTAGAGTTTTGTCTGTACATTGCTCAGAATTATGAAATGTTTGGTTATTTTTGCGTTTTGAAGGTCAGAGAATCCGAATCAAGCCTTATCTCAATTTATGTCACGATGTGTGTTGGTAACGCTCAACATCACACTTTAGACCGCTTTTCACGCAAAAACTAGAGTACTGTTATGGCTGAAACTTTTTTCCTGTGTTTTATGCACATATGAGAAGGCTTTAGACCACTTAAAACTAGCATACGTCGTTTTGAAATTAAATAGCAAGCTTCTAAAAATCGAGTTTTATTTGATTTCGACCAAGTTTGTTTTGAATTTCCCCATAATTCAAGGGGATGACGTTTTGTTTACATTTTCAGCGTTCCAAGCAGATGGTAGTTACCTTCACTGATGGATTCGTCGTTACAGATGTTTTATGATTTCATTCAGTTTTATGTTTTGGTTTATAATATTTCTTTTCAATTGACATGTACTACATAAAGTTAATATTTTCCCATTCATTATATATTTATCAGGATTTTCAATATTTTCATCCTGATCTGACCCTCGGATTTCACCACAGACCAAAGCCGCGCACAGACCCTCTCAAGATCACATATTATTAATATCCTTATGCCAGAATTATCAGTGATGAAATGTTTATATTCCAACAGATGTTAAAAGCAAGACATTTCATATAATGTAAAACCAGCTGTCTGTAAAAAATTAAATAAAACACTGACTAGAGCTACTTAAAAGTCTTTCCTTCCTTATAACAGCTGTTAAAGAACGACCAATGTAATCCATTTTTAAAAAATTGCGAGATGGCTATGTTATTTTTTTGTTGTTCAAAATAGACCCTAAAAACATTAGAAAATACTTTGATGGCATTTAATCAAGGCATTTTCTACTCTACGTACATAAACCTTCATGAAACAGGGAACTGCTTTAAGATTCACTAAGTACGCACGGTCAATATAATAGCACAGACTACTATAATAGAGCTATGAAAGCCCGTTCATTCTCGCTTGGGTACATTCACCTATAATAGCACAGATTCAACGATAGGCCTACTTAGCATAAGCCTTCCCAGGCAGGGACCCCCTTAGGGGTTTTATCGGCGGGGGCGCTAGAATGTGCTGGCATGTGTAGTATAGAGAGGCCAAATAAAAATGCCTCGTGCGGGGGGGGGCAGCAATATTTCTTAGTACTCCGTCGCAGTAGACCTGCGTTCTTAGCGGATTCCTAAAAATCTTTCTGGCTGATGAAAGTATATCTACTTTATATTTGTCAAATACCACTGACCTATCATCGCACAGCCCAAATTACTTGAACTTGACTTAGAACCTTGAAACTTTTCATGGACGTTCCTATACGGCGTGAGCATCCGCTGAGAACGGGTTTTTCAAAATTCAAGGTTTTCTGGGTTTTTTGGTGGGGTCAACGGTCTAAAATCTTTCTGTAAAATTAAGTGGATGATCTTTCGATTAAATTGTCAATTTTCATTTAATCAAGAAGGCGGTTTAAGCTTCACATAGAGATACGTCTTTACAGCTGATTTTTATAGTTTGGTTTCTTTTATCATGGCTTTATGGTTGACTTTTTTCTTTTAGGTGATATGTACTATATTAAAGTTACCAAGAGTTTTTGTACCTTATCTATTTAATCTTAAACTCAGTATGTGGCACCATCTTTATTTAGGCAGCGGGTGTTAAAATTGAAATCGTGAGCGAAGCCACGGGCAACTGCTAGTATAAAATAAAAACGGAAGTGTGACAACATTACGTACACATAGGGTGATAGAATAGGACCAGAACGTTAGTATTATACCACCCAAGTTACCGTTAAAACTTAAGTTTTGGAAATATGGGTGATTAAAATAGCCGTTTTGCGATGTGCGGACAGCGATCCGTCTAAGTTTCACATGAAATATAAAATAAATACGGGAGTGTAGCAGCATGACGTACACATAGGATGAAAGAATGGGACCAGAACGTTAGTATTTTACCACCCAAGTTACCGTTAAAACTTAGGCTTTGGAAATACGATTGATTGAAGTAGTCTTTTTGCGGAATGCGGACAGCGATTTATCTAGGTTTGACATGAAATATAAAATAAAAACGGAATTGTGGCAACATGACGTACACATCGGATGATAGAATAGAACCAGAACTTTAGTACTATACCACCCAATTTACCGTTAAAACTTAGGTTTTGGAAACACGGGTGATTGAAGTAGTCGCTTCGCGATGTGCGGACAGCGATTCGTCTAATTTTCACAAGAAATATAAAAAAACGGAAGTGTGGCAACATGTCGTACACGTCTTACGTTTGGGAAAAACAGGTGATTAAAGTAGTCACTTTGCGATGTGCGGACAGTGATCTGTCTAAGTTAGACATGAAGTATAAAAGAAAAAGGGACGTGTGGGAACATGACATACACATAGGGTGATAGAATTAGACCAAAACTTTAGTATTATACCACCCAAGTTACCTTAAAAACTTAGGTTTTGGAAATATGTGTGATTAAAGTAGTCGCTTTGCCATGTGCGGACAGCGATTTGACTAAGTTTGACATGTCATATAAAATAAACAACGAAGTTTGGAAACATGACGTACACTTTAGATGATAGAATGGGACCATAACTTTAGTATTATACCACCCAAGTTACCATTAAAACTTAGGTTTTGGAAATATGGGTGATTAAATTAGTCGCTTTGCGATGTGTGGACAACGATCCGCTTTAGTTTGACGAGAAATATAAAATAAATATGGAAGTGTGGCAGTATGACGTACACATAGGGTCATAGAATAGGACCAGAACATTAGTATTATACCACCCATGTTACCGTTAAAACTTAGGTTTTGGAAATACGGGTGATCAAATTAGTCCCTTTGAGATGTGCGGACAGCGATTTGTCTACGTTTAACATAAAATTTAAATTAATACGGAAGTGTGGAAACATGACCTACACATAGCATGATAGAATAGGACCAGAAATTTAGTATTATTCCACCCAAGTTACCGTTAAAACTTAGGTTTTGGAAATATGGGTGGTTAAGTAGTCGCTTGCGATGTGCGGACCGCGATTTGACTAAGTTTGACATGAAATATAAAATAAAAACGGAATTGTGGTAATCTGACGTACACATAGGGTGATAGTATAGGACCAGAACTTTAGTATTATACCACCCAAGTTGCCATTAAAACGTAAATATTGGAAATACGGGTGATTGATGTAGTCGTTTTTGCGAAGTGCGAACAGCGATTTGTCTAAGTTTGACATGAAATATAAAAGTAAAGGGACGTGTGGGAACATGACATACACATAGGGTGATAGAATTAGACCAAAACTTTAGTATTATACCACCCAAGTTACCTTAAAAACTTAGGTTTTGGAATTATGTGTGATTAAAGTAGTCGCTTTGCGATGTGCGGACAGCGATTTGACTAAGTTTGACATGAAATGTAAAAAAAAAAACGGAATTGTGGTTATCTGACGTACACTTATTGTGATAGAATTAGACCAAAACTTTATTATTATACCACCCAAGTTACTTTAATAACTTAGGTTTTGGAAATATGTTTGATTAAAGTAGACGCTTTTCGATGTGCGGACAGCGATTCGTCTAATTTTCATATGAAATATAAAAAAACGGAAGTGTAGCAACATGACGTACACATAGGGTGATGGAATAGGACCAGAACTTACCACTCAGGTTACCGTCAAAACTTACGTTTGGGAATTACAGGTGATTAAATTATTCACCTTGCGATGTGCGGACAGTGATCCGTCTAAGTTTGACATGAAATATCAAACTTACCCAAGTTACCGTTAAAACTTAGGTTTTGGACATATGGGTGATTAAAGTAGTCGCTTTGCGATGTGCGGCCAGCGATTTGTCTAATTTTGACATGAAATATAAAAGATAAGGACGGAAGTGTGGCAATCTGACGTTTACATGTGGTGATAACATAAGACCAGGACTTTAGTACTATACCACCCAAGTTACCGTTAAAACTTAGGTTATGGAAATATGGGTGATTAAAATAGTCGCTTTGCGATGTGCGGACAACGATTCGTCTAAGTTTCACATGAAATATAAAAAAAAACGGAAGTGTGGCAACGGGAAGTACACATAGGGTGATAGAATTAGACCAAAACTTTACTATTATAGCACCCAAGTTACCTTAAAAACTTAGGTTTTGGAAATATGTGTGATTTAAGTAGTTGCTTTGCGATGTGCGGACAGCGATTTGACTAAGTTTGACATGAAATATAAAATAAAGACGGAATTGTGGTAATCTGACGTACATATAGGGTGATAGAAGAGGACCAGAACTTTAGTATTATACCACACAAGTTACCATTAAAACTTAGGTTTTGGAAATACGGGTGATTGAAGTAGTCGTTTTTGCGAAGTGCGGACAGCGATTCGTCTAAGTTTCACATGAAATATTAAAAAAACGGAAGCGAGGCAACTTGACGTACACATAGGGTGATGGAATAGGACCAGAACTTAAGTATTTTACCACTCAGGTTACCGTCAAAACTTAGGTTTTGGAAATATGGGTCATTAAATTAGTCGCTTTGCGATGTGTGGACAACGATCCGCTTTAGTTTGACAAGAAATATAAAATAAATACGGAAGTGTCGCAGTATGACGTACACATAGGGTGATAGGATGGGACCAGAACATTAGTATTATACCAACCAAGTTACCTTAAAAACTTAGGTTTTGGAAATATGCTTGATTAAAGTAGACGCTTTGCCGATGTGCGGACAGCGATTCGTCTAATTTTCACATGAAATATAAAAAAACGGAAGTGTAGCAACATGACGTCCACATAGGGTGATGGAATAGGACCAGAACTTAAGTATTTTACTACTCAGGTTACCGTCAAAAATTACGTTTGGTTTTGGAAATAAAGGTGATTGAAGTAGTCGCTTTGCGATGTGCGGAGAGCGATTTGTCTAATTTCGACATGAAATATAAAAAATAAGGACGGAAGTGTGGCAATCTGACGTTTACATAGGGTGATAAAATAAGATCAGGACTTTAGTACTATACCACCCAAGTTACCGTTAAAACTTAGGTTTTGGAAATACGGATGATCAAAGTAGTCGGTTTGCGATGTGCGGACAGCGATTTGTCTAATTTTAACATAAAATTTAAATAAATACGGAAGTGTGGCAACATGACGTACACATAACATGATAGAATAGGACCGGAACTTTAGTATTATACCACCCAAGTCATCTTAAAAACTTAAGTTTTGGAATTATGTGTGATTAAAGTAGTCGCTTTGCGATGTGCGGACAGCGATTTGACTAAGTTTGACATGAAATATAAAAAAAAACGGAATTGTGGTAATCTGACGTACACATAGTGTGATAGAATTAGACCAAAACTTTATTATTATACCACCCAAGTTACCTTAATAACTTAGGTTTTAGAGATATGTTTGATTAAAGTAGACGCTTTGCGATGTGCGGACAGCGATTCGTCAAATTTTAATATGAAATATAAAAAAACGGAAGTGTAGCAACATGACGTACACATAGGGTGATGGAATAGGACCAGAACTTACCACTCAGGTTACCGTCAAAACTTACGTTTGGGAAAAACAGGTGATTAAATTATTCACCTTGCGATGTGCGGACAGTGATCCGTCTAAGTTTGACATGATATATAAAAGAAAAAGGGACTTGTGGGAACATGAGGTAAACCTAGGGTGATAGAATTAGACGAAAACTTTATTATTATACCACCTAAGTTACCTTAATAACTTAGGTTTTGGAAATATGGTTGATTAAAGTAGTCGCTTTGCGATGTGCGGACAGCGATTTGTCTAAGTTAAACATAAAATTTAAATAAATACGGAAGTGTGGAAACATGACGTACACATCGGATGATAGTATAGGACCAGAAGTTAAGTATTATACCACCCAAGTTACCGATAAAACTTAGGTTTTGAAATATGGGTGATTAAATTAGTCGCTTTGCGATGTGTGGAAAACGATCCGCTTTAGTTTGAAAAGAAATATAAAATAAATACGAAAGTGTGGCAGCATAACGTTCACATAGGGTGATAGAATAGGACCATAACATTAGTATTATACTACCCAAGTTACCGTAAAAACTTAGGTTTTTGAAATATGGGTGATTAAAGTAGTCGCTTTGCGATGTGCGGACAGCGATTTGACTAAGTTTGACATGAAATATAAAATAAAAACGGAATTGTGGTAATCTTACGTACACATAGGATGATAGAATAGGACCAGAACTTTAATATTATACCACCCAAGTTACCATTAAAACTTAGGTTTTGGAAATACGGGTGATTGAAGTAGTCGTTTTTGCGAAGTGCGGACAGCGATTTGTTTAAGTTTGACATGAAATATAAAATAAATACGGAAGTTTGGCAACATGACGTACACATCGGATGATAGTATAGGACCAGAACTTTAGTATTATACCACCTAAGTTATCTTAAAAACTTAGGTTATGGAAATATGGGTTTTTAAAGTAGTCGCTTTGCGATGTGCGGACAGCAATTTGACTAAGTTTGACATGAAATATAAAAAAAAAACGGAATTGTGGTAATCTGACGTACACATAGTGTGATAGAATTAGACCAAAACTTTAGTATTATACCACCCAAGTTACCTTAATAACTTAGGTTTTGGAAATATGTTTGATTAAAGTAGACGCTATGCGATGTGCGGACAGCGATTCGTCAAATTTTAATATGAAATATAAAAAAACGGAAGTGTAGCAACATGACGTACACATAGGGTGATGGAATAGGACCAGAACTTACGACTCAGGTTACCGTCAAAACTTACGTTTGGGAAAAACAGGTGATTTAATTATTCACCTTGCGATGTGCGGACAGTGATCCGTCTAAGTTTGACATGATATATAAAAGAAAAAGGGACTTGTGGGAACATGAGGTAAACCTAGGGTGATAGAATTAGACGAAAACTTTATTATTATACCACCTAAGTTACCTTAATAACTTAGGTTTTGGAAATATGGTTGATTAAAGTAGTCGCTTTGCGTTGTGCGGACAGCGATTTGTCTAAGTTAAACATAAAATTTAAATAAATACGGAAGTGTGGAAACATGACGTACACATCGGATGATAGTATAGGACCAGAACATTAGTATTATACCACCCATGTTACCGTTAAAACTTAGGTTTTGAAATATGGGTGATTAAATTAGTCGCTTTGCGATGTGTGGAAAACGATCCGCTTTAGTTTGAAAAGAAATATAAAATAAATACGAAAGTGTGGC
Organism: Flexamia atlantica; assembly: GCA_035578135.1. Taxonomy (NCBI): domain Eukaryota; kingdom Metazoa; phylum Arthropoda; class Insecta; order Hemiptera; family Cicadellidae; genus Flexamia; species Flexamia atlantica. The sequence goes on along the minus strand of JAQJVK010000003.1, from coordinate 173,498 downwards.
AGCATAACGTTCACATAGGGTGATAGAATAGGACCATAACATTAGTATTATACTACCCATGTTACCGTAAAAACTTAGGTTTTTGAAATATGGGTGATTAAAGTAGTCGCTTTGCGATGTGCGGACAGCGATTTGACTAAGTTTGACATGAAATATAAAATAAAAACGGAATTGTGGTAATCTTACGTACACATAGGATGATAGAATAGGACCAGAACTTTAGTATTATACCACCCAAGTTACCATTAAAACTTAGGTTTTGGAAATACGGGTGATTGAAGTAGTCGTTTTTGCGAAGTGCGGACAGCGATTTGTTTAAGTTTGACATGAAATATAAAATAAATACGGAAGTGTGGCAACATGACGTACACATCGGATGATAGTATAGGACCAGAACTTTAGTATTATACCACCTAAGTTACTGTTAAAACTTAGGTTTTGGAAATATTGTGATTAAAATAGTCGCTTGGCGAAGTGCGGACAGCGATTCGTCTAATTTTCACATGAAATATAAAAAAACGGAAGCGAGGCAACTTGACGTACACATAGGGTGATGGAAAAGGACCAGAACTTAAGTATTTTACCACTCAGGTTACCGTCAAAACTTAGGTTTTGGAAATATGGGTGATTAAATTAGTCGCTTTGCGATGTGTTGACAACGATCCGCTTTAGTTTGACAAGAAATATAAAATAAATACGGAAGTGTTGCAGTATGACGTACACATAGGGAGATAGAATAGGACCAGAACATTAGTATTATACCAACTAAGTTACCTAAAAACTTAGGTTTTGGAAATAAAGGTGTTTAAAGTAGTCGCTTTGCGATGTGCGGACAGCGATTTGTCTAATTTCGACATGAAATATAAAAAATAAGGACGGAAGTGTGGCAATCTGACGTTGACATAGGGTGATAGAATAAGACCAGGACTTTAGTACTATACCACCCAAGTTACCGTTAAAACTTAGGTTTTGGAAATACGGGTGATAAAAGTAGTCGCTTTGCGATGTGCGGACAGCGATTTGTCTAAGTTAAACATAAAATTTAAATCAATACGGAAGTGTGGCAACATGACGTACACATCGGATGATAGTATAGGACCAGAACTTTAGTATTATACCACCCAAGTTATCTTAAAAACTTAGGTTTTGGAAATATGGGTTTTTAAAGTAGTCGCTTTGCGATGTGCGGCCAGCGATTCGTCTAAGTTCGACATGAAATATAAAATAAAAACGGAAGTGTGACAACATAACATACACATAGGGTAATAAAATAGGACCAGAATTCTAGTACTATACCACCCAAGTTACCGTTAAAACTTAGGTTTTGGAAATATGGGTGATTAAAGTAGTCGCTTGGCGAAGTGCGGACAGCGATTCGTCTGTTCCACATGAAATATAAAAAAACGGAAGTCTGGCAACATGAAGTCCACATAGGGTGATAGAAATAGACCAAAACTTTAGTATTATAGCACCCAAGTTACCTTAAAAACTTAGGTTTTGGAAATATGTGTGATTTAAGTAGTTGCTTTGTGATGTGCGGACAGCGATTTGTCTAAGTTTGACATGAAATATAAAAATAAATACGGAATGGTGGAAACATGACGTACACATAGGATGATAGAATAGGACCAAAACTGTAGTATTATACCACCCAAGTAACCGTTAAAATTTAGGTTTTGGAAATACGGGTGATTGAAGCAGTCGTTTTTGCGAAGTGCGGACAGCGATTTGTCTAAGTTTTACAAGAAATATAAAATAAAAACGGAAGTGTGGCAACATGACGTACACATAGGGTGATAGAATAGGACTAGAACTTAGTTATTTTACCACTCAGGTTACTGTCAAAACCTACGTTTGGGAAAAAACAGGTGATTAAAGTAGTCACTTTGCGATGTGCGGACAGTGATCCGTCTAAGTTTGACATGAAATATAAGATAAATACGGAAGTGTGGCAACATGACGTTCACATAGGATGGTAGAATAGGACCAGAACTTTAGTATTATACCACCCAAGTTATCTTAAAAAACTTAGGTTTTGGAAATATGGGTGAATAAATTAGTCGCTTTGCAATGTCCGGACAGCGATTTGTCTAAGTTTTCATGAAACATAAAAATAAATAAGGAAGTGTGGAAACATGACTCACACATAGTACGTAATGTCATAGGACCAGAACTTTAGTATTATACCCCCCAAGTTATCTTAAAAACTTAGAATTTGCAAAGATGGGTGATTAAAGTAGTCGCTTTGCGATGTGTGGACAGCGATCCGCCTAAGTTTGACATGAAATATAAAATAAATACGGAAGTTTGGCAACATGACGTACACATAGGATGATAGTATAGGACCAGAACTTTAGTATTATACCACCCAAGTTACCGTTAAAACTTAGGTTTTGGAAATATGGGTGACTAAAGTAGTCGCTTCGCGATGTGCGGACAGCAATTTGTCTAAGTTTTCATGAAACTTAAAAATAAATAAGGAAGTGTGGAAACATGACGTACACATAGTACGTCATGTCATAGGACCAGAACTTTAGTATTATACCCCCCAAATTATCTTAAAAACTTAGAATTTGGAAAGATGGGTGATTAAAGTAGACGCTTTGCGATGTGTGGACAGCGACCCGCCTAAGTTTGACATGAAATATAAAATAAATACGGAAGTTTGGCAACATGACGTACACATAGGATAATAGTATAGGACCAGAACTTTAGTATATATATATATATATATAAAGATAATTTATTAAGTAAATAATAAATTAACACCTTCTTATAATTTACAAGTTGCTGAATAACAAAGGTTGCAGAATAACAAATGTTGATGAATTTTGAAATATTATAAAAAATAGTTGAATAATTAATTATTAGTATTTACTACATAAATGGTTCTTTAAAATGTTAATGGAATATCTGATGGCTGTTGTCGAGATAATTTTTAAAGATTCTTTTGGGAGGTGGAACTGATTCCAGAATTTTTTGAAAAAATCTGGAACAGTTCCTCTTGCTCCAACCATCAATCCAATGACTTCTACATTAGAAAGTCTGTATTTTTGTTTAATGTCATCTCTTGTTCCACAATATATATCTTTCTTTTCGTTGTGTACTAGAAGTGGTTGATTATGTGCTTTTTGAAATCGGACAGTTGGATCAATAGTATATCCATGTTTTTTCTTCTTGTCAATGGCAATGATATCACACCTTCTGATGGATCCATTGTTTTCCACACGTCACTTCTTCGAAGACTTCAAAGTTCTGCTTTTTCTTCAATTCATTTGCTATGATTGATCTTATTGTGTGGTGGCGTCTATTTCTTAATAGTTCCCCATGGGGGCAAGATCCAAGGACGTGTTCAATAGATTCAAATTGATAAGTCTCGGTGTCAGGACAATGCCTGCACCGGGTTCCATCCTTGGATCTGCCGGGGACTGATCTCAGAGGTGCCACATCACCAATGATTTTCAAAGCGTCTTTGTATTCAGAGTTTGACAGTCCACATTTTCTGTGAAAATGGATATTTTCCGATTCGCTCTCTTGGAATAAAATGATGCCTCTACCCTTACGGGGAAGAGAGCACCATTTTTCATACTCTTCTTGCTGTAAGATATTTCTTAATTTTTTTGAAGAGAAACGTTTTGAATCATAAACTTCTCTACTTAATCCTAATTTATCTATACAAGCTTCATTTTCTTCATTAAAATTTTTGTACAGCTCAATGTATGGGTCCTTAATTTTTTCGATCACATTGTTTATGTTAATCTGTTGAATTTGAGCTTCCCAAGCTGGTTTTATCATCCCCAATCCTTTATGTCTTCTTGAAGTGTATAGCATAGAGTTTGGCAGATCGGCAGGTGGATCTAAAATTTCTTTTACTGAAGATCGAATAATTAAGTCAATATCGTTTAAGAAATCGAGGTTTAGTTTGTTAGTCGGAGCCGTTTGAAAAGGGAAAATGAGCGAAGGCCAGACATAAGTGTTTAAAATATTTAATTTCTGGTCACTTTTTAAATATGGTGATGTGGTTAGTTTTTGTATTTTCTTGGTCAAATTGTTTATAACTTTCTTTTTGTCAAATACAATTTCATTTTCAAAATTGATTCCCAAGTATTTTATTGTTTCACCATTTTTTATTGATTCCATTTTGAAGCCTTCAATATGGTACAATTCCGATTGTAATTCACCCTTTTGTATATGAATTATTTTAGTTTTATTGATATTTAAATTTAGGCCAATCTGAGAAAATAATTGCACAATCATATCGTACTGAATCATTAGGGACTCTTTGCTATTAGCAATTAGCACTGTGTCATCTGCAAAACCTAATATGTTTACTGCTGGTAATGATTCATGTACTTTAAAACCATATTCTTCTTTGATTGACATTTCTGACATATTTTCTAAAATATGATTTATCGACAAATTATACAGAGTGGGAGATAATGGAGCTCCTTGTAAAACCCCTCTCTTAATATTTATAGTTTTTGTTTTTCCTTTAATTGTCTCGATTTGAGTGGTGTTTTCTTTTTGCAGATCATTAATTATTATTTTTAATTGCTTTTGTTATTGGCATTGATTCTAATACCTTATTGATATGATGGTGACCGACATGGTCGTACGCCTTCTCAATGTCGAGGAACATTACTGAACAATCTTGTTTATTTTCTTTGGCTGAATATAAAACAGAATTAAGTATGTTCGCATTTATATGTGTTCCTGGAACTGTTGTAAACCCTTTTTGTGCAGGATGAAATGATATGTATTCTTTTAGCCTTTTGTCAAGTATTCTTTCGAAAACTCTCCGGAGTAAGGAACATATTGTGATTGGCCTCCAATTGTTTATGTCATTATTGACCCCACCTTTGTTCAACAAAATAGTTTTAGCTTTCTTAAATGTAAGTGGTACATTGTTTTCTCCAGAATGAATTTTAGAATAAATTAATGATAAAGGTTTTGGTACATATTTATTTTTTATCGCTCTCATTATCACTTGATCTGGTCCAGGTGCTGTGTCCACTTTAATTTTGCCATTGCTTGATATACCTCAATATCAGAAATTATTGTTATATATTCAACATCAATTTTTTCAATACTGTACTCGTCAGGAACGTCATATTCGGTTCGAACGTTGTTATTGGCAATTGAAAATCTATTAGAAAATGCAGCATGAATATCTTTCAAATCTATTTCACACCCTTTTGTCTCTTCATCCATGACTCTTCTTACTGCCTTTCTCCGTCTATTATAATATTCATATTGAGTTACTTCATAGTTATACTTTTCTTTCCTTTTCTTTCAGTCATTTCTCTTTTTTCTTTCTGGGTTTGAACTTTCCTTGTATGTTCTGTTTAATTTCATGTCTTTTTTCTTCTTTCTTAATTCATAATATTTTTTAGCTGGGTGTTTAGGACCTGGGAGAATGTCTATAGAATTCGATAAAAATTTAGTAAAGTCACTAACATTTGAATTAAAGTCATTCTGCTCCATTTTGTTTGAAAAAATACTTAACCATTTTATGTATTGTTCTTGTAGAATGGATGGAGTTTTAAATTTTGTATTGCTTGTCTTTACTATTCTTGTGCTTGTATTGTTGTCAGTTAACGTTGGTTCATTTATTTTATTAATATTATTTGCATTGGAAATGTTGTTATTACTACTAAGTTTTGTTATCCCATCTGATTGAGTTTCTTTATATTTTGCATTTATTTTGTCTCTTTGAATATTCGGATGTGATTTGGCGACATGTAAAGATAAGCCTTTCGTAGAGGTAAAGATTTTTCCACATTCAGGACATGTACCTTTATTTGGATTATTGTTATCCGAAGTTGAATTGAATTTAGTTTTTACGTTATGAATCTTAAATTTAACTTCTTTAGACATTGTAGTAGGGATACAAGTATTACTGATCTTATCATATATTTCATTCTTTTGATTAATTTTACTGACTATACTTTCATTTGGAATCAAAAGTTCAAAGTGACCACAATGTGCTAAGCCGGTTAAAAGAAAATTAGCAGTAAGTTTATGAGTTGATCTTGTTATTACTGGTGGTTTTTTATCCAAATAAATAATTCTAGTTTTATAGTGTTTTGTTTCATGAAAAATGTTTCATGAGCGATTTGTCAAATTTTGACATGAAATATAAAATAAAAACGGAAGTGTGGCAATCTGACGTTTACATAGGGTGAAAGAATAAGACCAGGACTTTAGTACTATACCACCCAAGTTACCGTTAAACCTTAGGTCTTGGAAATACGGGTGATTAAAGTAGTTGCTTTGCGATGTGCGGACACCGCTTTATCTAAGTTTGACATGAAATATAAAAATAAATACGGAAGTTAGGAAACATGACGTACACATAGGATGATAGTATAGGACCAGAACCTTAGTATTGCACCACCAAAGTTAAAACAGTTAAAACTTAGGTTTTGGAAATATGGGTGATTAAAGTAGTCGCTTTGCGATGTGCGGACAGCGATTTGTCTATATTTGTCATGAAATATAAAAATAAATACGGAAGTGTGGAAACGTAACGTACACATAGGATGATAGTATAGGACGTGAACTTTAGTATTATACCTCCCAAGTTTCAGTTAAAACTTAGGTTTTGGAAATATGGGTGATTAAATTATTCGCTTTGCGATTTGTGGACAGCGATCCGTCTAAGTTTGACATGAAATATAAAATAAATACGGAAGTTTGGCAACATTACGTACACGTATGATGATAGAATAGAACCTGAACTTTAGTATTATATCACCCAAGCTACCTTAAAAACTTAGGTTTTGGAAATATGGGTGATAAAAGTAGTTGCTTTGCGATGTGCGGACAGCGATTTTTCTAATTTTGACATGAAATATAAAATAAAAACGGAAGTGTGACAACATTACGTACACATAGGGTGATAGAATAGGACCAGAACTTTAGTATGATACCACCCAAGTTACCGTTAAAACTTAAGTTTTGGAAATATGGGTGATTAAAATAGCCGTTTTGCGATGTGCGGACAGCGATCCGTCTAAGTTTCACATGAAATATAAAATACATATGGGAGTGTTGCAGCATGACGTACACATAGGATGAAAGAATGGGACCAGAACGTTAGTATTATACCACCCAAGTTACCATTAAAACTTAGGTTTTGGAAATACGGGTGATTGAAGTAGTCGCTTCGCGATGTGCGGACAGCGATTCGTCTAATTTTCACATGAAATATAAAAAAACGGAAGTGTGGCAACATGTCGTACACGTCTTACGTTTGGGAAAAAACAGGTGATTAAAGTAGTCACTTTGCGATGTGCGGACAGTGATCCGTCTAAGTTAGACATGAAATATAAAAGAAAAAGGGACGTGTGGGAACATGACATACACATAGGGTGATAGAATTAGACCAAAACTTTAGTATTATACATCCCAAGTTACCTTAAAAACTTAGGTTTTGGTAATATGTGTGATTAAAGTAGTCGCTTTGCCATGTGCGGACAGCGATTTGACTAAGTTTGACATGTCATATAAAATAAACAACGAAGTGTGGAAACATGACGTACACATAGGATGATAGAATGGGACCAGAACTTTAGTATTTTACCACCCAAGTTACCATTAAAACTTAGGTTTTGGAATTATGGGTGATTAAATTAGTCGCTTTGCGATGTGTGGACAACGATCCGCTTTAGTTTGACAAGAAAAATAAAATAAATATGGAAGTGTGGCAGTATGACGTACACATAGGGTCATAGAATAGGACCAGAACATTAGTATTATACCACCCAAGTTACCGTTAAAACTTAGGTTTTGGAAATACGGGTGATCAAAGTAGTCGCTTTGAGATGTGCGGACAGCGATTTGTCTACGTTTAACCTAAAATTTAAATTAATACGGAAGTGTGGCAACATGACGTACATATAGCATGATAGAATAGGACCAGAAATTTAGTATTATTCCACCCAAGTTATCGTTAAAACTTAGGTTTTGGAAATATGGGTGGTTAAGTAGTCGCTTTGCGATGTACGGACCGCGATTTGACTAAGTTTGACATGAAATATAAAATAAAAACGGAATTGTGGTAATCTGACGTACACATAGGGTGATAGTATAGGACCAGAACTTTAGTATTATACCACCCAAGTAACCATTAAAACTTAGATTATGGAAATACAGGTGATTGAAGTAGTCGTTTTTGCGAAGTGCCGACAGCGATTTGTCTAAGTTTGACATGAAATATAAAAGTAAAGGGACGTGTGGGAACATGACATACACATAGGGTGATAGAATTAGACCAAAACTTTAGTATTATACCACCCAAGTTACCTTAAAAACTTAGGTTTTGGAAATATGTGTGATTAAAGTAGTCGTTTGCGATGTGCGGACAGCGATTTGACTAAGTTTGATATGTCATATAAAATAAACAAGGAAGTGTGGAAACATCGCGTAAGCATAGGATGATAGAACGGGATCAGAACTTTAGTATTTTACCACCCAATTTACCATTAAAACTTAGGTTTTGGAAATATGGGTGACTAAATTAGTCGCTTTGCGATGTGTGGAAAACGATCCACGTTAGTTTAACAAGAAATATAAAATAAATACGGAAGTGTGGCAGTATGACGTACACATATGGTGATAGAATAGGACCAGAACATTAATATTATACTACCCAAGTTACCGTAAAACTTAGGTTTTGGAAATACGGGTGATCAAAGAAGTCGCTTTGACATGTGCGGACAGCATTTTGTCTAGGTTTACCATGAAATATAAAAATAAATACGGAAGTGTGGAAACATGACGTACACATAGGATGATAGTATAGGACCAGAACTTTAGTATTATACCACCCAAGTTACCGTTAAAGCTTAGGCTTTGGAAATATGGGTGATTGAAATAGTCGCTTCGCGATGTGCGGACAGCGATTCGTCTAAGTTTCACATGAAATATAAAACAAACGGAAGTGTGGTAACATGACGTACACATAGGGTGATAGAATTAGACCAAAACTTTAGTATTATACCACCCAAGTTACCTTAAAAACTTAGGTTTTGAAAATATGTGTGATTAAAGTAGTCGCTTTGCGATGTGCGGACCGCGATTTGACTAAGTTTGACATGAAACATAAAATAAAAATGGAATTGTGGTAATATGACGTACACATAGGATGATAGTATAGGACCAGAACGTAAGTATTTTACCACTCAGGTTACCGTCAAAACTTAGGTTTTGGAAATATGGGTGATTAAATTAGTCGCTTTGCGATGTGTGGACAACGATCCGCTTTAGTTTGACAAGAAATATAAAATAAATACGGAAGTGATGCAGTATGACGTACACATAGGGTGATAGAATAGGACCAGAACATTAGTATTATACCAACCAAGTTACCTTAAAAACTTAGGTTTTGGATATATGTTTGATTAAAGTACAGTAGACGCTTTGCGATGTGCGGACAGCGATTTGTCTAATTTTCACATGAAATATAAAAAAACGGAAGTGTGGCAACATGACGTACACATAGGGTGATGGAATAGGACCAGAACTTAAGTATTTTACCACTCAGGTTACCGTCAAAACTTACGTTTGGTTTTGGAAATAAAGGTGATTGAAGTAGTCGCTTTGCGATGTGCGGAGAGCGATTTGTCTAATTTCGACATGAAATATAAAAAATAAGGACGGAAGAGTGACAATCTGACGTTTACATAGGGTGATAAAATAAGATCAGGACTTTAGTACTATACCACCCAAGTTACCGTTAAAACTTAGGTTTTGGAAATACGGATGATCAAAGTAGTCGGTTTGCGATGTGCGGACAGTGATTTGTCTAAGTTTAACATAAAATTTAAATAAATACGGAAGTGTGGCAACATGACGTACACATAGGGTGATGGATTAGGACCAGAACTTAAGTATTTTACCACTCAGGTTACCGTCAAATCTTACGTTTGGTTTTGGAAATAATGGTGATTGAAGTAGTCGCTTTGCGATGTGCGGAGAGCGATTTGTCTAATTTGGACATGAAATATAAAAAATAAAGACGGAAAAGTGGCAATCTGACGTTTACATAGGGTGATAAAATAAGATCAGGACTTTAGTACTATACCACCCAAATTACCGTTAAAACTTAGGTTTTGGAAATACGGGTGATCAAAGTAGTCGGTTTGCGATGTGCGGACAGCGATTTGTCTAAGTTTAACATAAAATTAAAATAAATACGGAAGTGTGGCAACATGGCGTACACATAGCATGATAGAATAGGACCAGAACTTTAGTATTATACCACCCAAGTTATCTTAAAAACTTATGTTTTGGAAATATGGGTGATTAAAGTAGTCGCTTTGCGATGTGCGGACAGCGATTCGTCTAAGTTTCACATGAAATATTAAAAAAACCGGAAGTGTGGCAACATGACGTACACATAGAGTGACAGAGTTAGACCAAAACTTTAGTATTGTAGCACCCAAGTTATCTTAAAAGCTTAGGTTTTGGAATTATGAGTGATTAAAGCAGTCGCTTTGCGATGTGCGGACAGCGATTTGACTAAGTTTGACATGAAATATAAAAAAACGAAATTTTGGTAATCTGACGTACACATAGTGTGATAGAATTAGACCAAAACTTTATTATTATACCACCCAAGTTACCTTAATAACTTAGGTTTTGGAAATATGGTTGATTAAAGTAGTCGCTTTGCGATGTGCGGACAGCGATTTGTCTAAGTTAAACATAAAATTTAAATAAATACGGAAGTGTGGAAACATGACGTACACATCGGATGATAGTATAGGACCAGAAGTTAAGTATTATACCACCCAAGTTACCGTTAAAACTTAGGTTTTGAAATATGGGTGATTAAATTAGTCGCTTTGCGATGTGTGGAGAACGATCCGCTTTAGTTTGAAAAGAAATATAAAATAAATACGAAAGTGGGGCAGCATAACGTTCACATAGGGTGATAGAATAGGACTATAACATTAGTATTATACTACCCAAGTTACCGTAAAAACTTAGGTTTTTGAAATATGGGTGATTAAAGTAGTCGCTTTGCGATGTGCGGACAGCGATTTGACTAAGTTTGACATGAAATATAAAATAAAAACGGAATTGTGGTAATCTTACGTACACATAGGATGATAGAATAGGACCAGAACTTTAATGCTGTTCAGAAATAATGCTGTTCAAGGGAGGTCTAGACCATAGGAGGCCCCCAGCTGTCGGGCTCCATGGCAGACCTGTCTCGGCTGTCACAGAGATGGAATATCTTGGAGTTAGGCTGGACTCGAAGCTCCAGTTTTTTCAACATGCCAAGGCAGTCTCTGGAAAAGCGAAGAATCTCTTCGGGAAAATTGCAAGACTGGCAAGACATATCTACGGCGTAGACACGGCTTCCCTCAAGACACTATACAATACAGTTGCGGTGCCTATTCTGTCGTATGCTTGCTCGGTTTGGAAGCAAAGACTCGGCATCGTGCAGATCAAAAACTCATTGAGGGCAGCACAAAGAACTATCCTTCTTCAGATAACTGGAGGTTATAGAACAACGTCCTTCCATGCACTCACGGTGGCCTTCGGAGTACCGCCCATCGATATTAAGATGCGTGAGCTTTCTAGAAGAAGGCAAATAAGAAAAGGACGTCTTGCAACGACGAAGGCTGAAGAGAAACAGCAGACGCTCCAGAGATGCCAGGAAGAATGGACCCAGGCACCGCAGGGGCGTTATACCTATGGACTCTTCGAAGATGTCGAAGAAAGGCAGACCTACGACATTAATCCAGATTTCTGGACAGTACAGCTGATCACCGGTCATGGTGCCTTCAAGACCTATCTTTACAAGTACGGGAAAACTGAGTCTAAAAAACTTAGGTTTTGAAATATGGGTGATTAAATTAGTCGCTTTGCGATGTGTGGAGAACGATCCGCTTTAGTTTGAAAAGAAATATAAAATAAATACGAAAGTGTGGCAGCATAACGTTCACATAGGGTGATAGAATAGGACTATAACATTAGTATTATACTACCCAAGTTACCGTAAAAACTTAGGTTTTTGAAATACGGGTGATTAAATTAGTCGCTTTGCGATGTGCGGACAGTGATTTGTCTAAGTTTAACATAAAATTTAAATAAATACGGAAGTGTGGCAACATGACGTACACATAGGATGATAGAATAGGACCAGTACTTTAGTAGTATACCACCCAAGTTACCATTAAAACGTAGGTTTTGGAAATACGGGTGATTGAAGTAGTCGTTTTTGCGAAGTGCGGACAGCGATTTGTTTTATTTTGACATGAAATATAAAATAAATACGGAAGTGTGGCAACATGACGTACACATCGGATGATAGTATAGGACCAGAACTTTAGTATTATACCACCTAAGTTATCTTAAAAACTTAGGTTATGGAAATATGGGTTTTAAAAGTAGTTGCTTTGCGATGTGCGGCCAGCGATTCGTCTAAGTTCGACATGAAATATAAAATAAAAACGGAAGTGTGACAACATAACATACACATAGGGTAATAAAATAGGACCAGTATTGTAGTACTATTCCACCCAAGTTACCGTTAAAACTTAGGTTTTGGAAATATGGGTGATTAAATTAGTCGCTTTGCGATGTGCGGACAGCGATTCGTCTCAGTTTCACATGAAATATAAACAAAACGGAAGTGTGGCAACATGAAGTACACATAGGGTGATAGAATTAGACCAAAACTTTAGTATTATAGCACCCAAGTTACCTTAAAAACTTAGGTTTTGGAAATATATGTGATTTAAGTAGTTGCTTTCCGCTGTGCGGACAGCGATTTGACTAAGTTTGACATGAAATATAAAATAAAGACGGAATCGTGGTAATCTGACGTACACATAGGATGATAGAAAAGGACCAGAACTTTAGTATTATACCACCCAAGTTACCGTTAAAACTTAGGTTTTGGAAATATGGTGATTAAAATAGTCGCTTGACGAAGTGCGGACAGCGATTCGTCTAAGTTTCACATGAAATATAAAAAAACGGAAGTGTAGCAACATGACGTACACATAGGGTGATGGAATAGGACCAGAACTTAAGTATTTTACCACTCAGGTTACCGTCAAAACTTACGTTTTGTTTTGGAAATAAAGGTGATTGAAGTAGTCGCTTTGCGATGTGCGGAGAGCGATTTGTCTAATTTCGACATGAAATATAAAAAATAAGGACGGAAGTGTGGCAATCTGACGTTTACATAGGGTGATAAAATAAGATCAGGACTTTAGTACTATACCACCCAAGTTACCGTTAAAACTTAGGTTTTGGAAATACGGGTGATCAAAGTAGTCGGTTTGCGATGTGCGGACAGTGATTTGTCTAAGTTTAACATAAAATTTAAATAAATACGGAAGTGTGGCAACATGACGTACACATAGGATGATAGAATAGGACCAGTACTTTAGTAGTATACCACCCAAGTTACCATTAAAACGTAGGTTTTGGAAATACGGGTGATTGAAGTAGTCGTTTTTGCGAAGTGCGGACAGCGATTTGTTTTATTTTGACATGAAATATAAAATAAATACGGAAGTGTGGCAACATGACGTACACATCGGATGATAGTATAGGACCAGAACTTTAGTATTATACCACCTAAGTTATCTTAAAAACTTAGGTTATGGAAATATGGGTTTTAAAAGTAGTTGCTTTGCGATGTGCGGCCAGCGATTCGTCTAAGTTCGACATGAAATATAAAATAAAAACGGAAGTGTGACAACATAACATACACATAGGGTAATAAAAAAGGACCAGTATTGTAGTACTATTCCACCCAAGTTACCGTTAAAACTTAGGTTTTGGAAATATGGGTGATTAAATTAGTCGCTTTGCGATGTGCGGACAGCGATTCGTCTCAGTTTCACATGAAATATAAACAAAACGGAAGTGTGGCAACATGAAGTACACATAGGGTGATAGAATTAGACCAAAACTTTAGTATTATAGCACCCAAGTTACCTTAAAAACTTAGGTTTTGGAAATATATGTGATTTAAGTAGTTGCTTTCCGCTGTGCGGACAGCGATTTGACTAAGTTTGACATGAAATATAAAATAAAGACGGAATCGTGGTAATCTGACGTACACATAGGATGATAGAAAAGGACCAGAACTTTAGTATTATACCACCCAAGTTACCGTTAAAACTTAGGTTTTGGAAATATGGTGATTAAAATAGTCGCTTGGCGAAGTGCGGACAGCGATTCGTCTAAGTTTCACATGAAATATAAAAAAACGGAAGTGTAGCAACATGACGTACACATAGGGTGATGGAATAGGACCAGAACTTAAGTATTTTACCACTCAGGTTACCGTCAAAACTTACGTTTTGTTTTGGAAATAAAGGTGATTGAAGTAGTCGCTTTGCGATGTGCGGAGAGCGATTTGTCTAATTTCGACATGAAATATAAAAAATAAGGACGGAAGTGTGGCAATCTGACGTTTACATAGGGTGATAAAATAAGATCAGGACTTTAGTACTATACCACCCAAGTTACCGCTAAAACTTAGGTTTTGGAAATACGGGAGATCAAAGTAGTCGGTTTGCGATGTGCGGACAGTGATTTGTCTAAGTTTAACATAAAATTTAAATAAATACGGAAGTGTGGCAACATGACGTACACATAGGATGATAGAATAGCACCAGTACTTTAGTATTATACCACCCAAGTTACCATTAAAACTTAGGTTTTGGAAATACGGGTGATTGAAGTAGTCGTTTTTGCGAAGTGCGGACAGCGATTTGTTTTATTTTGACATGTAATATAAAATAAATACGGAAGTGTGGCAACATGACGTACACATCGGATGATAGTATAGGACCAGAACTTTAGTATTATACCACCTAAGTTATCTTAAAAACTTAGGTTATGGAAATATGGGTTTTAAAAGTAGTTGCTTTGCGATGTGCGGCCAGCGATTCGTCTAAGTTCGACATGAAATATAAAATAAAAACGGAAGTGTGACAACATAACATACACATAGGGTAATAAAATAGGACCAGTATTGTAGTACTATTCCACCCAAGTTACCGTTAAAACTTAGGTTTTGGAAATTAATGTGATTTAAGTAGTTGCTTTCCGCTGTGCGGACAGCGATTTGACTAAGTTCGACATGCATTATAAAATAAAGACGGAATCGTGGTAATCTGACGTACACATAGGATGATAGAATAGGACCAGAACTTTAGTATTATACCACCAAAGTTACCGTTAAAACTTAGGTTTTGGAAATATGGTGATTAAAATAGTCGCTTGGCGAAGTGCGGACAGCGATTCGTCTAAGTTTCAAATGAAATATAAAAACAACGGAAGTGTGGCAACATGACGTACACATAGGTTGATAGAATAGGACTATAACATTAGTATTTTACTACCTAAGTTACCGTAAAAACTTAGGTTTTTGAAATATGGGTGATTAAAGTAGTCGCTTTGCGATGTGCGGACAGCGATTTGACTATGTTTGGCATGAAATATAAAATAAAAACGGAATTGTGGTAATCTTACGTACACATAGGATGATAGAATAGGACCAGAACTTTAATGCTGTTTAGAAATAATGCTGTTCAAGGGAGGTCTAGACCATAGGAGGCCCCCAGCTGTCGGGCTCCATGGCAGACCTGTCTCGGCTGTCACAGAGATGGAATATCTTGGAGTTAGGCTGGACTCGAAGCTCCAGTTTTTTCAACATGCCAAGGCAGTCTCTGGAAAAGCGAAGAATCTCTTCGGGAAAATTGCAAGACTGGCAAGACATATCTACGGCGTAGACACGGCTTCCCTCAAGACACTATACAATACAGTTGCGGTGCCTATTCTGTCGTATGCTTGCTCTCGGTTTGGGAGCAAAGACTCGGCATCGTGCAGATCAAAAACTCATTGAGGGCAGCACAAAGAACTATCCTTCTTCAGATAACTGGAGGTTATAGAACAACGTCCTTCCATGCACTCACGGTGGCCTTCGGAGTACCGCCCATCGACATTAAGATGCGTGAGCTTTCTAGAAGAAGGCAAATAAGAAAAGGACGTCTTGCAACGACGAAGGCTGAAGATAAACAGCAGACGCTCCAGAGATGGCAGGAAGAATGGACCCAGGCACCGCAGGGGCGTTATACCTATGGACTCTTTGAAGATGTCGAAGAAAGGCTGACCTACGACATTAATCCAGATTTCTGGACAGTACAGCTGATCACCGGTCATGGTGCCTTCAAGACCTATCTTTACAAGTACGGGAAAACTGAGTCTTCCTATTGTGATAGATGTGGTGAAGATGACAGTCCTGAGCATGCCCTTCTTCGGTGTCCTGCCTGGCAGGCAGTGAGGGAAGAACTCCTAGAGACTGCAAGGACGACCGGGATGACCTTCCCTGTGGTGATAAGCGACTGCTTCAGGAACTCCATCCTTTGGGGGCAGACGACCCGGACCTGGAGACTTATTCATGGGCTTCGACAAGTCTAGGTTTCAAACAGATCACCAGGCGAGCGAAGCATAAGACATAAGATGGAAAACCACTCCAGATGTTTCGACAAGAGAAAACGTCATCAAAACGATGACAGTACCCAACGACGACGACTTTCAGATGAGGACAGCCACCTACAAAAAAAAAACAAAAAACTTACCTTTACCTCTGCCTCTAAGCCTGTGAAACATTCCTGATACTTACCTTTTTGTTGTACCTGTTATCTGTTGCAGAAGCCCTAATGCAGTTAAGATGATTGCGATCCCGGCGACGACGACTCCTGATGATGACGGAAGGGTAGGTAGGAACTCTGATATTAACAGATGTCAAGGATAATGAAGAAAGAAAAAAAAACCTGTTACATCCTGAGCCACCCTGGATTCAAATACAAAGAAGCAAAATATCACCGGGTGTGCAAGCCAGGGAAAAAAATTAAGGAAGAAAGGGAAGAGAAACAAAGGAGAAAAAAAACCAAGTTAAGAAATTAATTTTTCAGGAAATAAGTTAGTTAAGGAATTATGGAGGAATTCAATAAGAGGTTAGAATATGTTAAGGTTTGAGTGGGAATCAGAAAGGAGGGCAGAATCTAGTGGAGAGGAGATTGGTTATATAAGACAAAAACGTAAGGCAAAGAAAGTCAGAATGAGGTTAAAACAAGGCCAAGAGATAGCAAGCCAAAGTCCCGGTATATATTAGGAACGGGATAAAGAATAGAATAATGAAAAAAAGGACCAGAACTTTAGTATTATACCACCCAAGTTACCATTAAAACTTAGGTTTTGGAAATACGGGTGATTGAAGTAGTCGTTTTTGCGAAGTGCGGACAGCGATTTGTTTTATTTTGACATGAAATATAAAATAAATACGGAAGTGTGGCAACATGACGTACACATCGGATGATAGTATGGGACCAGAACTTTAGTATTATACCACCTAAGTTATCTTAAAAACTTAGGTTATGGAAATATGGGTTTTTAAAGTAGTTGCTTTGCGATGTGCGGCCAGCGATTCGTCTAAGTTCGACATGAAATATAAAATAAAAACGGAAGTGTGACAACATAACATACACATAGGGTAATAAAATAGGACCAGTATACTAGTACTATACCACCCAAGTTACCGTTAAAACTTAGGTTTTGGAAATATGGGTGATTAAATTAGTCGCTTTGCGATGTGCGGACAGCGATTCGTCTCAGTTTCACATGAAATATAAACAAAACGGAAGTGTGGCAACATGAAGTACACATAGGGTGATAGAATTAGACCAAAACCTTAGTATTATAGCACCCAAGTTACCTTAAAAACTTAGGTTTTGGAAATATATGTGATTTAAGTAGTTGCTTTCCGCTGTGCGGACAGCGATTCGTCTAAGTTTCACATGAAATATAAAAAAAACGGAAGTGTACCAACATGACGTACACATAGGGTGATGGAATAGGACCAGAACGTAAGTATTTTACCTCTCAGGTTACCGTCAAAACTTACAATTGGTTTTGGAAATAAAGGTGATTGAAGTAGTCGCTTTGCGATATGCGGAGAGCGATTTGTCTAATTTCGACATGAAATATAAAAAATAAGGACGGAAGTGTGGCAATCTGACGTTTACATAGGGTGATAAAATAAGATCAGGACTTTAGTACTATACCACCCAAGTTACCGGTAAAACTTAAGTTTTGGAAATACGGGTGATCAAAGTAGTCGGTTTGCGATGTGCGGACAGCGATTTGTCTAAGTTTAACATAAAATTTAAATAAATACGGAAGTGTGGCAACATGACGTACACATAGGATGATAGAATAGGACCAGAACTTTAGTATTATACCACCCAAGTCACCGTTAAAACTTAGGTTTTGGAAATATGGTGATTAAAATAGTCGCTTGGCGAAGTGCGGACAGCGATTCGTCTAAGTTTCAAATGAAATATAAAAACAACGGAAGTGTGGCAACATGACGTACACATAGGTTGATGGAATAGGACCAGAACTTAAATATTTTCTCCACTCAGGTTACCGTTAAAACTTACGTTTGGGAAAAACAGGTGATTAAAATAGACACTTTGCTATGTGCGATCCGTCTAAGTTTGACATGAAATATAAAAGAAAAACGGGCGTGTGGGAACATGACGTACACATAGGGTGATAGAATTAAACCAAAACTTTAGTCTCATACCACCCAAGTTACCTTAAAAACTTATGCTTTGGAAATATGGGTGATTAAATTAGTCGCTTTTCGATGTGTTGACAACGATCCGCTTTAGTTTGACAAGAAATATAAAATAAATATGGAAGTGTGGCAATATGACGTACACATAGGTGGATAGAATAGGACCAGAACATTAGGATTATACCACCCAAGTTACCGATAAAACTTAGGTTTTGGAAATATGGGTGATTAAAGTAGTCGCTTTGCGATGTGCGGACAGCGTTTTCTCTAAGTTTGACATGAAATATAAAATAAAAACGGAATTGTGGTAATCTTACGTACACATAGGATGATAGAATAGGACCAGAACTTTAATGCTGTTCAGAAATAATGCTGTTCAAGGGAGTTCTAGACCATAGGAGGCCCCCAGCTGTCGGGCTCCATGGCAGACCTGTCTCGGCTGTCACAGAGATGGAATATCTTGGAGTTAGGCTGGACTCGAAGCTCCAGTTTTTTCAACATGCCAAGGCAGTCTCTGGAAAAGCGAAGAATCTCTTCGGGAAAATTGCAAGACTGGCAAGACATATCTACGGCGTAGACACGGCTTCCCTCAAGACACTATACAATACAGTTGCGGTGCCTATTCTGTCGTATGCTTGCTCGGTTTGGGAGCAAAGACTCGGCATCGTGCAGATCAAAAACTCATTGAGGGCAGCACAAAGAACTATCCTTCTTCAGATAACTGGAGGTTATAGAACAACGTCCTTCCATGCACTCACGGTGGCCTTCGGAGTACCGCCCATCGACATTAAGATGCGTGAGCTTTCTAGAAGAAGGCAAATAAGAAAAGGACGTCTTGCAACGACGAAGGCTGAAGAGAAACAGCAGACGCTCCAGAGATGGCAGGAAGAATGGACCCAGGCACCGCAGGGACGTTATACCTATGGACTCTTCGAAGATGTCGAAGAAAGGCTGACCTACGACATTAATCCAGATTTCTGGACAGTACAGCTGATCACCGGTCATGGTGCCTTCAAGACCTATCTTTACAAGTACGGGAAAACTGAGTCTTCCTATTGTGATAGATGTGGTGAAGATGACAGTCCTGAGCATGCCCTTCTTCGGTGTCCTGCCTGGCAGGCAGTGAGGGAAGAACTCCTAGAGACTGCAAGGACGACCGGGATGACCTTCCCTGTGGTGATAAGTGACTGCTTCAGGAACTCCATCCTTTGGGGGCAGACGACCCGGACCTGGAGACTTATTCATGGGCTTCGACAAGTCTAGGTTTCAAACAGATCACCAGGCGAGCGAAGCATAAGACATAAGATGGAAAACCACTCCAGATGTTTCGACAAGAGAAAACGTCATCAAAACGATGACAGTACCCAACGACGACGACTTTCAGATGAGGACAGCCACCTACAAAAAAAAAAACAAAAAAACTTACCTTTACCTCTGCCTCTAAGCCTGTGAAACATTCCTGATACTTACCTTTTTGTTGTACCTGTTATCTGTTGCAGAAGCCCTAATGCAGTTAGGATGATTGCGATCCCGGCGACGACGACTCCTGATGATGACGGAAGGGTAGGTAGGAACTCTGATATTAACAGATGTCAAGGATAATGAAGAAAGAAAAAAAAACCTGTTACATCCTGAGCCACCCTGGATTCAAATACAAAGAAGCAAAATATCACCGGGTGTGCAAGCCAGGGAAAAAAATTAAGGAAGAAAGGGAAGAGAAACAAAGGAGAAAAAAAACCTAGTTAGTTAGTTAAGGAATTATGGAGGAATTCAATAAGAGGTTAGAATATGTTAAGGTTTGAGTGGGAATCAGAAAGGAGGGCAGAATCTAGTGGAGAGGAGATTGGTTATATAAGACAAAAACGTAAGGCAAAGAAAGTCAGAATGAGGTTAAAACAAGGCCAAGAGATAGCAAGCCAAAGTCCCGGTATATATTAGGAACGGGATAAAGAATAGAATAATGAAAAAAAAGGACCAGAACTTTAGTATTATACCACCCAAGTTACCATTAAAACTTAGGTTTTGGAAATACGGGTGATTGAAGTAGTCGTTTTTGCGAAGTGCGGACAGCGATTTGTTTTATTTTGACATGAAATATAAAATAAATACGGAAGTGTGGCAACATGACGTACACATCGGATGATAGTATGGGACACGAACTTTAGTATTATACCACCTAAGTTATCTTAAAAACTTAGGTTATGGAAATATGGGTTTTTAAAGTAGTTGCTTTGCGATGTGCGGCCAGCGATTCGTCTAAGTTCGACATGAAATATAAAATAAAAACGGAAGTGTGACAACATAACATACACATAGGGTAATAAAATAGGACCAGTATACTAGTACTATACCACCCAAGTTACCGTTAAAACTTAGGTTTTGGAAATATGGGTGATTAAATTAGTCGCTTTGCGATGTGCGGACAGCGATTCGTCTCAGTTTCACATGAAATATAAACAAAACGGAAGTGTGGCAACATGAAGTACACATAGGGTGATAGAATTAGACCAAAACCTTAGTATTATAGCACCCAAGTTAACTTAAAAACTTAGGTTTTGGAAATATGTGTGAATTAAGTAGTTGCTTTGCGATGTGCGGACAGCGATTTGACTAAATTTGACATGAAATATAAAATAAAGACGGAATTGTGGTAATCTGACGTACATATAGGTTGATAGAATAGGACCAGAACATTAGTATTATACCACCCAAGTTACCTTAAAAACTTAGGTTTTGGAAATATGGGTGATTAAAATAGTCGCTTTGCGATGTGCGGACAGCGATTCGTCTAATTTTCACATGAAATATAAAACAAACGGAAGTGTGGTAACATGACGTACACATAGGGTGATAGAATTAGACCAAAACTTTAGTATTATACTTCCCAAGTTACCTTAAAAACATAGGATTTGGAAATATGTGTGATTAAATTAGTCGCTTTGCGATGTGCGGACTGCGATTTGACTAAGTTTGACATGAAATATAAAATAAAAATGGAATTGTGGTAATCTTACGTACACATAGGATGATAGAATAGGACCAGAACCTTAGTATTATACCACCCAAGTTACCATTAAAACTTAGGTTTTGGAAATACGGGTGATTGAAGTAGTCGTTTTTGCGAAGTGCGGACAGCGATTTGTTTAATTTTGACATGAAATATAAAATAAATACGGAAGTGTGGCAACATGATGTACACATCGGATGATAGTATAGAACCAGAACTTTAGTATTATACCACCTAAGTTATCTTAAAAACTTGGGTTTTGGAAATACGGGTGATTGAAGTAGTCGTTTTTGCGAAGTGCGGACAGCGATTTGTCTAGGTTTTACAAGTAATATAAAATAAAAACGGAAGTGTGGCAACATGACGTACACATAAGGTGATAGAATAGGACCAGAACTTTAGTATTATACCACCCAAGATACCGTTAAAACTAAGGTTATGGAAATATGGGTGATGAAAATAGTCGCTTTGCGATGTGCGGACAGCGTTTTGTCTAAGTTTGACATGAAACATAAATAAATACGGAAGTGTGGCAATATGACGTACACATAGGATGATAGAATAGGACCAAAACTTTAGTATTATACCACCCAAGTTACCGTTAAAACTTAGGTTTTGGAAATACGGGTGATTGAAGTAGTCGTTTTTGCGAAGTGCGGACAGCGATTTGTCTAGGTTTTACAAGAAATATAAAATAAAAACAGAAATGTGGCAACATGACGTACACATAGGGTGATAGAATAGGACAAGAACTTAGTTATTTTACCACTCAGGTTACCGTCAACACCTACGTTTGGAAAAAAACAGGTGATTAAAGTAGTCACTTTACGATGTGTGGACAGTGATCCGTCTAAGTTTGACATGAAATATAAGATAAATACGGAAGTGTGGCAACATGACGTTCACATAGGATGGTAGAATAGGACCAGAACTTTAGTATTATACCACCCAAGTTATCTTAAAAAACTTAGGTTTTGGTAATACGGGTGAATAAAGTAGTCGCTTTGCAATGTCCGGACAGCGATTTGTCTAAGTTTGACATGAAATATAAAATAAACACGGAAGTTTCGAAACATGACGTACACATAAGATGATAGTATAGGACCAGAACTTTAGTATTATACCACCCAAGTTACCGTTAAAACTTAGGTTTTGGAAATATGGGTGATTAAAGTAGTCGCTTCGCGATGTGCGGACAGCGTTTTGTCTAAGTTTGACATGAAATATAAAAATAAATACGGAAGTGTGGAAACATGACGTACACATAGGATGATAGTATAGGACCAGAACGTTAGTATTATACCACCCAAGTTACCGTTAAAACTTAGGTTTTGGAAATATGGTGATTAAAATAGTCACTTGGCGAAGTGCGGACAGCGATTCGTCTAAGTTTCACATGAAATATAAATAAACGGAAGTGTGGCAACACGAAGTCTACATAGGGTCATAGAATTAGACCAAAACTTTAGTATTATACCACCCAAGTTACCGTTAAAACTTAGGTTTTGGAAATATGGGTGATTAAAGTACTCTACACATTGGGTGATAGAATAGGACCAAAACTTTAGTATTTTTATCACCCTACTTACCGTAAAAACTTAGGTTTTGGAAATATGGGTAATAAAAGTAGTCGCTTTGCGATGTGCGGACAGCGATTTGTCTAAGTTTGACATGAAACATAAAATAAAAACGGAAGTGTGGCAACATGACGTACACATAGGATGATAGAATAGGACCAGAACCTTAGTACTATACCACCCAAGTTATCTTAAGAACTTAGGTTTTGGAAATATGGGTGATTAAAGTAGACGCTTTGCGATGTGCGGACAGCGATTTGTCTAAGGTTGACATGAAATATAAAATTAAATACGGAAGTGGTGAAACATGACGTACACATAGGATAATAGTATAGGACCAGAACTTTAGTATTATACCACCCAAGTTTCAGTTAAAACTTAGGTTTTGAAAATATGGGTGATTAAAGTAGACGCTTTGCAATGTGCGGACAGCGTTTAGTCTAAGTTTCACATGAAATATAAAAAAACGGAAGTGTGGCAACATGACGTACACATAGGGTGATGGAACAGGACCAGAACTTAAGTAGTTTACCACTCAGGTTACCGTCAAAACTTACGTTAAGAAAAACAGGTGATTAAAGTAGTCACTTTGCGATGTGCGGACAGTGATCCGTCTAGGTTTGACATGAAATATAAAAGAAAAACGGAAGTGTGGCAACATGACGTACACATAAGGTGATAGAATAGGACCAGAACTTTAGTATTATACCACCCAAGATACCGTTAAAACTAAGGTTATGGAAATATGGGTGATGAAAATAGTCGCTTTGCGATGTGCGGACAGCGATTTGTCTAATTTTGACATGAAATATAAAATAAAAACGGAAATAGGACAGCATTACGTACACATAGGGTGATAGAATAGGACCAGAACTTTAGTATTATACCACCAAGTTACCGTTAAAACTTAGGTTTAGGAAATACGGGTGATTAAAGTAGTCGCTTTGCGATGTGCGGACAGTGATCCGTCTAAGTTTGACGTGAAATATAAAAGAAAAACGGACGTGTGGCAACATGACATACACATAGGGTGATAGAATAGGACCAGAACTTATGTATTTTACCACTCGGTTACCGTAAAAACTTAGGTTTGAGAAAAACATGTGTTTAAGTAGTCACTTTGCGATGTGCGGACAGTGATCCATCTAAGTTTGACATGAAATATAAAATAAATACGGAAGTGTGGCAACATGACGTACACATAAGGTAATAGAATAGGACCAGAACTTTAGTATTATACCACCCAAGTTACCTTAAAAACTTAGGTTTTGGAAATATGGGTGATAAAAGTAGTTGCTTTGCGATGTGCGGACAGCGATTTGTCTAATTTTGACATGAAATATAAAATAAAAACGGACGTGTGACAACATTACGTACACATAGGGTGATAGAATAGGACCAGAAGTTTAGTATTATACCACCCAAGTTACCGTTAAAACTTAAGTTTTGGAATAATGGGTGATTAAAATAGCCGTTTTGCGATGTGCGGACAGCGATCCGTCTAAGTTTCACATGAAATATAAAATAAATACGGGAGTGAAGTAGCATGACGTACACATAAGATGAAAGAATGGGACCAGAACGATAGTATTTTACCACCCAAGTTACCGTTAAAACTTAGGCTTTGGAAATACGATTGATTGAAGTAGTCCTTTTGCGGAATGCGGACAGCGATTTATCTAGGTTTGACATGAAATATAAAATAAAAACGGAATTGTGGCAACATGACGTACACATCGGATGATAGAATAGAACCAGAACTTTAGTACTATACCACCCAATTTACCGTTAAAACTTAGGTTTTGGAAACACGGGTGATTGAAGTAGTCGCTTCGCGATGTGCTGACAGCGATTCGTCTAATTTTCACAAGAAATATAAAAAAACGGAAGTGTGGCAACATGTCGTATACGTCTTACGTTTGGGAAAAACAGGTGATTAAAGTAGTCACTTTGCGATGTGCGGACAGTGATCTGTCTAAGTTAGACATGAAATATAAAAGAAAAAGGGACGTGTGGGAACATGACATACACATAGGGTGATAGAATTAGACCAAAACCTTAGTATTATACCACCCAAGTTACCTTAAAAACTTAGGTTTTGGAAATATGTGTGATTAAAGTAGTCGCTTTGCCATGTGCGGACAGCGATTTGACTAAGTTTGACATGTCATATAAAATAAACAACGAAGTGTGGAAACATGACGTACACTTTAGATGATAGAATGGGACCAGAACTTTAGTATTATACCACCCAAGTTACCATTAAAACTTAGGTTTTGGAAATATGGGTGATTAAATTAGTCGCTTTGCGATGTGTGGACAACGATCCGCTTTAGTTTGACAAGAAATATAAAATAAATATGGAAGTGTGGCAGTATGACGTACACATAGGGTCATAGAATAGGACCAGAACATTAGTATTATACCACCCATGTTACCGTTAAAACTTAGGTTTTGGAAATACGGGTGATCAAATTAGTCGCTTTGAGATGTGCGGACAGCGATTTGTCTACGGTTAACATAAAATTTTAATTAATACGGAAGTGTGGAAACATGACCTACACATAGCAAGATAGAATAGGACCAGAAATTTAGTATTATTCCACCCAAGTTACCGTTAAAACTTAGGTTTTGGAAATATGGGTGGTTAAGTAGTCGCTTGCGATGTGCGGACCGCGATTTGACTAAGTTTGACATGAAATATAAAATAAAAACGGAATTGTGGTAATCTGACGTACACATAGGGTGATAGTATAGGACCAGAACTTTAGTATTATACCACCCAAGTTGCCATTAAAACTTAAATATTGGAAATACGGGTGATTGATGTAGTCGTTTTTGCGAAGTGCGGACAGCGATTTGTCTAAGTTTGACATGAAATATAAAAGTAAAGGGACGTGTGGGAACATGACATACACATAGGGTGATAGAATTAGACCTAAACTTTATTATTATACCACCCAAGTTACCTTAATAACTTAGGTTTTGGAGATATGGGTGGTTAAGTAGTCGCTTGCGATGTGCGGACCACAATTTGACTAAGTTTGACATGAAATATAAAATAAATACGGAAGTGTGGAAACATGACGTACACATAGGATGATAGTATAGGACCAGAACTTTAGGATTATACAACCCAAGTTATCTAAAAAACTTAGGTTTTGGAATTATGTGTGATTAAAATAGTCGCTTTGCGATGTGCGGACATCGATTCGTCTAATTTTCATATGAAATATAAAAAAACGGAAGTGTAGCAACATGACGTACACATAGGGTGATGGAATAGGACCAGAACTTACCACTCAGGTTACCGTCAAAACTTTCGTTTGGGAATTACAGGTGATTAAATTATTCACCTTGCGATGTGCGGACAGTGATCCGTCTAAGTTTGACATGAAATATCAAACTTACCCAAGTTACCGTTAAAACTTAGGTTTTGGACATATGGGTGATTAAAGTAGTCGCTTTGCGATGTGCGGCCAGCGATTTGTCTAATTTTGACATGAAATATAAAAGATAAGGACGGAAGTGTGGCAATCTGACGTTTACATGGGGTGATAACATAAGACCAGGACTTTAGTACTATACCACCCAAGTTACCGTTAAAACTTAGGTTATGGAAATATGGGTGATTAAAATAGTCGCTTTGCGATGTGCGGACAGCGATTCGTCTAAGTTTCACATGAAATATAAAAAAAACGGAAGTGTGGCAACGGGAAGTACACATAGGGTGATAGAATTAGACCAAAACTTTAGTATTATAGCACCCAAGTTACCTTAAAAACTTAGGTTTTGGAAATATGTGTGATTTAAGTAGTTGCTTTGCGATGTGCGGACAGCGATTTGACTAAGTTTGACATGAAATATAAAATAAAGACGGAATTGTGGTAATCTGACGTACACATAGGGTGATAGAAGAGGACCAGAACTTTAGTATTATACCACACAAGTTACCATTAAAACTTAGGTTTTGGAAATACGGGTGATTGAAGTAGTCGTTTTTGCGAAGTGCGGACAGCGATTCGTCTAAGTTTCACATGAAATATTAAAAAACGGAAGCGAGGCAACTTGACGTACACATTGGGTGATGGAATAGGACCAGAACTTAAGTATTTTACCACTCAGGTTACCGTCAAAACTTAGGTTTTGGAAATATGGGTGATTAAATTAGTCGCTTTGCGATGTGTGGACAACGATCCGATTTAGTTTGACAAGAAATATAAAATAAATACGGAAGTGTTGCAGTATGACGTACACATAGGGTGATAGGATGGGACCAGAACATTAGTATTATACCAACCAAGTTACCTTAAAAACTTAGGTTTTGGAAATATGGGTGATAAAAGTAGTTGCTTTGCGATGTGCGGACAGCGATTTGTCTAATTTTGACATGAAATATAAAATAAAAACGGACGAGTGAGAACATTACGTACACATAGGGTGATAGAATAGGACCAGAACTTTAGTATTATACCACCCAAGTTACCGTTAAAACTTAAGTTTTGGAATAATGGGTGATTAAAATAGCCGTTTTGCGATGTGCGGACAGCGATCCGTCTAAGTTTCCCATGAAATATAAAATAAATACGGGAGTGTTGCAGCATGACGTACACATAGGATGAAAGAATGGGACCAGAACGTTAGTATTTTACCACCCAAGTTACCGTTAAAGCTTAGGCTTTGGAAATACGATTGATTGAAGTAGTCTTTTTGCGGAATGCGGACAGCGATTTATCTAGGTTTGACATGAAATATAAAATAAAAACGGAATTGTGGCAACATGACGTACACATCGGATGATAGAATAGAACCAGAACTTTAGTACTATACCACCCAATTTACCGTTAAAACTTAGGTTTTGGAAACACGGGTGATTGAAGTAGTCGCTTCGCGATGTGCGGACAGCGATTCGTCTAATTTTCACAAGAAATATAAAAAAACGGAAGTGTAGCAACATGACGTCCACATAGGGTGATGGAATAGGACCAGAACTTAAGTATTTTACTACTCAGGTTACCGTCAAAACTTACGTTTGGTTTTGGAAATAAAGGTGATTGAAGTAGTCGCTTTGCGATGTGCGGAGAGCGATTTGTCTAATTTCGACATGAAATATAAAAAATAAGAACGGAAGTGTGGCAATCTGACGTTTACATAGGGTGATAAAATAAGATCAGGACTTTAGTACTATACCATCCAAGTTACCGTTAAAACTTAGGTTTTGGAAATACGGGTGATCAAAGTAGTCGGTTTGCGATGTGCGGACAGCGATTTGTCTAAGTTTAACATAAAATTTAAATAAATACGGAAGTGTGGCAACATGACGTACACATAGGATGATGGAATAGGACCAGAACTTAAGTATTTTACCACTCAGGTTACCGTCAAAACTTACGTTTGGTTTTGGAAATAAAGGTGATTGAGTAGTCGCTTTGCGATGTGCGGATAGCGATTTGTCTAATTTGGACATGAAATATAAAAAATAAGGACGGAAGTGTGGCAATCTGACGTTTACATAGGGTGATAAAATAAGATCAGGACTTTAGTACTATACCACCCAAGTTACCGTTAAAACTTAGGTTTTGGAAATACGGATGATCAAAGTAGTCGGTTTGCGATGTGCGGAAAGCGATTTGTCTAATTTTAACATAAAATTTAAATAAATACGGAAGTGTGGCAACATGACGTACACATAACATGATAGAATAGGACCGGAACTTTAGTATTATACCACCCAAGTCATCTTAAAAACTTAAGTTTTGGAATTATGTGTGATTAAAGTAGTCGCTTTGCGATGTGCGGACAGCGATTTGACTAAGTTTGACATGAAATATAAAAAAAAAACGGAATTGTGGTAATCTGACGTCCACATAGTGTGATAGAATTAGACCAAAACTTTATTATTATACCACCCAAGTTACCTTAATAACTTAGGTTTTGTAAATATGTTTGATTAAAGTAGACGCTTTGCGATGTGCGGACAGCGATTCGTCAAATTTTAATATGAAATATAAAAAAACGGAAGTGTAGCAACATGACGTACACATAGGGTGATGGAATAGGACCAGAACTTACCACTCAGGTTACCGTCAAAACTTACGTTTGGGAAAAACAGGTGATTAAATTATTCACCTTGCGATGTGCGGACAGTGATCCGTCTAAGTTTGACATGATATATAAAAGAAAAAGGGACTTGTGGGAACATGAGGTAAACCTAGGGTGATAGTATTAGACGAAAACTTTATTATTATACCACATAAGTTACCTTAATAACTTAGGTTTTGGAAATATGGTTGATTAAAGTAGTCGCTTTGCGATGTGCGGACAGCGATTTGTCTAAGTTAAACATAAAATTTAAATAAATACGGAAGTGTGGAAACATGACGTACACATCGGATGATAGTATAGGACCAGAAGTTAAGTATTATACCACCCAAGTTACCGATAAAACTTAGGTTTTGAAATATGGGTGATTAAATTAGTCGCTTTGCGATGTGTGGAAAACGATCCGCTTTAGTTTGAAAAGAAATATAAAATAAATACGAAAGTGTGGCAGCATAACGTTCACATAGGGTGATAGAATAGGACCATAACATTAGTATTATACTACTCAAGTTACCGTAAAAACTTAGGTTTTTGAAATATGGGTGATTAAAGTAGTCGCTTTGCGATGTGCGGACAGCGATTTGACTAAGTTTGACATGAAATATAAAATGAAAACGGAATTGTGGTAATCTTACGTACACATAGGATGATAGAATAGGACCAGAACTTTAGTATTATACCACCCAAGTTACCATTAAAACTTAGGTTTTGGAAATACGGGTGATTGAAGTAGTCGTTTTTGCGAAGTGCGGACAGCGATTTGTTTAAGTTTGACATGAAATATAAAATAAATACGGAAGTGTGGCAACATGACGTACACATCGGATGATAGTATAGGACCAGAACTTTAGTATTATACCACCTAAGTTATCTTAAAAACTTAGGTTATGGAAATATGGGTTTTTAAAGTAGTCGCTTTGCGATGTGCGGACAGCGATTTGACTAAGTTTGACATGAAATATAAAAAAAAAACGGAATTGTGGTAATCTGACGTACACATAGTGTGATAGAATTAGACCAACACTTTAGTATTATACCACCCAAGTTACCTTAATAACTTAGGTTTTGGAAATATGTTTGATTAAAGTAGACGCTATGCGATGTGCGGACAGCGATTCGTCAAATTTTAATATGAAATATAAAAAAACGGAAGTGTAGCAACATGACGTACACATAGGGTGATGGAATAGGACCAGAACTTACCACTCAGGTTACCGTCAAAACTTACGTTTGGGAAAAACAGGTGATTAAATTATTCACCTTGCGATGTGCGGACAGTGATCCGTCTAAATTTGACATGATATATAAAAGAAAAAGGGACTTGTGGGAACGTGAGGTAAACCTAGGGTGATAGAATTAGACGAAAACTTTATTATTATACCACCTAAGTTACCCTAATAACTTAGGTTTTGGAAATATGGTTGATTAAAGTAGTCGCTTTGCGATGTGCGGACAGCGATTTGTCTAAGTTAAACATAAAATTTAAATAAATACGGAAGTGTGGAAACATGACGTACACATCGGATGATAGTTTAGGACCAGAAGTTAAGTATTATACCACCCAAGTTACCGATAAAACTTAGGTTTTGAAATATGGGTGATTAAATTAGTCGCTTTGCGATGTGTGGAAAACGATCCGCTTTAGTTTGAAAAGAAATATAAAATAAATACGAAAGTGTGGCAGCATAACGTTCACATAGGGTGATAGAATAGGACCATAACATTAGTATTATACTACCCAAGTTACCGTAAAAACTTAGGTTTTTGAAATATGGGTGATTAAAGTAGTCGCTTTGCGATGTGCGGACAGCGATTTGACTAAGTTTGACATGAAATATAAAATAAAAACGGAATTGCGGTAATCTTACGTACACATAGGATGATAGAATAGGACCAGAACTTTAGTATTATACCACCCAAGTTACCATTAAAACTTAGGTTTTGGAAATACGGGTGATTGAAGTAGTCTTTTTTGCGAAGTGCGGACAGCGATTTGTTTAAGTTTGACATGAAATATAAAATAAATACGAAAGTGTGGCAGCATAACGTTCACATAGGGTGATAGAATAGGACCAGAACTTTAGTATTATACCACCTAAGTTATCTTAAAAACTTAGGTTATGGAAATATGGGTTTTTAAAGTAGTCGCTTTGCGATGTGCGGACAGCGATTCGTCTGTTTCACATGAAATATAAAAAAACGGAAGTGTGGTAACATGAAGTGTACATAGGGTGATAGAATTAGACCAAAACTTTAGTATAATAGCACCCAAGTTACCTTAAAAACTTAGGTTTTGGAAATATGTGTGAATTAAGTAGCTGCTTTGCGATGTGCGGACAGCGATTTGACTAAGTTTGACATGAAATATAAAATAAAGACGGAATTGTGGTAATCTGACGTACACATAGGTTGATAGAATAGGACCAAAACATTGGTATTATACCACCCAAGTTACCGTGAAAACTTAGGTTTTGGAAATATGGGTGATTAAAATAGTCGCTTTGCGAGGTGCGGACAGCGATTCGTCTAAGTTTCACATGAAATATAAAACAAACGGAAGTGTGGTAACATGACGTACACATAGGGTGATAGAATTAGACCAAAACTTTAGTATTATACCACCCAAGTTACCGTTAAAGCTTAGGTTTTGGAAATATGGGTGATTAAAGTAGTCGCTTTGCGATGTGTTGACAACGACCCGCTTTAGTTTGACTAGAAATACAAAATAAATACGGAAGTGTTGCAGTATGACGTACACATAGGGTGATAGAATAGGACCAGAACTTTAGTATTATACCACCCAAGTTACAGTTAAAACTTAGGTTTTGGAAATAAAGGTGATTAAAGTAGTCGCTTTGCGATGTGCGGACAGCGATTTGTCTAATTTTCACATGAAATATAAAAAAACGGAAGCGAGGCAACTTGACGTACACATCGGATGATAGTATAGGACCAGAACTTTAGTATTATACCACCCAAGTTATCTTAAAAACTTAGGTTTTGGAAATATGGGTTTTTAAAGTAGTCGCTTTGCGATGTGCGGCCAGCGATTCGTCTAAGTTCGACATGAAATATAAAATAAAAACGGAAGTGTGACAACATAACATACACATAGGGTAAAAAAATAGGACCAGAATTCTAGTACTATACCACCCAAGTTACCGTTAAAACTTAGGTTTTGGAAATATGGGTGATTAAAGTAGTCGCTTGGCGAAGTGCGGACAGCGATTCGTCTGTTTCACATGAAATATAAAAAAACGGAAGTCTGGCAACATGAAGTCCACATAGGGTGATAGAATTAGACCAAAACTTTAGTATTATAGCACCCAAGTTACCTTAAAAACTTAGGTTTTGGAAATATGTGTGATTTAAGTAGTTGCTTTGTGATGTGCGGACAGCGATTTGTCTAAGTTTGACATGAAATATAAAAATAAATACGGAATGGTGGAAACATGACGTACACATAGGATGATAGAATAGGACCAAAACTTTAGTATTATACCACCCAAGTAACCGTTAAAACTTAGGTTTTGGAAATACGGGTGATTGAAGCAGTCGTTTTTGCGAAGTGCGGACAGCGATTTGTCTAAGTTTTACAAGAAATATAAAATAAAAACGGAAGTGTGGCAACATGACGTACACATAGGGTGATAGAATAGGACTAGAACTTAGTTATTTTACCACTCAGGTTACTGTCAAAACCTACGTTTGGGAAAAAACAGGTGATTAAAGTAGTCACTTTGCGATGTGCGGACAGTGATCCGTCTAAGTTTGACATGAAATATAAGATAAATACGGAAGTGTGGCAACATGACGTTCACATAGGATGGTAGAATAGGACCAGAACGTTAGTATTATACCACCCAAGTTATCTTAAAAAACATAGGTTTTGGAAATATGGGTGAATAAAGTAGTCGCTTTGCAATGTCCGGACAGCGATTTGTCTAAGTTTTCATGAAACATAAAAATAAATAAGGAAGTGTGGAAACATGACGTACACATAGTACGTCATGTCATAGGACCAGAACTTTAGTATTATACCCCCCAAGTTATCTTAAAAACTTAGAATTTGCATAGATGGGTGATTAAAGTAGTCGCTTTGCGATGTGTGGACAGCGATCCGCCTAAGTTTGACATGAAATATAAAATAAATACGGAAGTTTGGCAACATGACGTACACATAGGATGATAGTATAGGACCAGAACTTTAGTATTATACCACCCAAGTTACCGTTAAAACTTAGGTTTTGGAAATATGGGTGATTAAAGTAGTCGCTTCGCGATGTGCGGACAGCAATTTGTCTAAGTTTTCATGAAACGTCTTTGTATTCGGAGTTTGACAGTCCACATTTTCTGTGAAAATGGAAATTTTCCGATTCGCTCTCTTGGAATAAAATGATGCCTCTACCCTTACGGGGAAGAGAGCACCATTTTTCATACTCTTCTTGCTGTAAGATATTTCTTAATTTTTTTGAAGAGAAACGTTTTGAATCATAAACTTCTCTACTTAATCCTAATTTATCTATACAAGCTTCATTTTCTTCATTAAAATTTTTGTACAGCTCAATGTATGGGTCCTTAATTTTTTCGATCACATTGTTTATGTTAATCTGTTGAATGTGAGCTTCCCAAGCTGGTTTTATCATCCCCAATCCTTTATGTCTTCTTGAAGTGTATAGCATAGAGTTTGGCAGATCGGCAGGTGGATCTAAAATTTCTTTTACTGAAGATCGAATAATTAAGTCAATATCGTTTAAGAAATCGAGGTTTAGTTTGTTAGTCGGAGCCGTTTGAAAAGGGAAAATGAGCGAAGGCCAGACATAAGTGTTTAAAATATTTAATTTCTGGTCACTTTTTAAATATGGTGATGTGGTTAGTTTTTGTATTTTCTTGGTCAAATTGTTTATAACTTTTTTTTTGTCAAATACAATTTCATTTTCAAAATTGATTCCCAAGTATTTTATTGTTTCACCATTTTTTATTGATTCCATTTTGAAGCCTTCAATATGGTACAATTCCGATTGTAATTCACCCTTTTGTATATGAATTATTTTAGTTTTATTGATATTTAAATTTAGGCCAATCTGAGAAAATAATTGCACAATCATATCGTACTGAATCATTAGGGACTCTTTGCTATTAGCAATTAGCACTGTGTCATCTGCAAAACCTAATATGTTTACTGCTGGTAATGATTCATGTACTTTAAAACCATATTCTTCTTTGATTGACATTTCTGACATATTTTCTAAAATATGATTTATCGACAAATTATACAGAGTGGGAGATAATGGAGCTCCTTGTAAAACCCCTCTCTTAATATTTATAGTTTTTGTTTTTCTTTTAATTGTCTCAATTTGAGTGGTGTTTTCTTTTTGCAGATCATTAATATTATTTTTAATTGCTTTTGGTATTGGCATTGATTCTAATACCTTATTGATATGATCGTGACCGACATGGTCGTACGCCTTCTCAATGTCGAGGAACATTATTGAACAATCTTGTTTATTTTCTTTGGCTGAATATAAAACAGAATTAAGTATGTTCGCATTTATATGTGTTCCTGGAACTGTTGTAAACCCTTTTTGTGCAGGATGAAATGATATGTATTCTTTTAGCCTTTTGTCAAGTATTCTTTCGACTCCGGAGTAAGGAACATATTGTGATTGGCCTCCAATTGTTTATGTCATTATTGACCCCACCTTTGTTCAACAAAATAGTTTTAGCTTTCTTAAATGTAAGTGGTACATTGTTTCCTCCAGAATGAATTTTAGAATAAATTAATGATAAAATTTTTGGTACATATTTATTTTTTATCGCTCTCATTATCACTTGATCTGGTCCAGGTGCTGTGTCCACTTTAATTTTTGCCATTGCTTGATATACCTCAATATCAGAAATTATTGTTATATATTCAACATCAATTTTTTCAATACTGTACTCGACAGGAACGTCATATTCGGTTCGAACGTTGTTATTGGCAATTGAAAATCTATTAGAAAATGCAGCATGAATATCTTTCAAATCTATTTCACACCCTTTTGTCTCTTCATCCATGACTCTTCTTACTGCCTTTCTCCGTCTATTATAATATTCATATTGAGTTACTTCATAGTTATACTTTTCTTTCCTTTTCTTTCAGTCATTTCTCTTTTTTCTTTCTGGGTTTGAACTTTCCTTGTATGTTCTGTTTAATTTCATGTCTTTTTTCTTCTTTCTTAATTCATAATATTTTTTAGCTGGGTGTTTAGGACCTGGGAGAATGTCTATAGAATTCGATAAAAATTTAGTAAAGTCACTAACATTTGAATTAAAGTCATTCTGCTCCATTTTGTTTGAAAAAAAAAATACTTAACCATTTTATGTATTGTTCTTGTAGAATGGATGGAGTTTTAAATTTTGTATTGCTTGTCTTTACTATTCTTGTGCTTGTATTGTTGTCAGTTAACGTTGGTTCATTTATTTTATTAATATTATTTGCATTGGAAATGTTGTTATTACTACTAAGTTTTGTTATCCCATCTGGTTGAGTTTCTTTATATTTTGCATTTATTTTGTCTCTTTGAATATTCGGATGTGATTTGGCGACATGTAAAGATAAGCCTTTCGTAGAGGTAAAGATTTTTCCACATTCATGACATGTACCTTTATTTGGATTATTGTTATCCGAAGTTGAATTGAATTTAGTTGTTACGTTATGAATCTTACATTTAACTTCTTTAGACATTGTAGTAGGGATACAAGTATTACTGATCTTATCATATATTTCATTCTTTTGATTAATTTTACTGACTATACTTTCATTTGGAATCAAAAGTTCAAAGTGACCACAATGTGCTAAGCCGGTTAAAAGAAAATTAGCAGTAAGTTTATGAGTTGATCTTGTTATTACTGTTGGTTTTTTATCCAAATAAATAATTCTAGTTTTATAGTGTTTTGTTTCATGAAAAATGTTTCATGAGCGATTTGTCAAATTTTGACATGAAATATAAAATAAAAACGGAAGTGTGGCAATCTGATGATTACATAGGGTGAAAGAATAAGACCAGGACTTTAGTACTATACCACCTAAGTTACCGTTAAACCTTAGGTCTTGGAAATACGGGTGATTAAAGTAGTTGCTTTGCGATGTGCGGACACCGTTTTATCTAAGTTTGACATGAAATATAAAAATAAATACGGAAGTTAGGAAACATGACGAACACATAGGATGATAGTATAGGACCAGAACCTTAGTATTGCACCACCAAAGTTACAGTTAAAACTTAGGTTTTGGAAATATGGGTGATTAAAGTAGTCGCTTTGCGATGTGCGGACAGCGATTTGTCTATATTTGTCATGAAATATAAAAATAAATACGGAAGTGTGGAAACGTAACGTACACATAGGATGATAGTATAGGACGTGAACTTTAGTATTATACCTCCCAAGTTTCAGTTAAAACTTAGGTTTTGGAAATATGGGTGATTAAATTATTCGCTTTGCGATTTGTGGACAGCGATCCGTCTAAGTTTGACATGAAATATAAAATAAATACGGAAGTTTGGCAACATTACGTACACGTATGATGATAGAATAGAACCTGAACTTTAGTATTATATCACCCAAACTACCTTAAAAACTTAGGTTTTGGAAATATGGGTGATAAAAGTAGTTGCTTTGCGATGTGCGGACAGCGATTTGTCTAATTTTGACATGAAATATAAAATAAAAACGGAAGTGTGACAACATTACGTACACATAGGGTGATAGAATAGGACCAGAACTTTAGTATGATACCACCCAAGTTACCGTTAAAACTTAAGTTTTGGAAATATGGGTGATTAAAATAGCCGTTTTGCGATGTGCGGACAGCGATCCGTCTAAGTTTCACATGAAATATAAAATACATATCGGAGTGTAGCAGCATGACGTACACATAGGATGAAAGAATGGGACCAGAACGTTAGTATTATACCACCCAAGTTACCGTTAAAACTTAGGTTTTGGAAATACGGGTGATTGAAGTAGTCGCTTCGCGATGTGCGGACTGCGATTCGTCTAATTTTCACATGAAATATAAAAAAACGGAAGTGTGGCAACATGTCGTACACGTCTTACGTTTGGGAAAAACAGGTGATTAAAGTAGTCACTTTGCGATGTGCGGACAGTGATCCGTCTAAGTTAGACATGAAATATAAAAGAAAAAGGGACGTGTGGGAACATGACATACACATAGGGTGATAGAATTAGACCAAAACTTTAGTATTATACCACCCAAGTTACCTTAAAAACTTAGGTTTTGGAAATATGTGTGATTAAAGTAGTCGCTTTGCCATATGTGGACAGCGATTTGACTAAGTTTGACATGTCATATAAAATAAACAACGAAGTGTGGAAACATGACGTACACATAGGATGATAGAATGGGACCAGAACTTTAGTATTTTACCACCCAAGTTACCATTAAAACTTAGGTTTTGGAATTATGGGTGATTAAATTAGTCGCTTTGCGATGTGTGGACAACGATCCGCTTTAGTTTGACAAGAAAAATAAAATAAATATGGAAGTGTGGCAGTATGACGTACACATAGGGTCATAGAATAAGACCAGAACATTAGTATTATACCACCCAAGTTACCGTTAAAACTTAGGTTTTGGAAATACGGGTGATCAAAGTAGTCGCTTTGAGATGTGCGGACAGCGATTTGTCTACGTTTAACATAAAATTTAAATTAATACGGAAGTGTGGCAACATGACGTACATATAGCATGATAGAATAGGACCAGAAATTTAGTATTATTCCACCCAAGTTACCGTTAAAACTTAGGTTTTGGAAATATGGGTGGTTAAGTAGTCGCTTTGCGATGTACGGACCGCGATTTGACTAAGATTGACATGAAATATAAAATAAAAACGGAATTGTGGTAATCTGACGTACACATAGGGTGATAGTATAGGACCAGAACTTTAGTATTATACCACCCAAGTTACCATTAAAACTTAGATTTTGGAAATACAGGTGATTGAAGTAGTCGTTTTTGCGAAGTGCCGACAGCGATTTGTCTAAGTTTGACATGAAATATAAAAGTAAAGGGACGTGTGGGAACATGACATACACATAGGGTGATAGAATTAGACCAAAACTTTAGTATTATACCACCTTAAAAACTTAGGTTTTGGAAATATGTGTGATTAAAGTAGTCGTTTGCGATGTGCGGACAGCGATTTGACTAAGTTTGACATGTCATATAAAATAAACAAGGAAGTGTGGAAACATCGCGTAAACATAGGATGATAGAACGGGATCAGAACTTTAGTATTTTACCACCCAATTTACCATTAAAACTTAGGTTTTGGAAATATGGGTGATTAAATTAGTCGCTTTGCGATGTGTGGACAACGATCCACGTTAGTTTAACAAGAAATATAAAATAAATACGGAAGTGTGGCAGTATGACGTACACATATGGTGATAGAATAGGACCAGAACATTAATATTATACTACCCAAGTTACCGTAAAAACTTAGGTTTTGGAAATACGGGTGATCAAAGTAGTCGCTTTGACATGTGCGGACAGCATTTTGTCTAGGTTTACCATGAAATATAAAAATAAATACGGAAGTGTGGAAACATGACGTACACATAGGATGATAGTATAGGACCAGAACTTTAGTATTATACCACCCAAGTTACCGTTAAAGCTTAGGTTTTGGAAATATGGGTGATTGAAATAGTCGCTTCGCGATGTGCGGACAGCGATTCGTCTAAGTTTCACATGAAATATAAAACAAACGGAAGTGTGGTAACATGACGTACACATAGGGTGATAGAATTAGACCAAAACTTTAGTATTATACCACCCAAGTTACCTTAAAAACTTAGGTTTTGAAAATATGTGTGATTAAATAGTCGCTTTGCGATGTGCGGACC
This sequence comes from Flexamia atlantica, assembly GCA_035578135.1. Lineage (NCBI taxonomy): Eukaryota > Metazoa > Arthropoda > Insecta > Hemiptera > Cicadellidae > Flexamia > Flexamia atlantica. The sequence goes on along the minus strand of JAQJVK010000003.1, from coordinate 134,272 downwards.
GCGATTTGACTAAGTTTGACATGAAACATAAAATAAAAATGGAATTGTGGTAATATGACGTACACATAGGATGATAGTATAGGACCAGAACTTAAGTATTTTACCACTCAGGTTACCGTCAAAACTTAGGTTTTGGAAATATGGGTGATTAAATTAGTCGCTTTGCGATGTGTGGACAACGATCCGCTTTAGTTTGACAAGAAATATAAAATAAATACGGAAGTGTTGCAGTATGACGTACACATAGGGTGATAGAGTAGGACCAGAACATTAGTATTATACCAACCAAGTTACCTTAAAAACTTAGGTTTTGGATATATGTTTGATTAAAGTACAGTAGACGCTTTGCGATGTGCGGACAGCGATTCGTCTAATTTTCACATGAAATATAAAAAAACGGAAGTGTGGCAACATGACGTACACATAGGGTAATGGAATAGGACCAGAACCTAAGTATTTTACCACTCAGGTTACCGTCAAAACTTACGTTTGGTTTTGGAAATAAAGGTGATTGAAGTAGTCGCTTTGCGATGTGCGGAGAGCGATTTGTCTAATTTCGACATGAAATATAAAAAATAAGGACGGAAGAGTGACAATCTGACGTTTACATAGGGTGATAAAATAAGATCAGGACTTTAGTACTATACCACCCAAGTTACCGTTAAAACTTAGGTTTTGGAAATACGGGTGATCAAAGTAGTCGGTTTGCGATGTGCGGACAGCGATTTGTCTAAGTTTAACATAAAATTTAAATAAATACGGAAGTGTGGCAACATGACGTACACATAGGGTGATGGATTAGGACCAGAACTTAAGTATTTTACCACTCAGGTTACCGTCAAATCTTACGTTTGGTTTTGGAAATAATGGTGATTGAAGTAGTCGCTTTGCGATGTGCGGAGAGCGATTTGTCTAATTTGGACATGAAATATAAAAAATAAAGACGGAAGTGTGGCAATCTGACGTTTACATAGGGTGATAAAATAAGATCAGGACTTTAGTACTATACCACCCAAGTTACCGTTAAAACTTAGGTTTTGGAAATACGGGTGATCAAAGTAGTCGGTTTGCGATGTGCGGACAGCGATTTGTCTAAGTTTAACATAAAATTTAAATAAATACGGAAGTGTGGCAACATGGCGTACACATAGCATGATAGAATAGGACCAGAACTTTAGTATTATACCACCCAAGTTATCTTAAAAACTTATGTTTTGGAAATATGGGTGATTAAAGTAGTCGCTTTGCGATGTGCGGACAGCGATTCGTCTAAGTTTCACATGAAATATAAAAAAAACCGGAAGTGTGGCAACATGACGTACACATAGACTGACAGAGTTAGACCAAAACTTTAGTATTGTAGCACCCAAGTTATCTTAAAAACTTAGGTTTTGGAATTATGAGTGATTAAAGCAGTCGCTTTGCGATGTGCGGACAGCGATTTGACTAAGTTTGACATGAAATATAAAAAAAACGAAATTTTGGTAATCTGACGTACACATAGTGTGATAGAATTAGACCAAAACTTTATTATTATACCACCCAAGTTACCTTAATAACTTAGGTTTTGGAAATATGGTTGATTAAAGTAGTCGCTTTGCGATGTGCGGACAGCGATTTGTCTAAGTTAAACATAAAATTTAAATAAATACGGAAGTGTGGAAACATGACGTACACATCGGATGATAGTATAGGACCAGAAGTTAAGTATTATACCACCCAAGTCTCCGTTAAAACTTAGGTTTTGAAATATGGGTGATTAAATTAGTCGCTTTGCGATGTGTGGAGAACGATCCGCTGTAGTTTGAAAAGAAATATAAAATAAATACGAAAGTGTGGCAGCATAACGTTCACATAGGGTGATAGAATAGGACTATAACATTAGTATTATACTACCCAAGTTACCGTAAAAACTTAGGTTTTTGAAATATGGGTGATTAAAGTAGTCGCTTTGCGATGTGCGGACAGCGATTTGACTAAGTTTGACATGAAATATAAAATAAAAACGGAATTGTGGTAATCTTACGTACACATAGGATGATAGAATAGGACCAGAACTTTAATGCTGTTCAGAAATAATGCTGTTCAAGGGAGGTCTAGACCATAGGAGGCCCCCAGCTGTCATGCTCCATGGCAGACCTGTCTCGGCTGTCACAGAGATGGAATATCTTGGAGTTAGGCTGGACTCGAAGCTCCAGTTTTTTCAACATGCCAAGGCAGTCTCTGGAAAAGCGAAGAATCTCTTCGGGAAAATTGCAAGACTGGCAAGACATATCTAGGGCGTAGACACGGCTTCCCTCAAGACACTATACAATACAGTTGCGGTGCCTATTCTGTCGTATGCTTGCTCGGTTCGGGAGCAAAGACTCGGCATCGTGCAGATCAAAAACTCATTGAGGGCAGCACAAAGAACTATCCTTCTTCAGATAACTGGAGGTTATAGAACAACGTCCTTCCATGCACTCACGGTGGCCTTCGGAGTACCGCCCATCGACATTAAGATGCGTGAGCTTTCTAGAAGAAGGCAAATAAGAAAAGGACGTCTTGCAACGACGAAGGCTGAAGAGAAACAGCAGACGCTCCAGAGATGGCAGGAAGAATGGACCCAGGCACCGCAGGGGCGTTATACCTATGGACTCTTCGAAGATGTCGAAGAAAGGCTGACCTACGACATTAATCCAGATTTCTGGACAGTACAGCTGATCACCGGTCATGGTGCCTTCAAGACCTATCTTTACAAGTACGGGAAAACTGAGTCTTCCTATTGTGATAGATGTGGTGAAGATGACAGTCCTGAGCATGCCCTTCTTCGGTGTCCTGCCTGGCAGGCAGTGAGGGAAGAACTCCTAGAGACTGCAAGGACGACCGGGATGACCTTCCCTGTGGTGATAAGTGACTGCTTCAGGAACTCCATCCTTTGGGGGCAGACGACCCGGACCTGGAGACTTATTCATGGGCTTCGACAAGTCTAGGTTTCAAACAGATCACCAGGCGAGCGAAGCATAAGACATAAGATGGAAAACCACTCCAGATGTTTCGACAAGAGAAAACGTCATCAAAACGATGACAGTACCCAACGACGACGACTTTCAGATGAGGACAGCCACCTCCAAAAAAAAAAAACAAAAAAACTTACCTTTACCTCTGCCTCTAAGCCTGTGAAACATTCCTGATACTTACCTTTTTGTTGTACCTGTTATCTGTTGCAGAAGCCCTAATGCAGTTAGGATGATTGCGATCCCGGCGACGACGACTCCTGATGATGACGGAAGGGTAGGTAGGAACTCTGATATTAACAGATGTCAAGGATAATGAAGAAAGAAAAAAAAACCTGTTACATCCTGAGCCACCCTGGATTCAAATACAAAGAAGCAAAATATCACCGGGTGTGCAAGCCAGGGAAAAAATTAAGGAAGAAAGGGAAGAGAAACAAAGCAGAAAAAAACCTAGTTAAGAAATTAATTTTTCAGGAAATAAGTTAGTTAAGGAATTATGGAGGAATTCAATAAGAGGTTAGAATATGTTAAGGTTTGAGTGAGAATCAGAAAGGAGGGCAGAATCTAGTGGAGAGGAGATTGGTTATATAAGACAAAAACGTAAGGCAAAGAAAGTCAGAATGAGGTTAAAACAAGGCCAAGAGATAGCAAGCCAAAGTCCCGGCATATATTAGGAACGGGATAAAGAATAGAATAATGAAAAAAAGGACCAGAACTTTAGTATTATACCACCCAAGTTACCATTAAAACTTAGGTTTTGGAAATAAGGGTGATTGAAGTAGTCGTTTTTGCAAAGTGCGGACAGCGATTTGTTTTATTTTGACATGAAATATAAAATAAATACGGAAGTGTGGCAACATGACGTACACATTGGATGATAGTATGCGACCAGAACTTTAGTATTATACCACCTAAGTTATCTTAAAAACTTAGGTTATGGAAATATGGGTTTTTAAAGTAGTTGCTTTGCGATGTGCGGCCAGCGATTCGTCAAAGTTCGACATGAAATATAAAATAAAAACGGAAGAGTGACAACATAACATACACATAGGGTAATAAAATAGGACCAGTATACTAGTACTATACCACCCAAGTTACTGTTAAAACTTAGGTTTTGGAAATATGGGTGATTAAATTAGTCGCTTTGCGATGTGCGGACAGCGATTCGTCTCAGTTTCACATGAAATATAAACAAAACGGAAGTGTGGCAACATGAAGTACACATAGGGTGATAGAATTAGACCAAAACTTTAGTATTATAGCACCCAAGTTACCTTAAAAACTTAGGTTTTGGAAATATATGTGATTTAAGTAGTTGCTTTCCGCTGTGCGGACAGCGATTTGACTAAGTTTGACATGAAATATAAAATAAAGACGGAATCGTGGTAATCTGACGTACACATAGGATGATAGAATAGGACCAGAACTTTAGTCTTATACCACCCAAGTTACCGTTAAAACTTAGGTTTTGGAAATATGTGTGATTTAAGTAGTCGCTATGCGATGTGCGGGCAGCGATTCGTCTAAGTTTCACATGAAATATAAAACAAACGGAAGTGTGGTAACATGACGTACACATAGCGTGATGGAATTAGATCAAAACGTTAGTATTATACCACCCAAGTTACCTTAAAAACTTGGGTTTTAGAAATATGTGTGATTAAATTAGTCGCTTTGCGATGTGTGGACAACGATACGCTTTAGTTTGACAAGAAATATAAAATAAATACGGAAGTATGGCAATATGACGTACACATAGGTTGATAGAATAGGACCAGAACTTTAGTATTATACCTCCCAAGTTATCTTAAAAACTTAGGTTTTGGAAATATGGGTGATTAAAGTAGACGCTTTGCGATGTGCGGACAGCGATTCGTCTTTTTCACATGAAATATAAAAAACGGAAGTGTGGCAACATGAAGTCTACATAGGGTGATAGAATTAGACCAAAACCTTAGTATTATAGCACCCAAGTTACCTTAAAAACTTCGGTTTTGGAAATATGTGTGAATTAAGTAGTTGCTTTGCGATGTGCGGACAGCGATTTGACTAAATTTGACATGAAATATAAAATAAAGAAGGAATTGTGGTAATCTGACATACATATAGGTTGATAGAATAGGACCAGAACATTAGTATTATACCACCCAAGTTACCGTAAAAACTTAGGTTTTGGAAATATGGGTGATTAAAATAGTCGCTTTGCGATGTGCGGACAGCGATTCGTCTAAGTTTCACATGAAATATAAAACAAACGGAAGTGTGGTAACATGACGTACACATAGGGTGATAGAATTAGACCAAAACTTTAGTATTATACTTCCCAAGTTACCTTAAAAACATAGGATTTGGAAATATGTGTGATAAAATTAGTCGCTTTGCGATGTGCGGACTGCGATTTGACTAAGTTTGACATGAAATATAAAATAAAAATGGAATTGTGGTAATCTTACGTACACATAGGATGATAGAATAGGACCAGAACCTTAGTATTATACCACCCAAGTTACCATTAAAACTTAGGTTTTGGAAATATGTGTGATGAAAGTAGTCGTTTTTGCGAAGTGCGGACAGCGATTTGTTTAATTTTGACATGAAATATAAAATAAATACGGAAGTGTGGCAACATGATGTACACATCGGATGATAGTATAGAACCAGAACTTTAGTATTATACCACCTAAGTTATCTTAAAAACTTGGGTTTTGGAAATACGGGTGATTGAAGTAGTCGTTTTTGCGAAGTGCGGACAGCGATTTGTCTAGGTTTTACAAGTAATATAAAATAAAAACGGAAGTGTGGCAACATGACGTACACATAAGGTGATAGAATAGGACCAGAACTTTAGTATCGTACCACCCAAGTTATCTTAAAAAACTTAGGTTTTGGTAATACGGGTGAATAAAGTAGTCGCTTTGCAATGTCCGGACAGCGATTTGTCTAAGTTTGACATGAAATATAAAATAAACACGGAAGTTTCGAAACAAGACGTACACATAAGATGATAGTATAGGACCAGAACTTTAGTATTATACCACCCAAGTTACCGTTAAAACTTAGGTTTTGGAAATATGGGTGATTAAAGTAGTCGCTTCGCGATGTGCGGGCAGCGATTTGTCTAAGTTTTCATGAAACATAAAAATAAATAAGGAAGTGTGGAAACATGACGTACACATAGTACGTCATGTCATAGGACCAGAACTTTAGTATTATACCCCTCAAGTTATCTTAAAAACTTAGGTTTTGGAAATATGGGTTTTTAAAGCAGTCGCTTTGCGATGTGCACCCAGCGATTCGTCTAAGATCGACATGAAATATAAAATAAAAACGGAAGTGTGACAACATAACATACACATAGGGTAATAAAATAGGACCAGAATTTGGATCTGCCGGCGACTGATCTCAGAGGTGCCACATCACCAATGATTTTCAAAGCGTCTTTGTATTCGGAGTTTGACAGTCCACATTTTCTGTGAAAATGGATATTTTCCGATTCGCTCTCTTGGAATAAAATGACGCCTCTACCCTTACGGGGAAGAGAGCACCGAGAGCACCATTTCTCATACTCTTCTTGCTTTAAGATATTTCTTAATTTTTTTGAAGAGAAACGTTTTGAATCATAAACTTCTCTACTTAATCCTAATTTATCTATACAAACTTCATTTTCTTCATTAAAATTTTTGTACAGCTCAATGTATGGGTCCTTAATTTTTTCGATCACATTGTTTATGTTAATCTGTTGAATTTGAGCTTCCCAAGCTGCTTTTATCATCCCCAATCCTTTATTTCTTCTTGAAGTGTATAGCTTAGAGTTTGCCAGATCGGCAGGTGGATCTAAAATTTCTTTTACTGAAGATCGAATAATTAAGTCAATATCGTTTAAGAAATCGAGGTTTAGTTTGTTAGTCGGAGCCGTTTGAAAAGGGAAAATGAGCGAAGGCCAGACATAAGTGTTTAAAATATTTAATTTCTGGTCACTTTTTAAATATGGTGATGTGGTTAGTTTTTGTATTTTCTTGGTCAAATTGTTTATAACTTTCTTTTTGTCAAATACAATTTCATTTTCAAAATTGATTCCCAAGTATTTTATTGTTTCACCATTTTTTATTGATTCCATTTTGAAGCCTTCAATATGGTACAATTCTGATTGTAATTCACCCTTTTGTATATGAATTATTTTAGTTTTATTAATATTTAAATTTAGGCCAATCTGAGAAAATAATTGCACAATCATATCGTACTGAATCATTAGGGACTCTTTGCTATTAGCAATTAGCACTGTGTCATCTGCAAAACCTAATATGTTTACTGCTGGTAATGATTCATGTACTTTAAAACCATATTCTTCTTTGATTGACATTTCTGACATATTTTCTAAAATATGATTTATCGACAAATTATACAGAGTGGGAGATAATGGAGCTCCTTGTAAAACCCCTCTCTTAATATTTATAGTTTTTGTTTTTCCTTTAATTGTCTCGATTTGAGTGGTGTTTTCTTTTTGCAGATCATTAATTATTATTTTTAATTGCTTTTGGTATTAGCATTGATTCTAATACCTTATTGATATGATCGTGACCGACATGGTCGTACGCCTTCTCAATGTCGAAGAACATTACTGAACAATCTTGTTTATTTTCTTTGGCTGAATATAAAACAGAATTAAGTATGTTCGCATTTATATGTGTTCCTGGAACTGTTGTAAACCCTTTTTGTGCAGGATGAAATGATATGTATTATTTAGCCTTTTGTCAAGTATTCTTTCGAAAACTCTCCGGAGTAAGGAACATATTGTGATTGGCCTCCAATTGTTTATGTCATTATTGACCCCACCTTTGTTCAACAAAATAGTTTTAGCTTTCTTAAATGTAAGTGGTACATTGTTTTCTCCAGAATGAATTTTAGAATAAATTAATGATAAAAGTTTTGGTACATATTTATTTTTTATCGCTCTCATTATCACTTGATCTGGTCCAGGTGCTGTGTCCACTTTATTTTTGCCATTGCTTGATATACCTCAATATCAGAAATTATTGTTATATATTCAACATCAATTTTTTCAATACTGTACTCGTCAGGAACGTCATATTCGGTTCGAACGTTGTTATTGGCAATTGAAAATCGATTAGAAAATGCAGCATGAATATCTTTCAAATCTATTTCACACCCTTTTGTCTCTTCATCCATGACTCTTCTTACTGCCTTTCTCCGTCTATTATAATATTCATATTGAGTTACTTCATAGTTATACTTTTCTTTCCTTTTCTTTCAGTCATTTCTCTTTTTTCTTTCTGGGTTTGAACTTTCCTTGTATGTTCTGTTTAATTTCATGTCTTTTTTCTTCTTTCTTAATTCATAATATTTTTTAGCTGGGTGTTTAGGACCTGGGAGAATGTCTATAGAATTCGATAAAAATTTAGTAAAGTCACTAAAACTTGAATTAAAGTCATTCTGCTCCATTTTGTTTGAAAAAATACTTAACCATTTTATGTATTGTTCTTGTAGAATGGATGGAGTTTTAAATTTTGTATTGCTTGTCTTTACTATTCTTGTGCTTGTATTGTTGTCAGTTAACGTTGGTTCATTTATTTTATTAATATTATTTGCATTGGAAATGTTGTTATTACTACTAAGTTTTGTTATCCCATCTGGTTGAGTTTCTTTATATTTTGCATTTATTTTGTCTCTTTGAATATTCGGATGTGATTTGGCGACATGTAAAGATAAGCCTTTCGTAGAGGTTAAGATTTTTCCCCATTCATGACATGTACCTTTATTTGGATTATTGTTATCCGAAGTTGAATTGAATTTAGTTTTTACTTTATGAACCTTACATTTAACTTCTTTAGACATTGTAGTAGGGATACAAGTATTACTGATCTTATCATATATTTCATTCTTTTGATTAATTTTACTGACCATACTTTCATTTGGAATCAAAAGTTCAAAGTGACCACAATGTGCTAAGCCGGTTAAAAGAAAATTAGCAGTAAGTTTATGAGTTGATCTTGTTATTACTGTTGGTTTTTTATCCAAATAAATAATTCTAGTTTTATAGTGTTTTGTTTCATGAAAAATGTTTCATGAGCGATTTGTGAAATTTTGACATGACATTTAAAATAAAAACGGAAGTGTGGCAATCTGATGATTACATAGGGTGAAAGAATAAGACCAGGACTTTAGTACTATACCACCCAAGTTACCGTTAAAACTTAGGTCTTGGAAATACGGGTGATTAAAGTAGTCGGTTTGCGATGTGCGGACAGCGATTTGACTAAGTTTGACATGAAATATAAAATGAAAACGGAATTGTGGCAATCTGACGTACACATAGGGTGATAGAATACGACCAGAACTTTTGTATTATACCACCCAAGTTACCTTGAAAACTTAGGTTTTGGAAATATATGTGATTTAAGTAGTTGCTTTCCGATGTGCGGACAGCGATTTGACTAAGTTTGACATGAAATATAAAATGAAGACGGAATCGTGGTAATCTGACGTACACATAGGATGATAGAATATGACCAGAACTTTAGTATTATACCACCCAAGTTACCGTTAAAACTTAGGTTTTGGAAATACGGGTGATTGAAGTAGTCGTTTTTGCGAAGTGCGACAACGATTTGTCTAAGTTTGTCATGAAATATAAAATAAAAACGGAAGTTTGGAAACATGACGTACACATAGGATGATAGTATAGGACCAGAACTTTAGTATTATACCACCCAAGTTACCGATAAATCTTAGGTTTTGGAAATATGGGTGATTAAAGTAGTCGCTTTGCGATGTGCGGACAGCGTTTTGTCTAAGTTTGACATGAAACATAAATAAATACGGAAGTGTGGAAACATGACGTACACATAGGATGATAGTATAGGACCAGAACGTTAGTATTATACCACCCAAGTTACCGTTAAAACTTAGGTTTTGGAAATATGGTGATTAAAATAGTCACTTGGCGAAGTGCGGACAGCGATTCGTCTAAGTTTCACATGAAATATAAAAAAACGGAAGTGTGGCAACATGAAGTCTACATAGGGTCATAGAATTAGACCAAAACTTTAGTATTATACCACCCAAGTTACCGTTAAAACTTAGGTTTTGGAAATATGGGTGATTAAAGTACTGTACACATTGGGTGATAGAATAGGACCAAAACTTTAGTATTTTTATCACCCTACTTACCGTAAAAACTTAGGTTTTGGAAATATGGGTGATAAAAGTAGTCGCTTTGTGATGTGCGGACAGCGATTTGTCTAAGTTTGACATGAAACATAAAATAAAAACGGAAGTGTGGCAACATGACGTACACATAGGATGATAGAATAGGACCAGAACCTTAGTACTATACCACCCAAGTTATCTTAAGAACTTAGGTTTTGGAAATATGGGTGATTAAAGTAGACGCTTTGCGATGTGCGGACAGCGATTTGTCTAAGGTTGACATGAAATATAAAATTAAATACGGAAGTGGTGAAACATGACGTACACATAGGATAATAGTATAGGACCAGAACTTTAGTATTATACCACCCAAGTTTCAGTTAAAACTTAGGTTTTGAAAATATGGGTGATTAAATTAGTCGCTTTGCGATGTGCGGACAGCGTTTAGTCTAAGTTTCACATGAAATATAAAAAAACGGAAGTGTGGCAACATGACGTACACATAGGGTGATGGAACAGGACCAGAACTTAAGTAGTTTACCACTCAGGTTACCGTCAAAACTTACGTTAAGAAAAACAGGTGATTAAAGTAGTCACTTTGCGATGTGCGGACAGTGATCCGTCTAGGTTTGACATGAAATATAAAAGAAAAACGGACGTGTGGGAACATGACGTACACATAGGGTGATAGAATTAGACCAAAACCTTAATATTATACCACCCAAGTTACCTTAAAAACTTAGGGTTTGGAAATATGTGTGATTAAAGTAGTCGCTTTGGGTTGTGCGGACAGCGTTTTGTCTAAGTTTGACATGAAATATAAAATAAATACGGAAGTGTGGCAACATGACGTACACATAAGGTGATAGAATAGGACAAGAACTTTAGTATTATACCACCCAAGATACCGTTAAAACTAAGGTTATGGAAATATGGGTGATGAAAATAGTCGCTTTGCGAAGTGCGGACAGCGATTTGTCTAAGTTTTACAAGAAATATAAAATAAAAACGGAAGTGTGGCAACATGACGTACACATAGGGTGATAGAATAGGACAAGAACTTAGTTATTTTACCACTCAGGTTACCGTCAAAACCTATGTTTGGAAAAAACAGGTGATTAAAGTAGTCACTTTGCGATGTGCGGACAGTGATCCGTCTAAGTTTGACATGAAATATAAGATAAATACGGAAGTGTGGCAACATGACGTTCACATAGGATGGTAGAATAGGACCAGAACTTTAGTATTATACCACCCAAGTTATCTGAAAAACTTAGGTTTTGGTAATAGGGTGAATAAAGTAGTCGCTTTGCAATGTCCGGACAGCGATTTGTCTAAGTTTGACATGAAATATAAAATAAACACGGAAGTGTGGAAACATGACGTACACATATGATGATAGTATAGGACCAGAACTTTATTATTATACCACCCAAGTTACCGTTAAAACTTAGGTTTTGGAAATATTGGTGATTAAAGTAGTCGCTTCGCGATGTGCGGACAGCGATTTGTCTAAGTTTTCATGAAACATAAAAATAAATAAGGAAGTGTGGAAACATGACGTACACATAGTACGTCATGTCATAGGACCAGAACTTTAGTATTATACCACCTAAGTTATCTTAAAAACTTAGAATTTGAAAAAATGGGTGATTAAATTAGTCGCTTTTCGATGTGTTGACAACGATCCGCTTTAGTTTGACAAGAAATATAAAATAAATACGGAAATGTGGCAATATGACGTACACATAGGTGGATAGAATAGGACCAGAACATTAGGATTATACCACCCAAGTTACCGATAAAACTTAGGTTTTGGAAATATGGGTGATTAAAGTAGTCGCTTTGCGATGTGCGGACAGCGTTTTGCCTAAGTTTGACATAAAATATAAAAATAAATACGTAAGTATGGAAACATGACGTACACATAGGATGATATTATAGGACCAAAACTTTAGTATTATACCACCCAAGTTACCGTAAAAACTTAGGTTTTGGAAATATGAGTGATTAAAATAGTCGCTTTGCGATGTGCGGACAGCGATTTGTCTAATTTCGACATGAAATATAAAAAATAAGGACGGAAGTGTAGCAATCTGACGTTTACATAGGGTGATAGAATAAGACCAGGACTTTAGTACTATACCACCCAAGTAACCGTTAAAACTTAGGTTTTGGAAATACGGGTGATCAAATTAGTCGCTTTGCGATGTGCGGACAGCTATTTGTCTAAGTTAAACATAAAATTTAAATAAATACGGAAGTGTGGCAACATGACGTACACATCGGATGATAGTATAGGACCAGAACTTTAGTATTATACCACCCAAGTTATCTTAAAAACTTAGGTTTTGGAAATATGGGTTTTTAAAGCAGTCGCTTTGCGATGTGCAACCAGCGATTCGTCTAAGATCGACATGAAATAATATAAATATAAATTAAAAACGGAAGTGTGACAACATAACATACACATTGGGGAATAAAATAGGACCAGAAGTCTAGTACTATACCACCCAAGTTACCGTTGAAACTTAGGTTTTGGAAATATGTGTGATTTAAGTAGTCGCTATGCGATGTGCGGGCAGCGATTCGTCTAAGTTTCACATGAAATATAAAACAAACGGAAGTGTGGTAACATGACGTACACATAGCGTGATGGAATTAGATCAAAACGTTAGTATTATACCACCCAAGTTACCTTAAAAACTTGGGTTTTGGAAATATGTGTGATTAAATTAGTCGCTTTGCGATGTGTGGACAACGATACGCTTTAGTTTGACAAGAAATATAAAATAAATACGGAAGTGTGGCAATATGACGTACACATAGGTTGATAGAATAGGACCAGAACATTAGTATTATACTACCCAAGTTACCGTAAAACATAGGTTTTGGAAATATGGGTGATTAAAGTAGTCGCTTTGCGTTGTGCGGACAGCGATTTGACTACGTTTGACAAGAAATATAAAATAAAAAAGGAATTGTGGTAATCTTACGTACACATAGGATGATAGAATAGGACCAGAACTTTAGTATTATACCACCCAAGTTACCATTAAAACTGAGGTTTAGGAAATACGGGTGATTGAAGTAGACGCTTTGCGATGTGCGGACAGCGATTCGTCTTTTTCACATGAAATATAAAAAACGGAAGTGTGGCAACATGAAGTCTACATAGGGTGATAGAATTAGACCAAAACCTTAGTATTATAGCACCCAAGTTACCTTAAAAACTTAGGTTTTGGAAATATGTGTGAATTAAGTAGTTGCTTTGCGATGTGCGGACAGCGATTTGACTAAATTTGACATGAAATATAAAATAAAGACGGAATTGTGGTAATCTGACGTACATATAGGTTGATAGAATAGGACCAGAACATTAGTATTATACCACCCAAGTTACCGTAAAAACTTAGGTTTTGGAAATATGGGTGATTAAAATAGTCGCTTTGCGATGTGCGGACAGCGATTCGTCTAAGTTTCACATGAAATATAAAACAAACGGAAGTGTGGTAACATGACGTACACATAGGGTGATAGAATTAGACCAAAACTTTAGTATTATACTTCCCAAGTTACCTTAAAAACATAGGATTTGGAAATATGTGTGATTAAATTAGTCGCTTTGCGATGTGCGGACTGCGATTTGACTAAGTTTGACAAGAAATATAAAATAAAAATGGAATTGTGGTAATCTTACGTACACATAGGATGATAGAATAGGACCAGAACCTTAGTATTATACCACCCAAGTTACCATTAAAACTTAGGTTTTGGAAATATGTGTGATGAAAGTAGTCGTTTTTGCGAAGTGCGGACAGCGATTTGTTTAATTTTGACATGAAATATAAAATAAATACGGAAGTGTGGCAACATGATGTACACATCGGATGATAGTATAGAACCAGAACTTTAGTTTTATACCACCTAAGTTATCTTAAAAACTTGGGTTTTGGAAATACGGGTGATTGAAGTAGTCGTTTTTGCGAAGTGCGGACAGCGATTTGTCTAGGTTTTACAAGTAATATAAAATAAAAACGGAAGTGTGGCAACATGACGTACACATAAGGTGATAGAATAGGACCAGAACTTTAGTATTATACCACCCAAGATACCGTTAAAACTTAGGTTATGGAAATATGGGTGATGAAAATAGTCGCTTTGCGATGTGCGGACAGCGTTTTGTCTAAGTTTGACATGAAACATAAATAAATACGGAAGTGTGGCAATATGACGTACACATAGGATGATAGAATAGGACAAAAACTTTAGTATTATACAACCCAAGTTACCGTTAAAACTTAGGTTTTGGAAATACGGGTGATTGAAGTAGTCGTTTTTGCGAAGTGCGGACAGCGATTTGTCTAGGTTTTACAAGAAATATAAAATAAAAACGGAAATGTGGCAACATGACGTACACATAGGGTGATAGAATAGGACAAGAACTTAGTTATTTTACCACTCAGGTTACCGTCAACACCTACGTTTGGAAAAAAACAGGTGATTAAAGTAGTCACTTTACGATGTGTGGACAGTGATCCGTCTAAGTTTGACATGAAATATAAGATAAATACGGAAGTGTGGCAACATGACGTTCACATAGGATGGTAGAATAGGACCAGAACTTTAGTATTATACCACCCGAGTTATCTTAAAAAACTTAGGTTTTGGTAATACGGGTGAATAAAGTAGTCGCTTTGCAATGTCCGGACAGCGATTTGTCTAAGTTTGACATGAAATATAAGATAAATACGGAAGTGTGGCAACATGACGTACACATCGGATGATAGTATAGGACCAGAACTTTAGTTTTATACCACCCAAGTTATCTTAAAAACTTAGGTTTTGGAAATGTGGGTTTTTAAAGCAGTCGCTTTGCGATGTGCAACCAGCGATTCGTCTAAGATCGACATGAAATATAAATTAAAAACGGAAGTGTGACAACATAACATACACATTGGGGAATAAAATAGGACCAGAAGTTTAGTACTATACCACCCAAGTTACCGTTGAAACTTAGGTTTTGGAAATATGTGTGATTTAAGTAGTCGCTATGCGATGTGCGGGCAGCGATTCGTCTAAGTTTCACATGAAATATAAAACAAACGGAAGTGTGGTAACATGACGTACACATAGCGTGATGGAATTAGATCAAAACGTTAGTATTATACCACCCAAGTTACCTTAAAAACTTGGGTTTTGGAAATATGTGTGATTAAATTAGTCGCTTTGCGATGTGTGGACAACGATACGCTTTAGTTTGACAAGAAATATAAAATAAATACGGAAGTGTGGCAATATGACGTACACATAGGTTGATAGAATAGGACCAGAACCTTAGTATTATACCACCCAAGTTACCATTAAAACTTAGGTTTTGGAAATATGTGTGATGAAAGTAGTCGTTTTTGCGAAGTGCGGACAGCGATTTGTTTAATTTTGACATGAAATATAAAATAAATACGGAAGTGTGGCAACATGATGTACACATCGGATGATAGTATAGAACCAGAACTTTAGTTTTATACCACCTAAGTTATCTTAAAAACTTGGGTTTTGGAAATACGGGTGATTGAAGTAGTCGTTTTTGCGAAGTGCGGACAGCGATTTGTCTAGGTTTTACAAGTAATATAAAATAAAAACGGAAGTGTGGCAACATGACGTACACATAAGGTGATAGAATAGGACCAGAACTTTAGTATTATACCACCCAAGATACCGTTAAAACTTAGGTTATGGAAATATGGGTGATGAAAATAGTCGCTTTGCGATGTGCGGACAGCGTTTTGTCTAAGTTTGACATGAAACATAAATAAATACGGAAGTGTGGCAATATGACGTACACATAGGATGATAGAATAGGACAAAAACTTTAGTATTATACAACCCAAGTTACCGTTAAAACTTAGGTTTTGGAAATACGGGTGATTGAAGTAGTCGTTTTTGCGAAGTGCGGACAGCGATTTGTCTAGGTTTTACAAGAAATATAAAATAAAAACGGAAATGTGGCAACATGACGTACACATAGGGTGATAGAATAGGACAAGAACTTAGTTATTTTACCACTCAGGTTACCGTCAACACCTACGTTTGGAAAAAAACAGGTGATTAAAGTAGTCACTTTACGATGTGTGGACAGTGATCCGTCTAAGTTTGACATGAAATATAAGATAAATACGGAAGTGTGGCAACATGACGTTCACATAGGATGGTAGAATAGGACCAGAACTTTAGTATTATACCACCCGAGTTATCTTAAAAAACTTAGGTTTTGGTAATACGGGTGAATAAAGTAGTCGCTTTGCAATGTCCGGACAGCGATTTGTCTAAGTTTGACATGAAATATAAGATAAATACGGAAGTGTGGCAACATGACGTACACATCGGATGATAGTATAGGACCAGAACTTTAGTTTTATACCACCCAAGTTATCTTAAAAACTTAGGTTTTGGAAATGTGGGTTTTTAAAGCAGTCGCTTTGCGATGTGCAACCAGCGATTCGTCTAAGATCGACATGAAATATAAATTAAAAACGGAAGTGTGACAACATAACATACACATTGGGGAATAAAATAGGACCAGAAGTTTAGTACTATACCACCCAAGTTACCGTTGAAACTTAGGTTTTGGAAATATGTGTGATTTAAGTAGTCGCTATGCGATGTGCGGGCAGCGATTCGTCTAAGTTTCACATGAAATATAAAACAAACGGAAGTGTGGTAACATGACGTACACATAGCGTGATGGAATTAGATCAAAACGTTAGTATTATACCACCCAAGTTACCTTAAAAACTTGGGTTTTGGAAATATGTGTGATTAAATTAGTCGCTTTGCGATGTGTGGACAACGATACGCTTTAGTTTGACAAGAAATATAAAATAAATACGGAAGTGTGGCAATATGACGTACACATAGGTTGATAGAATAGGACCAGAACATTAGTATTATACTACCCAAGTTACCGTAAAACATAGGTTTTGGAAATATGGGTGATTAAAGTAGTCGCTTTGCGTTGTGCGGACAGCGATTTGACTACGTTTGACAAGAAATATAAAATAAAAAAGGAATTGTGGTAATCTTACGTACACGTAGGATGATAGAATAGGATCAGAACTTTAGTATTATACCACCCAAGTTACCATTAAAACTGAGGTTTAGGAAATACGGGTGATTGAAGTAGTCGTTTTTGCGAAGTGCGGACAGCGATTTGTTTAAGTTTGACATGAAATATAAAATAAATACGGAAGTATGGCAACATGACGTACACATCGGATGATAGTATAGGACCAGAACGTTAGTATTATACCACCTAAGTTATCTTAAAAACTTAGGTTTTGGAAATATGGGTGATTAAAGTAGACGCTTTGCGATGTGCGGACAGCGATTCGTCTTTTTCACATGAAATATAAAAAACGGAAGTGTGGCAACATGAAGTCTACAAAGGGTGATAGAATTAGACCAAAACCTTAGTATTATAGCACCCAAGTTACCTTAAAAACTTAGGTTTTGGAAATATGTGTGAATTAAGTAGTTGCTTTGCGATGTGCGGACAGCGATTTGACTAAATTTGACATGAAATATAAAATAAAGACGGAATTGTGGTAATCTGACGTACATATAGGTTGATAGAATAGGACCAGAACATTAGTATTATACCACCCAAGTTACCGTAAAAACTTAGGTTTTGGAAATATGGGTGATTAAAATAGTCGCTTTGCGATGTGCGGACAGCGATTCGTCTAAGTTTCACATGAAATATAAAACAAACGGAAGTGTGGTAACATGACGTACACATAGGGTGATAGAATTAGACCAAAACTTTAGTATTATACTTCCCAAGTTACCTTAAAAACATAGGATTTGGAAATACGTGTGATTAAATTAGTCGCTTTGCGATGTGCGGACTGCGATTTGACTAAGTTTGACATGAAATATAAAATAAAAATGGAATTGTGGTAATCTTACGTACACATAGGATGATAGAATAGGACCAGAACCTTAGTATTATACCACCCAAGTTACCATTAAAACTTAGGTTTTGGAAATATGTGTGATGAAAGTAGTCGTTTTTGCGAAGTGCGGACAGCGATTTGTTTAATTTTGACATGAAATATAAAATAAATACGGAAGTGTGGCAACATGATGTACACATCGGATGATAGTATAGAACCAGAACTTTAGTATTATACCACCTAAGTTATCTTAAAAACTTGGGTTTTGGAAATACGGGTGATTGAAGTAGTCGTTTTTGCGAAGTGCGGACAGCGATTTGTCTAGGTTTTACAAGTAATATAAAATAAAAACGGAAGTGTGGCAACATGACGTACACATAAGGTGATAGAATAGGACCAGAACTTTAGTATCATACCACCCAAGTTATCTTAAAAAACTTAGGTTTTGGTAATACGGGTGAATAAAGTAGTCGCTTTGCAATGTCCGGACAGCGATTTGTCTAAGTTTGACATGAAATATAAAATAAACACGGAAGTTTCGAAACAAGACGTACACATAAGATGATAGTATAGGACCAGAACTTTAGTATTATACCACCCAAGTTACCGTTAAAACTTAGGTTTTGGAAATATGGGTTTTTAAAGCAGTCGCTTTGCGATGTGCAACCAGCGATTCGTCTAAGATCGACATGAAATATAAAATAAAAACGGAAGTGTGACAACATAACATACACATAGGGTAATAAAATAGGACCAGAATTTGGATCTGCCGGGGACTGATCTCAGAAGTGCCACATCACCAATGATTTTCAAAGCGTCTTTGTATTCGGAGTTTGACAGTCCACATTTTCTGTGAAAATGGATATTTTCCGATTCGCTCTCTTGGAATAAAATGACGCCTCTACCCTTACGGGGAAGAGAGTACCGAGAGCACCATTTCTCATACTCTTATTGCTGTAAGATATTTCTTAATTTTTTTGAAGAGAAACGTTTTGAATCATAAACTTCTCTACTTAATCCTAATTTATCTATACAAACTTCATTTTCTTCATTAAAATTTTTGTACAGCTCAATGTATGGGTCCTTAATTTTTTCGATCACATTGTTTATGTTAATCTGTTGAATTTGAGCTTCCCAAGCTGCTTTTATCATCCCCAATCCTTTATTTCTTCTTGAAGTGTATAGCTTAGAGTTTGCCAGATCGGCAGGTGGATCTAAAATTTCTTTTACTGAAGATCGAATAATTAAGTCAATATCGTTTAAGAAATCGAGGTTTAGTTTGTTAGTCGGAGCCGTTTGAAAAGGGAAAATGAGCGAAGGCCAGACATAAGTGTTTAAAATATTTAATTTCTGGTCACTTTTTAAATATGGTGATGTGGTTAGTTTTTGTATTTTCTTGGTCAAATTGTTTATAACTTTCTTTTTGTCAAATACAATTTCATTTTCAAAATTGATTCCCAAGTATTTTATTGTTTCACCATTTTTTATTGATTCCATTTTGAAGCCTTCAATATGGTACAATTCTGATTGTAATTCACCCTTTTGTATATGAATTATTTTAGTTTTATTAATATTTAAATTTAGGCCAATCTGAGAAAATAATTGCACAATCATATCGTACTGAATCATTAGGGACTCTTTGCTATTAGCAATTAGCACTGTGTCATCTGCAAAACCTAATATGTTTACTGCTGGTAATGATTCATGTACTTTAAAACCATATTCTTCTTTGATTGACATTTCTGACATATTTTCTAAAATATGATTTATCGACAAATTATACAGAGTGGGAGATAATGGAGCTCCTTGTAAAACCCCTCTCTTAATATTTATAGTTTTTGTTTTTCCTTTAATTGTCTCGATTTGAGTGGTGTTTTCTTTTTGCAGATCATTAATTATTATTTTTAATTGCTTTTGGTATTGGCATTGATTCTAATACCTTATTGATATGATCGTGACCGACATGGTCGTACGCCTTCTCAATGTCGAGGAACATTACTGAACAATCTTGTTTATTTTCTTTGGCTGAATATAAAACAGAATTAAGTATGTTCGCATTTATATGTGTTCCTGGAACTGTTGTAAACCCTTTTTGTGCAGGATGAAATGATATGTATTCTTTTAGCCTTTTGTCAAATATTCTTTCGAAAACTCTCCGGAGTAAGGAACATATTGTGATTGGCCTCCAATTGTTTATGTCATTATTGACCCCACCTTTGTTCAACAAAATAGTTTTAGCTTTCTTAAATGTAAGTGGTACATTGTTTTCTCCAGAATGAATTTTAGAATAAATTAATGATAAAATTTTTGGTACATATTTATTTTTTATCGCTCTCATTATCACTTGATCTGGTCCAGGTGCTGTGTCCACTTTAATTTTGCCATTGCTTGATATACCTCAATATCAGAAATTATTGTTATATATTCAACATCAATTTTTTCAATACTGTACTCGTCAGGAACGTCATATTCGGTTCGAACGTTGTTATTGGCAATTGAAAATCTATTAGAAAATGCAGCATGAATATCTTTCAAATCTATTTCACACCCTTTTGTCTCTTCATCCATGACTCTTCTTACTGCCTTTCTCCGTCTATTATAATATTCATATTGAGTTACTTCATAGTTATACTTTTCTTTCCTTTTCTTTCAGTCATTTCTCTTTTTTCTTTCTGGGTTTGAACTTTCCTTGTATGTTTTGTTTAATTTTATGTCTTTTTTCTTCTTTCTTAATTCATAATATTTTTTAGCTGGGTGTTTAGGACCTGGGAGAATGTCTATAGAATTCGATAAAAATTTAGTAAAGTCACTAAAACTTGAATTAAAGTCATTCTGCTCCATTTTGTTTGAAAAAATACTTAACCATTTTATGTATTGTTCTTGTAGAATGGATGGAGTTTTAAATTTTGTATTGCTTGTCTTTACTATTCTTGTGCTTGTATTGTTGTCAGTTAACGTTGGTTCATTTATTTTATTAATATTATTTGCATTGGAAATGTTGTTATTACTACTAAGTTTTGTTATCCCATCTGGTTGAGTTTCTTTATATTTTGCATTTATTTTGTCTCTTTGAATATTCGGATGTGATTTGGCGACATGTAAAGATAAGCCTTTCGTAGAGGTTAAGATTTTTCCCCATTCATGACATGTACCTTTATTTGGATTATTGTTATCCGAAGTTGAATTGAATTTAGTTTTTACTTTATGAATCTTACATTTAACATCTTTAGACATTGTAGTAGGGATACAAGTATTACTGATCTTATCATATATTTCATTCTTTTGATTAATTTTACTGACTATACTTTCATTTGGAATCAAAAGTTCAAAGTGACCACAATGTGCTAAGCCGGTTAAAAGAAAATAAGCAGTAAGTTTATGAGTTGATCTTGTTATTACTGTTGGTTTTTTATCCAAATAAATAATTCTAGTTTTATAGTGTTTTGTTTCATAAAAAATGTTTCATGAGCGATTTGTCAAATTTTGACATGAAATATAAAATAAAAACGGAAGTGTGGTAATCTGACGTTTACATAGGGTGAAAGAATAAGACCAGGACTTTAGTACTATACCACCCAAGTTACCGTTAAAACTTAGGTCTTGGAAATACGGGTGATTAAAGTAGTCGCTTTGCGATGTGCGGACAGCGATTTGACTAGGTTTGACATGAAATATAAAATGAAAACGGAATTGTGGAAACATTACGTACACATAGGATGATAGTATAGGACCAGAACTTTAGTATTATACCACCCAAGTTACCGTTAAAACTTAGGTTTTGGAAATATGGGTGATTAAAGTAGTTGCTTTGCGATATGCGGACAGCGCTTTGTCTAAGTTTGACATGAAATATAAAAATAAATACGGAAGTTAGGAAACATGACGTACACATAGGATGATAGTATAGGACCAGAACCTTAGTATTGCACCACCAAAATTACTGTTAAAACTTAGGTTTTGGAAATATGGGTGATTAAAGTAGTCGCTTTGCGATGTGCGGACAGCGATTTGTCTATATTTGTCATGAAATATAAAAATAAATACGGAAGTGTGGAAACATGGCGTAGACATAGGATGATAGTATAGGACGTGAACTTTAGTATTATACCTCCAAAGTTTCAGTTAAAACTTAGGTTTTGGAAATATGGGTGATTAAAATATTCGCTTTGCGA
The DNA here is from genome assembly GCA_035578135.1 of Flexamia atlantica. Taxonomy (NCBI): domain Eukaryota; kingdom Metazoa; phylum Arthropoda; class Insecta; order Hemiptera; family Cicadellidae; genus Flexamia; species Flexamia atlantica. Next base: position 111,982 of record JAQJVK010000003.1, on the reverse strand, counting down.
TTTGTGGAGAGCGATCCGTCTAAGTTTGACATGAAATATAAAATAAATACCGAAGTTTGGCAACATTACGTACACGTATGATGATAGAATAGAACCTGAACTTTAGTATTGTACCAACCAAGTTACCTTAAAAACCTAGGTTTTGGAAATATGGGTGATAAAAGTAGTTGCTTTGCGATGTGCGGACAGCGATTTGTCTAATTTTGACATGAAATATAAAATAAAAACGGAAGTGTGACAACAATACGTACACATAGGGTGATAGAATAGGACCAGAACTTTAGTATTATACCACCCAAGTTACCGTTAAAACTTAAGTTTTGGAAATATGGGTGATTAAAATAGCCGTTTTGCGATTTGCGGACAGCGATCCGTCTAAGTTTCACATGAAATATAAAATAAATACGGGAGTTTAGCAGCATGACGTACACATAGGATGAAAGAATGGGACCAGAGCGTTAGTATTATACCACCCAAGTTACCGTTGAAACTTAGGTTTTGGAAATATGGGTGATTAAAATAGTCGCTTTGCGATGTGCAGACAGAGATTCGTCTAAGTTTCACATGAAATATAAAAAAAACGGAAGTGTGGTAACATGACGTACACATAGGGTGATAGAATTAGAACAAAACTTTAGTATTATACTTCCCAAGTTACCTTAAAAACATAGGATTTGGAAATATGTGTGATTAAATTAGTACTTACTGGTGATTGAAGTAGTCGCTTCGCGATGTGCGGACAGCGATTCGTCTAATTTTCACATGAAATATAAAAAAACGGAAGTGTGGCAACATGTCGTACACGTCTTACGTTTGGGGAAAACAGGTGATTAAAGTAGTCACTTTGCGATGTGCGGACAGTGATCTGTCTAAGTTAGACATGAAATATAAAAGAAAAAGGGACGTGTGGGAACATGACATACACATAGGGTGATAGAATTATACCAAAACTTTAGTATTATACCACCCAAGTTACCTTAAATACTTAGGTTTTGGAAATATGTGTGATTAAAGTAGTCGCTTTGCCATGTGCGGACAGCGATTTGACTAAGTTTGACATGTCATATAAAATAAACAACGAAGTGTGGAAACATGACGTACACATAGGATGATAGAATGGGACCAGAACTTTAGTATTTTACCACCCAAGTTACCATTAAAACTTAGGTTTTGGAAATATGGGTGATAAAATTAGTCGCTTTGCGATGTGTGGACAACGATCCGCTTAAGTTTGACAAGAAATATAAAAGAAATATGGAAGTGTGGCAGTATGACGTACACATAGGGTCATAGAATAGGACCAGAACATTAGTATTATACCACCCAAGTTACCGTTAAATCTCAGGTTTTGGAAATACGGGTGATCAAAGTAGTCGCTTTGAGATATGCGGACAGCGATTTGTCTACGTTTAACATAAAATTTAAATTAATACGGAAGTGTGGCAACATGACGTACACATAGCATGATAGAATAGGACCAGATATTTAGTATTATTCCACCCAAGTTACCGTTAAAAATTAGGTTTTGGAAATATGGGTGGTTAAGTAGTCGCTTTGCGATGTGCGGACCGCGATTTGACTAAGTTTGATATGAAATATAAAATAAAAACGGAATTGTGGTAATCTGACGTACACATAGGGTGATAGTATAGGACCAAAACTTTAGTATTATACCACCCAAGTTACCATTAAAACTTGGAAATACGGGTGATTGAAGTAGTCGTTTTTGCGAAGTGCGGACAGCGATTTGTCTAAGTTTGACATGAAATATAAAAGTAAAGGGACGTGTGGGAACATGACATACACATAGGGTGATAGAATTAGACCAAAACTTTAGAATTATACCACCCAAGTTACCTTAAAAACTTAGGTTTTGGAAATATGTGTGATTAAAGTGGTCGTTTGCGATGTGCGGACGGCGATTTGACTAAGTTTGACATGTCATATAAAATAAACAAGGAATTGTGGAAACATGGCGTACACATAGGATGATTGAACGGGATCAGAACTGTAGTATTTTACCACCCAAGTTACCATTAAAACTTAGGTTTTGGAAATATGGTTGATTAAATTAGTCGCTCTGCGATGTGTGGGCAACGATCCACTTTAGTTTAACAAGTAATATAAAATAAATACGGAAGTGTGGCAGTATGACGTACACATAGGGTGATAGAATAGGACCAGAACATTAATATTATACCACCCAAGTTACCGTTAAAACTTAGGTTTTGGAAATACGGGTGATCAAAGTAGTCGCTTTGACATGTGCGGACAGCGCTTTGTCTAGGTTTACCATGAAATATAAAAATAAATACGGAAGTGTGGAAACATGACGTACACATAGAATGATAGTATAGGACCAGAACTTTAGTATTATACCACCCAAGTTACCGTTAAAACTTAGGTTTTGAAATATGGGTGATTAAATTAGTCGCTTTGCGATGTGTGGACAACGATTAGCTTTAGTTTGACAAGAAATATAAAATAAATACGAAAGTGTGGCAGCATAACGTTCACATAGGGTGATAGAATAGGACCATAACATTAGTATTATACTACCCAAGTTACCGTAAAAACTTAGGTTTTTGAAATATGGGTGATTAAAGTAGTCGCTTTGCGATGTGCGGACAGCGATTTGACTAAGTTTGACATGAAATATACAAAATAAAAACGGAATTGTGGTAATCTTACTTACACATAAGATGATAGAATAGGACCAGAACTTTAGTATTATACCACCCAAGTTACCATTAAAACTTACTTTTTGGAAATACGAGTGATTGAAGTAGTCGTTTTTGCGAAGTGCGGACAGCGATTTGTTTAAGTTTAACATGAAATATAAAATAAATACGGAAGTGTGGCAACATGACGTACACATCGGATGATAGAATAACTTTAGTATTATACCACCCAAGTTACCGATAAATCTTAGGTTTTGGAAATATGGGTGATTAAAGTAGTCGCTTTGCGATGTGCGGACAGCGATTTGTCTAAGTTAAACATTAAATTTAAATAAATACGGAAGTGAGGAAACATGACGTACACATCGGATGATAGTATAGGACCAGAAGTTAAGTATTATACCAGCCAAGTTACCGTTAAAACTTAGGTTTTGGAAATATGGGTGATTAAAGTAGTCGCTTTGAGATGTGCGGACAGCGTTTTGACTAAGTTTGACATGAAATATAAAATAAAAACGGAATTGTGGCAACATGACGTACACATCGGATGATAGTATAGGACCAGAACTTTAGTATTATACCACCTAAGTTATCTTAAAAACTTAGGTTTGGGAAATATTGGTGATTAAAGTAGTCGCTTTTCGATGTGCGGACAGCGATTCGTCTGTTTCACATGAAATATAAAAAAACGGAAGTGTGGAAACATGAAGTCTACATAGGGTGATAGAATTAGACCAAAAATTTAGTATTGTAGCACCCAAGTTACCTTAAAAACTTAGGTTTAGGAAATATGTGTGATTTAATTAGTTGCTTTCCGATGTGCGGACATTCATTTGACTAAGTTTGACATGAAATATAAAACAAACGGAAGTGTGGTAACATGACGTACACATAGGGTGATAGAATTAGAACAAAACTTTAGTATTATACCACCCAAGTTACCGTAAAAACTTAGGTTTTGGAAATATGTGTGATTAAATTAGTCGCTTTACGATGTTCGGACCTCGATTTGACTAAGTTTGACATGAAATATAAAATAAAAATGGAATTGTGGTAATCTGACGTACACATATGATGATAGTATAGGACCAGAACTTTAGTATTATACCACCCAAGTTACCGTTAAAACTTAGGTTTTGAAATATGGGTGATTAAATTAGTCGTTTTGCGATGTGTGGACAACGATCCGCTTTAGTTTGACAAGAAATATAAAATAAATACGAAAGTGTGGCAGCATAACGTTCACATATGGTAATAGAATAGGAATATAACATTAGTATTATACTACCCAAGTTACCGTAAAAACTTAGGTTTTTGAAATATGGGTGATTAAAGTAGTCGCTATGCGATGTGCGGACAGCGATTTGACTAAGTTTACATGAAATACAAAATAAAAACGGAATTGTGGTAATCTTAGGTTTTGGAAATATGGGTGATTAAAATAGTCGCTTTGCGATGTGCGGACAGAGATTCGTCTAAGTTTCACATGAAATATAAACCAAACGGAAGTGTGGTAACATGACGTACACATAGGATGATAGAATAGGACCATAACTTTAGTATTATACCACCCAAGTTACCATTAAAACTTAGGTTTTGGAAATACGGGTGATTGAAGTAGTCGTTTTTGCGAAGTGCGGACAGCGATTTGTTTAAGTTTGACATGAAATATAAAATAAATACGGAAGTTGGGCAACATGACGTACACATCGGATGATAGTATAGGACCAGACCTTTAGTATTATACCACCTAAGTTATCTTAAAAACTTAGTTTTTGGAAATATGGGTTTTTAAAGTAGTCGCTTTGCGATGTGCGGCCAGCGATTCGTCTAAGTTCGACATGAAATATAAAATAAAAACGGAAGTTTGACAACATAACATACACATAGGGTAATAAAATAGGACCAGAATTCTAGTACTATACCACCCAAGTTACCGTTAAAACTTAGGTTTTGGAAATATGGGTGATTAAATAAGTCGCTTTGCGATGTGCGGACAGCGATTCGTATAAGTTTCACATGAAATATAAAAAAAACGGAAGTTTGGCAACATGAAGTACACATAGGGTGATAGAATTAGACCAAAACTTTAGAATTATAGCACCCAAGTTACCTTAAAAACTTAGGTTTTGGAAATATATGTGATTTAAGTAGTTGCTTTCCGATGTGCGGACAGCGATTTGACTAAGTTTGTCATGAAATATAAAATAAAAACGGACCACCCAAGTTACCGTTAAAACTTAGGTTTTGGAAATATGGTGATTAAAATAGTGGCTTGGCGAAGTGCGGACAGCGATTCGTCTAAGTTTCACATGAAATATAAAAACAACGGAAGTGTGGCAACATGACGTACACATAGGTTGATGGAATAGGACCAGAACTTAAGTATATTACCACTCAGGTTACCGTTAAAACTTACGTTTGGGAAAAACAGGTGATTAAAGTAGTCACTTTGCTATGTGCGATCCGTCTAAGTTTGACATGAGATATAAAAGAAAAACGGGAGTGTGGGAACATGACGTACACATAGGGTGATAGAATTAGACCAAAACTTTAGTATCATACCACCCAAGTTACCTTAAAAACTTAGGCTTTAGAAATATGGGTGATTAAATTAGTCGCTTTGCGATGTGTTGACAACGATCCGCTTTTGTTCGACAAGAAATATAAAATAAATACGGAAGTGTGGCAATATGACGTAGACATAGGTTGATAGAATAGGACCAGAACATTAGTATTATACCACCCAAGTTACCGATAAAACTTAGGTTTTGGAAATATGGTGATTATAATAGTCGCTTTGCGATGTGCGTACAGCCATTCGTCTAAATTTCACATGAAGTGTAAAAAAACGGAAGAGTGGCAGCATGACGTACACATAGGTTGATGGAATAGGACCAGAACGTAAGTATATTACCACTCAGGTTACCGTCAAAACTTACGTTTGGGAAAAACAGGTGATTAAAGTAGTCACTTTGCTATGTGCGGACAGTGATCCGTCTAAGTATGACATGAAATATAAAATAAAAACGGAAGTGTGGCAATCCGTCGTTTACATAGTGTGATAGAATAAGACCAGGACCTTTGTATTATACCACCCAAGTTACCGTTAAAACTTAGGTTTTGGAAATACGTGTAATCAAAGTAGTCGCTTTACGATGTGCGGACAGCGATTTGTCTAAGTTAAACATAACATTTAAATAAATACGGAAGTGTGGCAACATGACGTACACATCGGATGATAGTATATTAGCAGAACTTTAGTATTATACCACCCAAGTTATCTTAAAAACTTAGGTTTTGGAAATATGGGTTTTTAAAGTAGTCGCTTTGCAATGTGCGGCCAGCGATTCGTCTAGGTTCGACCTGAAATATAAAATAAAAACGGAAGTGTGACAACATAACATACACATAAGGTAATAAAATAGGACCAGAATTCTAGTACTATACCACCCAAGTTACCGATAGAACTTAGGTTTTGGAAATATGGGTGATTAAAGTAGTCGCTTTGCGATGTGCGGAGAGCGATTCGTCTAAGTTTCACATGAAATATAAAAAAAACGGAAGTGTGGCAACATGACTACACATAGGGTGATAGAATTAGACCAAAACTTTAGTATTATAGCACCCAAGTTAACTTAAAAACTTAGGTTTTGGGAATATGTGTGATTTAAGTAGTTGCTTTCCGATGTGCGGACAGCAATTTGTCTAAGTTTGACATGAAATATAAAATAAAAACGGAAGTTTGGAAACATGACGTACACATAGGATGATAGTATAGGACCAGAATTTAAGTATTATACCACCCAAGTTACCGTTAAAACTTAGGTTTTGGAAATATGGGTGATTAAATTAGTCGCTTTCCGATGTGCGGACAGCGCTTTGTCTAAGTTTGGCATGAAATATAAAAAAAATACGAAAGTGTGGAAACATGACGTACACATAGGATGATAGTATAGGACCAGAACTTTAGTATTATACCACCCAAGTTACAGTTAAAACTTAGGTTTTGGAAATATTGTGATTAAAATAATCGCTTGGCGAAGTGCGGACAGCGATTCGTCTGTTTCACATGAAATATAAAAAAACGGAATTGTGGCAACATGAATTCCACATAGGGTGATAGAATTAGACCAAAACTTTAGTATTATAGCACCCAAGTTACCTTAAAAACTTAGTTTTAGGAAATATGTGTGATTTAAGTAGTTGCTTTGTGATGTGCGGACAGCGATTTGACTAAGTTTGACATGAAATATAAAATAAAGACGGAATTGTGGTAATCTGACGTACACATAGGTTGATAGAATAGGACCAGAACTTTAGTATTATACCACACCAGTTACCATTAAATCTTAGGTTTTGGAAATATGGGTGATTGAAGTAGTCGTTTTTGCGAAGTGCGGACAGCGATTTGTCTAAGTTTGACATGAAATATAAAATAAAAACGGAAGTTTGGAAACATGACGTACACATAGGATGATAGTATAGGACCAGAACTTAAGTATTATACCACTCAAGTTACCGTTAAAACTTAGGTTTTGGAAATATGGGTGATTAAAGTAGTCGCTTGGCGAAGTGCGGACAGCGATTCGTCTGTTTCACATGAAATATAAAAAAACGGAATTGTGGCAACATGAATTCCACATAGGGTGATAGAATTAGACCAAAACTTTAGTATTATAGCACCCAAGTTACCTTAAAAACTTAGGTTTAGGAAATATGTGTGATTTAAGTTGTTGCTTTGCGATGTGCGGACAGAGATTTGTCTAAGTTTGACATGAAATATAAAAATAAATACGGAATTGTGGAAACATGACGTACACATAGGATGATAGTATAGGACAAGAACCTTAGTATTATACCACTCAGGTTACCGTCAAAACTTAAGTTTGGGAAAAACAGGTGATTAAAGTAGTCACTTTGCTATGTGCGGTCCGTGATCCGTCTGACATGAAATATAAAAAAAGGAAGTGTGGCAGCATGACGTTTACATGGTTGATGGAATAGGACCAGAACTTAAGTATTTTACCACTCAGGTTACCGCCAAAACTTACGTTTGGGAATAACAGATGATTAAAGTAGTCACTTTACTATGTGTGGACAGTGATCCGTCTAAGTTTGACATGAAATATAAAATAAAAACGGAAGTGTGGCAATCCGACGTTTACATAGGGTGATAGAATAAGGCCAGGACATTTGTATTATACCACCCAAGTTACCGTTAAAACGTAGGTTTTGGAAATACGGGTGATGAAAGTAGTCGCTTTGCGATGTGCGGACAGCGATTCGTCTAATTTTCACATGAAATATAAAAAAAACGGAAGTGTGGCAATCTGACGTTTACATAGGGTGATAGAATAAGGCCAGGACCTTTGCATTATACCACCCAAGTTACCGTTAAAACGTAGGTTTTGGAAATACGCGTGATCAAAGTAGTCGCTTTGACATGTGCGGACAGCGCTTTGTCTAAGTTTGACATGAAATATAAAATAAATACGGAAGTGTGACGACATAACATACACATAGGGTAATAATATAGGACCAAAATTCTAGTACTATACCACCCAAGTTACCGTTAAAACTAAGGTTTTGGAAATATGGGTGTTTAAAGTAGTCGCTTTGCGATGTGCGGACAGCGATTTGACTAAGTTTGACATGAAATATAAAATAAAATTGGAATTGTGGTAATCTTACGAACACATAGGATGATAGAATAGGACCAGAACTTTAGTATTATACCACCCAAGTTACCATTAATACTCAGGTTTTGGAAATACGGGTGATTGAAGTAGTCGTTTTTGCGAAATGCGGACAGTGATTTGTTTAAGTTTGACATGAAATATAAAATACATACGGAAGTGTGGCAACATGACGTACACATCGGATGATAGTATAGGACCAGAACTTTAGTATTATACCACCTAAGTTATCTTAAAAACTTAGGTTTAGGAAATATGTGTGATTTAAGTTGTTGCTTTGCGATGTGCGGACAGCGATTTGACTGTTTGACATGAAATATAAAATAAAGACGGAATTGTGGTAATCTGACTTACACATAGGGTGATAGAATAGGACCAGAACTTTAGTTTTATACCACCCAAGTTATCGTTAAATCTTAGGTTTTGGAAATACGGGTGATTGAAGTAGTCGTTTTTGCGAAGTGCGGACAGCGATTTGTCTAAGTTTGACATGAAATATAAAATAAAAACGGAAGTTTGGAAATATGACCTACACATAGGATGATAGTATAGAACCAGAACTTAAGTATTATACCACCCAAGTTACCGTAAAAACTTAGGTTTTGGAAATATGGGTGATTAAAGTAGTCGCTTTGCGATGTGCGGACAGCGATTTGACATGAAATATAAAATAAAATTGGAATTGTGGTAATCTTACGTACACATATGATGATAGAAAAGGACCAGAAATTTAGTATTATACCACCCAAGTTACCATTAAAACTTAGGTTTTGGAAATACGGGTAATTGAAGTTGTCGTGATTTGTTTAAGTTTGACATGAAATATAAAATACATACGGAAGTGTGGCAACATGACGTACACATCGGATGATAGTATAGGACCAGAACTTTAGTATTATACCACCTAAGTTATCTTAAAAACTTAGGTTTTGGATATATGGGTGATTAAAGTAGTCGCTTTGCGATGTGCGGACAGCGATTCGTCTGTTTTACATGAAATATAAAAAAACGGAGGTGTGGCCACATGAAGTCTACATAGGGTGATAGAATTAGACCAAAACCTTAGTATTATACTTCCCAAGTTACCTTAAAAACATAGGATTTGGAAATATGTGTGATTAAATTAGTCGCTTTGCGATGTGCGGGCCGCGATTTGACTAAGTTTGACATGAAATATAAAATAAAAATGGAATTGTGGTAATCTGACGTACATATAGGATGATAGTATAGGACCAGAACTTTAGTATTATACCACCCAAGTTACCGTTAAAACTTAGGTTTTGGAAATATGGATGACTAAAGTAGTCGCTTCGCGATGTGCGGACAGCGATTCGTATAATTTTCACATGAAATATAATAAAAACGGACGCGAGGCAACTTGACGTACACAAAGGGTGATGGAATAGGACCAGAACTTAAGTATTTTACCACTCAGGTTACCGTCAAAACTTTGGTTTTGGAAATATGGGTGATTAAATTAGTCGATCCGCTTTAGTTTGACAAGAAATATAAAATAAATACGGAAGTGTGGCAACATGACGTACACATAGGTTGATGGAATAGGACCAGAACTTAAATATTTTACCACTCAGGTTACCGTTAAAACTTACGTTTGGGAAAAACAGGTGATTAAAGTAGTCACTTTGCTATGTGCGATCCGTCTCAGTTTGACATGAAATATAAAAGAAAAACGGGAGTGTGGGAACATGACGTACACATAGGGTGATAGAATTAGACCAAAACTTTAGTATTATACCACCCAAGTTACCTTAAAAACTTAGGCTTTGGAAATATGGGTGATTAAATTAGTCGCTTTGCGATGTGTTGACAGCGATTCGTATAATTTTCACATGAAATATAATAAAAACGGACGCGAGGCAACTTGACGTACACAAAGGGTGATGGAATAGGACCAGAACTTAAGTATTTTACCACTCAGGTTACCGTCAAAACTTTGGTTTTGGAAATATGGGTGATTAAATTAGTCGATCCGCTTTAGTTTGACAAGAAATATAAAATAAATACGGAAGTGTGGCAACATGACGTACACATAGGTTGATGGAATAGGACCAGAACTTAAATATTTTACCACTCAGGTTACCGTTAAAACTTACGTTTGGGAAAAACAGGTGATTAAAGTAGTCACTTTGCTATGTGCGATCCGTCTCAGTTTGACATGAAATATAAAAGAAAAACGGGAGTGTGGGAACATGACGTACACATAGGGTGATAGAATTAGACCAAAACTTTAGTATTATACCACCCAAGTTACCTTAAAAACTTAGGCTTTGGAAATATGGGTGATTAAATTAGTCGCTTTGCGATGTGTTGACAGCGATTCGTATAATTTTCACATGAAATATAATAAAAACGGACGCGAGGCAACTTGACGTACACAAAGGGTGATGGAATAGGACCAGAACTTAAGTATTTTACCACTCAGGTTACCGTCAAAACTTAGGTTTTGGAAATATGGGTGATTAAATTAGTCGATCCGCTTTAGTTTGACAAGAAATATAAAATAAATACGGAAGTGTGGCAATATGACGTACACATAGGTTGATAGAATAGGACCAGAACATTAGTATTATACCACCCAAGTTATCTTAAAAACTTAGGTTTTGGAAATATGGGTTTTTAAAGTAGTCGCTTTGCTATGTGCGGCCAGCGATTCGTCTATGTTCGACATGAAATATAAAATAAAAACGGAAGTGTGACAACATAACATACACATAGGGCAATAAAATAGGATCAGAATTATAGTACTATAGCACCCAAGTTACCGTTAAAACTTAGGTTTTGGATATATGGGTGATTATAATAGTCGTTTTGCGACGTGCGGACAGCCATTCGTCTAAATTTCAAATGAAATGTAAAAAAACGGAAGTGTGGCAGCATGAGGTACACATAGGTTGATGGAATAGGACCAGAACTTAAGTATTTTACCACTCAGGTTACCGTCAAAACTTACGTTTGGGAAAAACAGGTGATTTAAGTAGTCACTTTGCTATGTGCGGACAGTGATCCGTCTAAGTTTGACATGAAATATAAAATAAAAACGGAAGTGTGGCAATCCGACGTTTACATAGGGTGATAGAATAAGACCAGGAACTTTGTATTATACAAACCAAGTTACCGTTAAAACGTAGGTTTTGGAAATACGGGTGATGAAAGTAGTCGCTTTGCGATGTGCGGACAGCGATTCGTCTAATTTTCACATGAAATATAAAAAAAACGGAAGTGTGGCAATCCGACGTTTACATAGGGTGATAGAATAAGACCAGGACTTTTGTATTATACCACCCAAGTTATCGTTAAAACGTAGGTTTTGGAAATACGGGTGATCAAAGTAGTCGCTTTGACATATGCGGACAGCGCTTTGTCTAAGTTTGACATGAAATATAAAAATAAATACGGAAGTGTGGAAACATGATATTATAGCACCCAAGTTACCTTAAAACTTAGGTTTTGGAAATATGTGTGATTTAAGTAGTTGCTTTGCGATGTGCGGACAGCGATTTGACTAAATTTGACATGAAATATAAAATAAAGACGGAATTGTGGTAATCTGATGTACACATAGGTTGATAGAATAGGACCAGAACATTAGTATTATACCACCCAAGGTACCGTAAAAACTTAGGTTTTGGAAATATGGGTTATTAAATTAGTCGCTTTGCGATGTGCGGACAGCGATTTGTCTAATTTCGACATAAAATATAAAAAATAAGGACGTAAGTGTGGCAATCTGACGTTTACATAGGGTGATAGAATAAGACCAGGACTTTAGTACTATACCACCCAAGTTACCGTTAAAACTTAGGTTTTGGAAATACGGGTGATCAAAGTAGTCGCTTTGCGATGTGCGGACAGCGATTTGTCTAAGTTAAACATAAAATTTAAATAATTACGGAAGTGTGGCAACATGACGTACACATCGGATGATAGTATAGGACCGGAACATTTGTATTATACTACCCAAGTTATCTTAAAAACTTAGGTTTTGGAAATATGGGTGATTAAAGTAGTCGCTTTGCGATGTGCGGCCAGCGATTCGTCTAAGTTTGACATGAAATATAAAATTAAATCGGAAGTATGGAAACATGACAAACACATAGGATGATAGTATTGGACCAGAATTTAAGTATTATACCACCCAAGATACCGTTAAAACTTAGGTTGTGGAAATATGGGTGATTAAAGTAGTCGCTTTGCGATGTGCGGACAGCGCTTTGTCTATGATTGACATGAAATATAAAAATAAATACGGAAGTGTGGAAACATGGCGTACGCAGACGATGATAGTATAGGACAAGAACTTTAGTATTATACCACCAAAGTTACCGTTAAAACTTAGGTTATGGAAATATGGGTGATTAAAATAGTCGCTTTGCGATGTGCGGACAGCGATTTGACTAAGTTTGACATGAAATATAAAATAAAGACGGAATTGTGGTAATCTGACGTACACATAGGGTGATAGAATAGGACCAGAACTTTAGTATTATAGTACACAAGTTACCATTAAAACTTAGGTTTTGGAAATACGGGTGATTGAAGTAGTCGTTTTTGCGAAGTGCGGACAGCGATTTGTCTAAGTTTGACATGAAATATAAAATGAAAACGGAAGTTTGGAAACATGACGTACACATAGGATGATAGTATAGGACCAGAACTTAAGTATTATACCACTCAAGTTACCGTTAAAACTTAGGTTTTGGAAATATGGGTGATTAAAGTAGTCGCTTGGCGAAGTGCGGACAGCGATTCGTCTGTTTCACATGAAATATAAAAAAACGGAATTGTGGCAACATGAATTCCACATAGGGTGATAGAATTAGACCAAAACTTTAGTATTATAGCACCCAAGTTACCTTAAAAACTTAGGTTTAGGAAATATGTGTGATTTAAGTAGTTGCTTTGCGATGTGCGGACAGAGAATTGTCTAAGTTTGACATGAAATATAAAAATAAATACGGAATTGTGGAAACATGACGTACACATAGGATGATAGTATAGGACAAGAACCTTAGTATTATACCACTCAGGTTACCGTCAAAACTTAAGTTTGGGAAAAACAGGTGATTAAAGTAGTCACTTTGCTATGTGCGGTCCGTGATCCGTCTGACATGAAATATAAAAAAAGGAAGTGTGGCAGCATGACGTTTACATGGTTGATGGAATAGGACCAGAACTTAAGTATTTTACCACTCAGGTTACCGCCAAAACTTACGTTTGGGAAAAACAGATGATTAAAGTAGTCACTTTACTATGTGTGGACAGTGATCCGTCTAAGTTTGACATGAAATATAAAATAAAAACGGAAATTTGGCAATCCGAAGTTTACATAGGGTGATAGAATAAGGCCAGGACATTTGTATTATACCACCCAAGTTACCGTTAAAACGTAGGTTTTGGAAATACGGGTGATGAAAGTAGTCGCTTTGCGATGTGCGGACAGCGATTCGTCTAATTTTCACATGAAATATAAAAAAAACGGAAGTGTGGCAATCTGACGTTTACATAGGGTGATAGAATAAGGCCAGGACTTTTGCATTATACCACCCAAGTTACCGTTAAAACGTAGGTTTTGGAAATACGCGTGATCAAAGTAGTCGCTTTGACATGTGCGGACAGCGCTTTGTCTAAGTTTGACATGAAATATAAAATAAATACGGAAGTGTGACGACATAACATACACATAGGGTAATAATATAGGACCAAAATTCTAGTACTATACCACCCAAGTTACCGTTAAAACTAAGGTTTTGGAAATATGGGTGTTTAAAGTAGTCGCTTTGCGATGTGCGGACAGCGATTTGACTAAGTTTGAAATGAAATATAAAATAAAATTGGAATTGTGGTAATCTTACGTACACATAGGATGATAGAATAGGACCAGAACTTTAGTATTATACCACCCAAGTTACCATTAAAACTCAGGTTTTGGAAATACGGGTGATTGAAGTAGTCGTTTTTGCGAAATGCGGACAGTGATTTGTTTAAGTTTGACATGAAATATAAAATACATACGGAAGTGTGGCAACATGACGTACACATCGGATGATAGTATAGGACCAGAACTTTAGTATTATACCACCTAAGTTATCTTAAAAACTTAGGTTTAGGAAATATGTGTGATTTAAGTTGTTGCTTTGCGATGTGCGGACAGCGATTTGACTAAGTTTGACATGAAATATAAAATAAAGACGGAATTGTGGTAATCTGACTTACACATAGGGTGATAGAATAGGACCAGAACTTTAGTTTTATTCCACCCAAGTTATCGTTAAATCTTAGGTTTTGGAAATACGGGTGATTGAAGTAGTCGTTTTTGCGAAGTGCGGACAGCGATTTGTCTAAGTTTGACATGAAATATAAAATAAAAACGGAAGTTTGGAAATATGACCTACACATAGGATGATAGTATAGAACCAGAACTTAAGTATTATACCACCCAAGTTACCGTAAAAACTTAGGTTTTGGAAATATGGGTGATTAAAGTAGTCGCTTTGCGATGTGCGGACAGCGATTTGACATGAAATATAAAATAAAATTGGAATTGTGGTAATCTTACGTACACATAGGATGATAGAAAAGGACCAGAAATTTAGTATTATACCACCCAAGTTACCATTAAAACTTAGGTTTTGGAAATACGGGTGATTGAAGTTGTCGTTTTTGCGAAGTGCGGACAGTGATTTGTTTAAGTTTGACATGAAATATAAAATACATACGGAAGTGTGGCAACATGACGTACACATCGGATGATAGTATAGGACCAGAACTTTAGTATTATACCACCTAAGTTATCTTAAAAACTTAGGTTTTGGATATATGGGTGATTAAAGTAGTCGCTTTGCGATGTGCGGACAGCGATTCGTCTGTTTTACATGAAATATAAAAAAACGGAGGTGTGGCCACATGAAGTCTACATAGGGTGATAGAATTAGACCAAAACCTTAGTATTATACTTCCCAAGTTACCTTAAAAACATAGGATTTGGAAATATGTGTGATTAAATTAGTCGCTTTGCGATGTGCGGGCCGCGATTTGACTAAGTTTGACATGAAATATAAAATAAAAATGGAATTGTGGTAATCTGACGTACATATAGGATGATAGTATAGGACCAGAACTTTAGTATTATACCACCCAAGTTACCGTTAAAACTTAGGTTTTGGAAATATGGATGACTAAAGTAGTCGCTTCGCGATGTGCGGACAGCGATTCGTATAATTTTCACATGAAATATAATAAAAACGGACGCGAGGCAACTTGACGTACACAAAGGGTGATGGAATAGGACCAGAACTTAAGTATTTTACCACTCAGGTTACCGTCAAAACTTAGGTTTTGGAAATATGGGTGATTAAATTAGTCGATCCGCTTTAGTTTGACAAGAAATATAAAATAAATACGGAAGTGTGGCAACATGACGTACACATAGATTGATGGAATAGGACCAGAACTTAAATATTTTACCACTCAGGTTACCGTTAAAACTTACGTTTGGGAAAAACAGGTGATTAAAGTAGTCACTTTGCTATGTGCGATCCGTCTAAGTTTGACATGAAATATAAAAGAAAAACGGGAGTGTGGGAACATGACGTACACATAGGGTGATAGAATTAGACCAAAACTTTAGTATTATACCACCCAAGTTACCTTAAAAACTTAGGCTTTGGAAATATGGGTGATTAAATTAGTCGCTTTGCGATGTGTTGACAGCGATTCGTATAATTTTCACATGAAATATAATAAAAACGGACGCGAGGCAACTTGACGTACACAAAGGGTGATGGAATAGGACCAGAACTTAAGTATTTTACCACTCAGGTTACCGTCAAAACTTAGGTTTTGGAAATATGGGTGATTAAATTAGTCGATCCGCTTTAGTTTGACAAGAAATATAAAATAAATACGGAAGTGTGGCAATATGACGTACACATAGGTTGATAGAATAGGACCAGAACATTAGTATTATACCACCCAAGTTATCTTAAAAACTTAGGTTTTGGAAATATGGGTTTTTAAAGTAGTCGCTTTGCTATGTGCGGCCAGCGATTCGTCTATGTTCGACATGAAATATAAAATAAAAACGGAAGTGTGACAACATAACATACACATAGGGCAATAAAATAGGATCAGAATTCTAGTACTATAGCACCCAAGTTACCGTTAAAACTTAGGTTTTGGATATATGGGTGATTATAATAGTCGCTTTGCGACGTGCGGACAGCCATTCGTCTAAATTTCAAATGAAATGTAAAAAAACGGAAGTGTGGCAGCATGAGGTACACATAGGTTGATGGAATAGGACCAGAACTTAAGTATTTTACCACTCAGGTTACCGTCAAAACTTACGTTTGGGAAAAACAGGTGATTTAAGTAGTCACTTTGCTATGTGCGGACAGTGATCCGTCTAAGTTTGACATGAAATATAAAATAAAAACGGAAGTGTGGCAATCCGTCGTTTACATAGGGTGATAGAATAAGACCAGGAACTTTGTATTATACCACCCAAGTTACCGTTAAAACGTAGGTTTTGGAAATACGGGTGATGAAAGTAGTCGCTTTGCGATGTGCGGACAGCGATTCGTCTAATTTTCACATGAAATATAAAAAAAACGGAAGTGTGGCAATCTGACGTTTACATAGGGTGATAGAATAAGGCCAGGACTTTTGCATTATACCACCCAAGTTACCGTTAAAACGTAGGTTTTGGAAATACGCGTGATCAAAGTAGTCGCTTTGACATGTGCGGACAGCGCTTTGTCTAAGTTTGACATGAAATATAAAATAAATACGGAAGTGTGACGACATAACATACACATAGGGTAATAATATAGGACCAAAATTCTAGTACTATACCACCCAAGTTACCGTTAAAACTAAGGTTTTGGAAATATGGGTGTTTAAAGTAGTCGCTTTGCGATGTGCGGACAGCGATTTGACTAAGTTTGAAATGAAATATAAAATAAAATTGGAATTGTGGTAATCTTACGTACACATAGGATGATAGAATAGGACCAGAACTTTAGTATTATACCACCCAAGTTACCATTAAAACTCAGGTTTTGGAAATACGGGTGATTGAAGTAGTCGTTTTTGCGAAATGCGGACAGTGATTTGTTTAAGTTTGACATGAAATATAAAATACATACGGAAGTGTGGCAACATGACGTACACATCGGATGATAGTATAGGACCAGAACTTTAGTATTATACCACCTAAGTTATCTTAAAAACTTAGGTTTAGGAAATATGTGTGATTTAAGTTGTTGCTTTGCGATGTGCGGACAGCGATTTGACTAAGTTTGACATGAAATATAAAATAAAGACGGAATTGTGGTAATCTGACTTACACATAGGGTGATAGAATAGGACCAGAACTTTAGTTTTATTCCACCCAAGTTATCGTTAAATCTTAGGTTTTGGAAATACGGGTGATTGAAGTAGTCGTTTTTGCGAAGTGCGGACAGCGATTTGTCTAAGTTTGACATGAAATATAAAATAAAAACGGAAGTTTGGAAATATGACCTACACATAGGATGATAGTATAGAACCAGAACTTAAGTATTATACCACCCAAGTTACCGTAAAAACTTAGGTTTTGGAAATATGGGTGATTAAAGTAGTCGCTTTGCGATGTGCGGACAGCGATTTGACATGAAATATAAAATAAAATTGGAATTGTGGTAATCTTACGTACACATAGGATGATAGAAAAGGACCAGAAATTTAGTATTATACCACCCAAGTTACCATTAAAACTTAGGTTTTGGAAATACGGGTGATTGAAGTTGTCGTTTTTGCGAAGTGCGGACAGTGATTTGTTTAAGTTTGACATGAAATATAAAATACATACGGAAGTGTGGCAACATGACGTACACATCGGATGATAGTATAGGACCAGAACTTTAGTATTATACCACCTAAGTTATCTTAAAAACTTAGGTTTTGGATATATGGGTGATTAAAGTAGTCGCTTTGCGATGTGCGGACAGCGATTCGTCTGTTTTACATGAAATATAAAAAAACGGAGGTGTGGCCACATGAAGTCTACATAGGGTGATAGAATTAGACCAAAACCTTAGTATTATACTTCCCAAGTTACCTTAAAAACATAGGATTTGGAAATATGTGTGATTAAATTAGTCGCTTTGCGATGTGCGGGCCGCGATTTGACTAAGTTTGACATGAAATATAAAATAAAAATGGAATTGTGGTAATCTGACGTACATATAGGATGATAGTATAGGACCAGAACTTTAGTATTATACCACCCAAGTTACCGTTAAAACTTAGGTTTTGGAAATATGGATGACTAAAGTAGTCGCTTCGCGATGTGCGGACAGCGATTCGTATAATTTTCACATGAAATATAATAAAAACGGACGCGAGGCAACTTGACGTACACAAAGGGTGATGGAATAGGACCAGAACTTAAGTATTTTACCACTCAGGTTACCGTCAAAACTTAGGTTTTGGAAATATGGGTGATTAAATTAGTCGATCCGCTTTAGTTTGACAAGAAATATAAAATAAATACGGAAGTGTGGCAACATGACGTACACATAGGTTGATGGAATAGGACCAGAACTTAAATATTTTACCACTCAGGTTACCGTTAAAACTTACGTTTGGGAAAAACAGGTGATTAAAGTAGTCACTTTGCTATGTGCGATCCGTCTAAGTTTGACATGAAATATAAAAGAAAAACGGGAGTGTGGGAACATGACGTACACATAGGGTGATAGAATTAGACCAAAACTTTAGTATTATACCACCCAAGTTACCTTAAAAACTTAGGCTTTGGAAATATGGGTGATTAAATTAGTCGCTTTGCGATGTGTTGACAGCGATTCGTATAATTTTCACATGAAATATAATAAAAACGGACGCGAGGCAACTTGACGTACACAAAGGGTGATGGAATAGGACCAGAACTTAAGTATTTTACCACTCAGGTTACCGTCAAAACTTAGGTTTTGGAAATATGGGTGATTAAATTAGTCGATCCGCTTTAGTTTGACAAGAAATATAAAATAAATACGGAAGTGTGGCAATATGACGTACACATAGGTTGATAGAATAGGACCAGAACATTAGTATTATACCACCCAAGTTATCTTAAAAACTTAGGTTTTGGAAATATGGGTTTTTAAAGTAGTCGCTTTGCTATGTGCGGCCAGCGATTCGTCTATGTTCGACATGAAATATAAAATAAAAACGGAAGTGTGACAACATAACATACACATAGGGCAATAAAATAGGATCAGAATTCTAGTACTATAGCACCCAAGTTACCGTTAAAACTTAGGTTTTGGATATATGGGTGATTATAATAGTCGCTTTGCGACGTGCGGACAGCCATTCGTCTAAATTTCAAATGAAATGTAAAAAAAACGGAAGTGTGGCAGCATGAGGTACACATAGGTTGATGGAATAGGACCAGAACTTAAGTATTTTACCACTCAGGTTACCGTCAAAACTTACGTTTGGGAAAAACAGGTGATTTAAGTAGTCACTTTGCTATGTGCGGACAGTGATCCGTCTAAGTTTGACATGAAATATAAAATAAAAACGGAAGTGTGGCAATCCGTCGTTTACATAGGGTGATAGAATAAGACCAGGAACTTTGTATTATACCACCCAAGTTACCGTTAAAACGTAGGTTTTGGAAATACGGGTGATGAAAGTAGTCGCTTTGCGATGTGCGGACAGCGATTCGTCTAATTTTCACATGAAATATAAAAAAAACGGAAGTGTGGCAATCCGACGTTTACATAGGGTGATAGAATAAGACCAGGACTTTTGTATTATACCACCCAAGTTATCGTTAAAACGTAGGTTTTGGAAATACGGGTGATCAAAGTAGTCGCTTTGACATATGCGGACAGCGCTTTGTCTAAGTTTGACATGAAATATAAAAATAAATACGGAAGTGTGGAAACATGATATTATAGCACCCAAGTTACCTTAAAACTTAGGTTTTGGAAATATGTGTGATTTAAGTAGTTGCTTTGCGATGTGCGGACAGCGATTTGACTAAGTTTGACATGAAATATAAAATAAAGACGGAATTGTGGTAATCTGACTTACACATAGGGTGATAGAATAGGACCAGAACTTTAGTTTTATACCACCCAAGTTATCGTTAAATCTTAGGTTTTGGAAATACGGGTGATTGAAGTAGTCGTTTTTGCGAAGTGCGGACAGCGATTTGTCTAAGTTTGACATGAAATATAAAATAAAAACGGAAGTTTGGAAATATGACCTACACATAGGATGATAGTATAGAACCAGAACTTAAGTATTATACCACCCAAGTTACCGTAAAAACTTAGGTTTTGGAAATATGGGTGATTAAAGTAGTCGCTTTGCGATGTGCGGACAGCGATTTGACATGAAATATAAAATAAAATTGGAATTGTGGTAATCTTACGTACACATAGGATGATAGAAAAGGACCAGAAATTTAGTATTATACCACCCAAGTTACCATTAAAACTTAGGTTTTGGAAATACGGGTGATTGAAGTTGTCGTTTTTGCGAAGTGCGGACAGTGATTTGTTTAAGTTTGACATGAAATATAAAATACATACGGAAGTGTGGCAACATGACGTACACATCGGATGATAGTATAGGACCAGAACTTTAGTATTATACCACCTAAGTTATCTTAAAAACTTAGGTTTTGGATATATGGGTGATTAAAGTAGTCGCTTTGCGATGTGCGGACAGCGATTCGTCTGTTTTACATGAAATATAAAAAAACGGAGGTGTGGCCACATGAAGTCTACATAGGGTGATAGAATTAGACCAAAACCTTAGTATTATACTTCCCAAGTTACCTTAAAAACATAGGATTTGGAAATATGTGTGATTAAATTAGTCGCTTTGCGATGTGCGGGCCGCGATTTGACTAAGTTTGACATGAAATATAAAATAAAAATGGAATTGTGGTAATCTGACGTACATATAGGATGATAGTATAGGACCAGAACTTTAGTATTATACCACCCAAGTTACCGTTAAAACTTAGGTTTTGGAAATATGGATGACTAAAGTAGTCGCTTCGCGATGTGCGGACAGCGATTCGTATAATTTTCACATGAAATATAATAAAAACGGACGCGAGGCAACTTGACGTACACAAAGGGTGATGGAATAGGACCAGAACTTAAGTATTTTACCACTCAGGTTACCGTCAAAACTTAGGTTTTGGAAATATGGGTGATTAAATTAGTCGATCCGCTTTAGTTTGACAAGAAATATAAAATAAATACGGAAGTGTGGCAACATGACGTACACATAGGTTGATGGAATAGGACCAGAACTTAAATATTTTACCACTCAGGTTACCGTTAAAACTTACGTTTGGGAAAAACAGGTGATTAAAGTAGTCACTTTGCTATGTGCGATCCGTCTAAGTTTGACATGAAATATAAAAGAAAAACGGGAGTGTGGGAACATGACGTACACATAGGGTGATAGAATTAGACCAAAACTTTAGTATTATACCACCCAAGTTACCTTAAAAACTTAGGCTTTGGAAATATGGGTGATTAAATTAGTCGCTTTGCGATGTGTTGACAGCGATTCGTATAATTTTCACATGAAATATAATAAAAACGGACGCGAGGCAACTTGACGTACACAAAGGGTGATGGAATAGGACCAGAACTTAAGTATTTTACCACTCAGGTTACCGTCAAAACTTAGGTTTTGGAAATATGGGTGATTAAATTAGTCGATCCGCTTTAGTTTGACAAGAAATATAAAATAAATACGGAAGTGTGGCAATATGACGTACACATAGGTTGATAGAATAGGACCAGAACATTAGTATTATACCACCCAAGTTATCTTAAAAACTTAGGTTTTGGAAATATGGGTTTTTAAAGTAGTCGCTTTGCTATGTGCGGCCAGCGATTCGTCTATGTTCGACATGAAATATAAAATAAAAACGGAAGTGTGACAACATAACATACACATAGGGCAATAAAATAGGATCAGAATTCTAGTACTATAGCACCCAAGTTACCGTTAAAACTTAGGTTTTGGATATATGGGTGATTATAATAGTCGCTTTGCGACGTGCGGACAGCCATTCGTCTAAATTTCAAATGAAATGTAAAAAAACGGAAGTGTGGCAGCATGAGGTACAGATCGGTTGATGGAATAGGACCAGAACTTAAGTATTTTACCACTCAGGTTACCGTCAAAACTTACGTTTGGGAAAAACAGGTGATTTAAGTAGTCACTTTGCTATGTGCGGACAGTGATCCGTCTAAGTTTGACATGAAATATAAAATAAAAACGGAAGTGTGGCAATCCGACGTTTACATAGGGTGATAGAATAAGACCAGGAACTTTGTATTATACCACCCAAGTTACCGTTAAAACGAAGGTTTTGGAAATACGGGTGATGAAAGTAGTCGCTTTGCGATGTGCGGACAGCGATTCGTCTAATTTTCACATGAAATATAAAAAAAACGGAAGTGTGGCAATCCGACGTTTACATAGGGTGATAGAATAAGACCAGGACTTTTGTATTATACCACCCAAGTTATCGTTAAAACGTAGGTTTTGGAAATACGGGTGATCAAAGTAGTCGCTTTGACATATGCGGACAGCGCTTTGTCTAAGTTTGACATGAAATATAAAAATAAATACGGAAGTGTGGAAACATGATATTGTAGCACCCAAGTTACCTTAAAACTTAGGTTTTGGAAATATGTGTGATTTAAGTAGTTGCTTTGCGATGTGCGGACAGCGATTTGACTAAATTTGACATGAAATATAAAATAAAGACGGAATTGTGGTAATCTGATGTACACATAGGTTGATAGAATAGGACCAGAACATTAGTATTATACCACCCAAGTTACCGTAAAAACTTAGGTTTTGGAAATATGGGTTATTAAATTAGTCGCTTTGCGATGTGCGGACAGCGATTTGTCTAATTTCGACATAAAATATAAAAAATAAGGACGTAAGTGTGGCAATCTGACGTTTACATAGGGTGATAGAAAAAGACCAGGACTTTAGTACTATACCACTCAAGTTACCGTTAAAACTTAGGTTTTGGAAATACGGGTGATCAAAGTAGTCGCTTTGCGATGTGCGGACAGCGATTTGTCTAAGTTAAACATAAAATTTAAATAATTACGGAAGTGTGGCAACATGACGTACACATCGGATGATAGTATAGGACCGGAACATTTGTATTATACTACCCAAGTTATCTTAAAAACTTAGGTTTTGGAAATATGGGTGATTAAAGTAGTCGCTTTGCGATGTGCGGCCAGCGATTCGTCTAAGTTTGACATGAAATATAAAATTAAATCGGAAGTATGGAAACATGACAAACACATAGGATGATAGTATTGGACCAGAATTTAAGTATTATACCACCCAAGATACCGTTAAAACTTAGGTTTTGGAAATATGGGTGATTAAAGTAGTCGCTTTGCGATGTGCGGACAGCGATTTGACTAAGTTTGACATGAAATATAAAATAAAGACGGAATTGTGGTAATCTGACGTACACATAGGGTGATAGAATAGGACCAGAACTTTAGTATTATAGTACACAAGTTACCATTAAAACTTAGGTTTTGGAAATACGGGTGATTGAAGTAGTCGTTTTTGCGAAGTGCGGACAGCCATTCGTCTAAGTTTCACATGAAATGTAAAAAAACGGAAGTGTGGCAGCATGACGTACACATAGGTTGATGGAATAGGACCAGAACTTAAGTATTTTACCACTCAGGTTACCGTCAAAACTTACGTTTGGGAAAAACAGGTGATTAAAGTAGTCACTTTGCTATGTGCGGACATTGATCCGTATAAGTTTGACACGAAATATAAAATAAAAACGGAAGTGTGGCAATCCGACGTTTACATAGGGTGATAGAATAAGACCAGAACCTTTGTATTATACCACCCAAGGTACCGTTAAAACGTAGGTTTTGGAAATACGGGTGATTAAATTAGTCGCTTTGCGATGTGCGGACAGCGATTTGTCTAAGTTTAACATAAATTTTAAATAAATACGGAAGTTTGGGAACATGACATACACATAGCATGATAGAATAGGACCAGAACTTCAGTATTATACCACCCAAGTTATCTTAAAAACTTAGGTTTTGGAAATATGGGTGATTGAAGTAGTAGTTTTTTCGGTGTGCGGACAGCGATTTGTCTAAGTTTGACATGAAATATTAAATAAAAATGGAAGTTTGGAAACATGACGTACACATAGGATGATAGTATAGGACCAGACTTTAAGTATTAAACCACCCAAGTTACCGTTAAAACTTAGGTTTTGGAAATATGGGTGATTAAAGTAGTCGCTTTGCGATGTGCGGACAGCGCTTTGTCTAAGTTAGACATGAAATATAAAAATAAATACGGAAGTGTGGAAACATGACGTACACATAGGATGATAGTATAGGACAAGAACTTTAGTATTATACCACCCAAGTTACCGTTAAAACTCAGGTTTTGGAAATATGGGTGATTAAAATAGTCGCTTTGCGATGTGCGGACAGCGATTCGTCTAAGTTTCACATGAAATATAAAAAAAACGGAAG
This sequence comes from Flexamia atlantica, assembly GCA_035578135.1. Taxonomy (NCBI): domain Eukaryota; kingdom Metazoa; phylum Arthropoda; class Insecta; order Hemiptera; family Cicadellidae; genus Flexamia; species Flexamia atlantica. The sequence continues at coordinate 86,995 of JAQJVK010000003.1, read as the reverse complement.
TGTGGCAATCCGACGTTTACATAGGGTGATAGAATAAGAACAGGACTTTTGTATTATACCACCCAAGTTACCGTTTAAACGTAGGTTTTGGAAATACGGGTGATTAAAGTAGTCGCTTTGTGATGTGCGGACAGCGATTTGTCTAAGTTTAACATAAATTTTAAATAAATACGGAAGTTTGGCAACATGACATACACATAGCATGATAGAATAGGACCAGTACTTTATTATTATACCATCCAAGTTACCTTAAAAACTTAGGTTTTGGAAATATGGGTGATTAAAGTAGTCGCTTTGCGATGTGCGGCCAGCGATTTGTCTAATTTCGACATAAATATAAAAAATAAGGATGGAAGTGTGGCAATCTGACGTTTACTTAGGGTGATAGAATAAGACCAAGACTTTAGTACTATACCACCCAAGTTTCCGTTAAAACTTAGGTTTTGGAAATACGGGTGATCAAAGTAGTCGCTTTACGATGTGCGGACAGCGATTTGTCTAAGTTTAACATAAAATTTAAATAAATACGGAAGTGTGGCAAGTAGGAAGGCCCCCACTTGAGGTCCAACATGGGCTCTTATGGCACTATAGCTTTATCATGGATTTTAATGGAAATGCAACTTATCTATAACTTTTTATTACTTTTTATGATTTATTTGTGTAGAATTATATTTATTTAATATATGGATTAATTATTTTTGAATGGTATAAAGTGGTAATTTGTTGTTTATGATTTAAAAAAAATATGTACTTATTGTGACAGGTTTTGAACTCTGCATATCATGTTGATGTTATGTGTTGCTATCTTTTGAGCTATCTTTGTATTAGGTGTTAGAGGTGATACTGTGCATAATATAGTACCTTTTATGTAGATGTTATGTTGGCATTTAGGTTTTTTGTTTTGATTAAAATGAAGGGTGGTGTAGAATAATGTTAATATTTAGGTGTGCTAGAGATAAGTAAATAAAGGTAAATAATACATACTGTTGCATTATGTGTCTGGGGTGTGATGACTAATATAGAATTTTTTATGTAGATGTTATATGGCCACTTATGTTTTTGTTCTAAATAGATTGGAGGGTAGAGTAGTATGATAATAGTAATTTAGGTGTGTTTGTGATGGTAGGTATCATTGTATCATGTGTCTGAGGTGGTTTTGTGTATAATGTAGTACTTTTTATGTAGATATTTTATTATTATTTAGATTTTTTTATTAAAAATGAGAGTGGAGTAGTGTGATGTTAATGAAATTATTAGTCAGGTGTGCTTGAGTAAGGTGAATTATATATATTATTAATATGCTATATGAAAGCCTTGTAAATAATAGGGTTTTTTGTTTTTAGTTTAAGGTAATAGTGTAGTGTGATGTTTATTAAATTAACAGTGGAATATATTTGAAGTAGTATATAATAATATGTTTTTCAAACCCACTCTTTTTGAGAGTTTATAATAAAATTGTCTCAGTTTATAGAAAAACGTTTACCCTAAATATTGGTAAAAGGTATTGTACATTTCTTGGAGTCTATGATTAGTTATTTCCTTTTGGTATCAGTAACATTTTCTGTAGTTATTAGTTATTGATGATATCTCTTCTAGTTGCTTTTTCCTCTGTTAGCTTATGTGCATTGTCACTTATTTGATGCTGAGAGTTACTGTAATATGTATGAAATATTTTTTCATATTGGTTGGTATTTTTAATTTGCTTTTTAATTGTGTTATAGTGATTTGTTTTAATGTGGCTGTAATCTGAGTTGATGTAATTTGTATGTGACTATGTATATTTTAAGACCTTTTATGATTAGAAATATTTGGATTTTTAATCTAAAATTTTACATAACCTTACCTAATTGATTTGTTGAGTGTAAAAATGTATAAAGTATTTAGTAAATAGAGATTTTTTACTTTTATTTGAGCTATTATGATAACCTTACTCGACATAACTCTGCAGAGCGTTGTGTTGTGCTTTTAGTATAGCTTGGATTGTGTTAAATGTTTGCTGAGTAACCTCACTTAACATAACTCCGCAGAGTGCTGTGTTGTGCTTTATTATAGCTTGGCTTGTGTTATAACCTTAGTCATTGAGCTAGTTGCAGTGTAACCTCACTTAACCAAACTCCGCAGAGCGCTGTATGTGGGTTTTAATGCTTTTGCTTGTGGATAGATGTAGGCTGTTCTGTTTGTAGTAGAGTAAACTTACTTAACCAGACTCCGCAGAGCGCTGTATGTGGGTTTTTATTGCTCTTGCTTGTGTTTAGCTATGATTTTTCTGTTTGTAGTAGAATAACCTCACTTAACCAAACTCCGCAGAGCACTGTATGTGGGTTATTATTGCTTTTGCTTGTTTTAGTTGAACAAATAAGAACATTCTGCTCTTTTGTTCAGCTATGGTTGTTTTGTTTGTAGTAGAATAACCTCACTTAACCCAACTCCGCAGAGCGCTGTGTGCGGGTTTTTATTGCTTTTACTTGTGGATAGATGTAGGCTGTTCTCTTTGTAGTAGAGTAACCTTACTGAACCAGACTCCGCAGAGCGCTGTATGCGGGTTTTCATTGCTTCAGCTTGTGTTTGGCTATGGATGGTCTGTTTGTTTGCTGGTAACTCTACTTAACTAAACCATGAGGACTATTGTATGTCCTTTTTATTGATTTTTTCTGTTTGTCCATGGTTGTTTATCTGTTCAGGAATAATCTTGCTTAACATAGCTCCTCAATCTGCAGCATGTGTAATTTCCTTGGTTTTGTTATTAAGATAATGGGCATTTAAGTTTCAAGTCAACTTTACCTTTTCAGTCTCTTCAATTGATGTCTTTTTTGACTCATGTAGTCAGCCTTCTTGTATTAACATGTACAGTTGTTCTTTTGACTAGTGTAGTTAACCTGCTTGTATTAACATGTACAGTTGTTTTATTTACTTGAATAGTTAGCCTATTAACATGCACAGCTGTATTTTTGACTCATGTGGTCAATCTCCTTGTATTGTTATGTGCAGTTGTTTTTGTTACTTGAATATTTACCTTATTAACTTACATAGTTATTCTTTTGACTTGTGTAGTTAGCTTACATGCATTGACATGCACAGCTGTCTTTTTCACTCATGTAGTCAATCTAATTGTATTAACATGTACAGTTGTTCTCTTGACTAGTCTAATCAGCCTACTTGTATAAGATGTACAGATGTCCTTTTGACTTTTGCAGTCAGGTTATTAACATTTACAGCTGTTCTTTTGACTTGTGTAGTCACCCTACCTGTATTGACATGTTTAGTTGTTTTTTGACTTGTGTAGTCACAGATTTCTGTATGGTACGTACTACTTTATATACCTGATACCATTAGCTCAGTTCTTCATTTTGCTCTAGACTGCAGTTCAGTGTAGACATTCTTTGCTCTGCTCTTGATATTGAGATAACATAGTAACTTTTGAATTGCATAAATTTAAGAATACTTTTACATCTGATTTTTATAATCATCTGAGGTTGGTGTATTTGCCTGATTATATTAATAGCTGTATTTGTTTTATTAACTTTACATTTAAATAACCCAGTCTGTTTCTAAGATGGGTTCTCCAACTAAGGAACCAATTATTTTTATTAGTAAAGAAGAAACTTATAATAAGAAATTTAGACTTTATGGAATTAGTACTGCTTTTAAGTTTACTAGGCCCCCTAAAGGTGTATCTGAATTTGACTGGATCCGTAAAAGTGCTTGACCAAATTTTTGAAAGGGAGAAAGCTAAAGCTTCCCCTACGGACTATATTGGTTTTAAATTAATGTCTATTAATTTGAAGAGTAAGGAACCAGGGTATACTGACATGCGGTTAGCCTCTGAAGTAACTAGTGATGATATTTGGCAGATTTTTGGGGGAATACTACAAAGTAACTCTGAAAACATTACTTCATCAGACACTTTTAGAATAGATGTTTCAAGGGTAAATGTTCCTGTTGGAAGAGGTAGAGTAAGGCCTGGTCTCTATAACAGTTTTGAGGAAGGGTGTAAGGCAAGGCGTGGTATAGTTGTGATTAATAATAAAGATAACTTATGTCTCCCTAGAGCTCTAGTGGTAAAGTATGGCTTATGCTAAAAATGATCCCCATATCTATGCTATTCGTAAGGACAAAGGATTGAGGCAGACTTTAAGAGCTAGGAAACTTATGGCTAAGTCTCAAGTGGAAATACCTAAAGGGGGAGCAGGCATTCCTGAACTTGAAAAATTTCAAAACCATCTTAAAAAGTACAGAATTACAGTGTATAATTATGACAGTAAAGGTAGAGAAGTATATTTTACAGGTGGAAATGATGATGCAAAATTTAAAGTTAACTTATTGTTTCATGATGTGAAGAAAAAAATAAATACTATTAATATTTATTATAGCTCACTGCCTCTATAATCACAATTACAACTTACTCTTCACATAAATTATAATAGTTTCCCCCCACTTATATTTTATGATTTGCAGAGTGCATAACAGTGGAAAGATGCTGGCCTTGATTACGACCAAATTCCATTTAATTCACAAAATCATTTCTACCCAGAGGCTTACTTGTGGATCTTACTGTTTCATGAGAATTGAAATTTAATATTGCATAAAAATCAATTATACTCTAAAATATTAGGCCTATGTTAATCGCTGCATTTTTAAAATAGTGTACCAATAAACTGTAAAAGATGAAATTTGATTAATTAATTTATTTTGACCAGAATCGAAATATTATCTGTTATATATAAAAAATACTGCAAAATACCAATATCACACCAGGATTAGAAATAATCAATCAAATGATTATAGTAATGACTGTATTTCCCTATATCAATACATTTCTAATTATATATTACTTTAATATGAAATTGCAAATACAAGTTCAAATCATGCGAGAACTGTTACTGAAAGATTGCTTGATACAGGCTTAATATGGTTTGATATACTTTTTCAATGGATCATATCTCTGCTTTTCACCACTTCCAAATTAATTAATATACACGGACCAGGCTGCAGCGCTAATGGCAAATTGTTTCTGTCCTATTAAAAATACATTTTTGAGGCTCGGGTTGGCTTTGATACATAGTTCCGGCCAGAACCTTATTTGCAAAATTCCCTCTACCACTATTCCTCAGAGGCTTCGATTTTTGTTGTTATATAATAAATTACAGATAATAACTGTAATGCCTCTGTCCTAACTAATGGGAGTCATTATTAATTATTTTATTGCAAATTATAATTTATTTAAGGGTCTGAATTTACACAGTTGCGCAACCCAACAGTAGAAAATTAATTATAGAGCCTATTTAATAAATTGTTCTTAGTTTTGAAATCTGCCAAAAACACAGCTTTTATTTTATTTCACCAGGATCCGTCTACATTAAAAATGTATAGTGGTGCTTTATTTAATTTACTAAGATCCAAGAAAATTATTATAAGTTAAATATAAGCCAGTTAATTCGAAAGTATTTGAGTTTACTTCAATATTTATCACAGTCAGAAAGCAGTATATTATATATATTTTTGAATTTGAAACAGATAATTCAGATTCAACAGAAAAAATCACATAAATTATATAAAAATACTAATTAATGGTGAACAACTCTAACTTATAAATAAATATCAAATACAGTAGCAACTCACCCTAATTCACAAGTAATAATAATACTCACAGGTTTCAACATACACTTAACGAACACATGGCCAACATAAAATACACAAAATTTAACTAAAAACAATTACCGCGCCTAGCTGGAGTGCCTTGATGATTTTAATATACTGATTATTAACTTGCTCACTCAAAAAGACAAATAAATTCAGTACGGGACTTTAAAAATTGAATTTGTGGTCACCAGATTTCACGGTTCAACACGATCATTTTGCACGTTCTCTAATTTTTCTTACTTTTCGAAAATAAATTCCTATTCAATTACCCTTTGGGTATGAAAGGTTGATTATATTCCGTTATTTACGCGAGAAAGAGTGAACCACAAAATTTTCAAAATTTTTTCCCGAAAGGCACTCGCAGCGAAATTTGAAACAAGCTAATTTGACGAAGACGCGGGCGGGAGTGAGGGCGAGTCGACGGCGTGTCCTCCCCACCTGAACCGACTTTGGTGAACTTCAACCCCGCGGTCACGTGATTCGGTGTTTTACCTCATCACAATGACGGCCACTATAATGTAATTACAAATTTAACTGCTGCATTTGTTTGTAAATATTTTTGTGAAGCATGTCATGTTCCCTATGAACATAAGGTTGAGCATAGATGTACAAATTGCTGTTCTTCCTGCCATACTATTTCCCCTCCTTGTAAGCTTGAACATGGAGGAATAACATGCCGATTTTGCAAACGATTTTTTAAAAATGAACGGTGTTTTATAGCTCACCAAGGGCAGATTTGCAAAACTATACAGCTTTGCCAACACTGTAAAAAACTAGTTTTTCCAACTAAACGTAAAGATGTTCATGTTTGCGGAGAGGTTTATTGTAATCCATGTGGTGCCTTCAAAGACCCGAAACATCAGTGCTATATACAAGTTGACCGGAGAAGTCCAAAAAACCGTAATTTTTTGTTTATTTTCTTTGATTTTGAAACAAGGCAGGATGAGACCTTAGCCTCAGACCCTAGTAAAAATGTCCATAAAGTAAACTTGTGTGTTTCTCAGCAATACTGTTTTAAATGTATCAATGGAGGAGAGTGTGAAACTTGCTCAGAGAGGCAAAAAGTATTTGAGAAAGACCCTGTTAAGGAGTTCATGAATTATGTAATGACAATAAGAAAACAGTTTAAGGATGTTTGTGTGATTGCTCATAATGGACAGGGATTTGATTTTCAGTTTATTTTAAAGTATATTATAGAAGAAACCAAGTTTACTCCAAACATTATATCCCGGGGAACAAAATTAATATTGATTGAAGTAGATAATGTAAGATTTATTGAGTTATTTCCCCATGTCTCTTTCTGCACTTCCCAAGGCTTTTGACCTACCTCCTGAGAGAAAGAAGGGCTACTTCCCTCATTTGTTTAATACCCTAGCGAATCAAAACTATGTTGGTCCAATGCCTGATAAAAAGTACTACTGTCCTGAAACTATGTTTGAGAAAAATTATAATGACTTTGAGAAATGGTATGAAGAAAGAGGAGTGGAAAACTATGTGTTTGATTTTGAAAAAGAAATCTTGGAGTATTGTATTTCCGATGTGGAAATCCTGGCTCAAGCTTGTATTAAATTTAGAGCCTTACTTCTTGAACAGTGCAATGTAGATCCTTTTCTTGAATCAATCACTATAGCAAGTGCTTGTAACTTAGTTTTCCGTCGAAACTTTGTAAAACCAAATACAATTGGCTTGATCCCTAAAAATGGTTATAGACTAACTGACAATCAATCAGCACTGGCTTTACAATGGTTAACTTGGGAAGAGGAAAGGCGCGGGGTAAAAATTCAACATGCAGGCAGAGGAAAGGAAGTCAAAATTAAGGGGTTGAAAGTTGATGGGTTTGACGGGAAGAATAATTATGAATTTCATGGGTGCTATTGGCATGGTTGCCCCAAATGCTTTCCTTACAACAGAGAGGCTCCTTTGAAGGAGGATCCCTCTGATACTTTACATTTGCGTTATGAGAAAACCAAATCTAAAATTGAAAAGCTTGGGGAAGTTGTAGAGATGTGGGAGTGTGACTTTAACAATTTAAAGAAAGAACACAAACTAAATCATTTGGATAAACTTTCTATTCTAAACACTTTACCATTAAACGCTAGAGATGCATTCTTTGGGGGTAGGACAGACAATATAAAATCATATTACAAGTGTAAAGAGGGAGAGACAATCCAGTATGTAGATGTTTGCTGTTTGTACCCTTATGTAAATAAATATTGTAAATATCCTGTAGGCCATCCAAAGATTTACATTGGAAATAAAGAATGCTTAGAAAGAGGTCTTGAAGTGGATGGTTTAATGAAATGTAAGATCTTACCTCCTTTTAATCTTTATCATCCTGTACTCCCTGCAAAGATGAATGATAAATTGATGTTTGTACTATGTAGAACTTGTGAGGAAACTTTAAATCAAGGTGATTGTGTTCATGAGTGTGAGGAGAGAGCTTTAGTGGGTACCTGGACTATGGATGAAATTAGAAAAGCAGTAGAAAAAGGCTATGTAATATTAGACATGTATGAATTGTGGGAGTATCAGATGGTGACTTTTGAGGAAGCAGGGTTGTTTACTGAATTCATCAATAAATTTTTAAAGCTGAAACAAGAGGCATCAGGGTTTCCAGAATGGTGTAAAACTGAAGAAGACAAAGACTTGTATGTCTCCAAGTTCTTAGAGCATGAAGGGATTCAATTGGAAAAGGACAAAATTATTAAGAATGGGGGTTTGAGATCACTTGCGAAGCTTATGCTAAATTCATTTTGGGGAAAATTTGGGCAGAGAGAGAACATGGAAAAAACTTCACTTGTTAGAAACTCTAAAGATTTATTTGCATTGTTTACTCAGATTGGAAGTGTAGTTAGATTTATTGAAGCTATTAATGAAGATGTAGTATTAGTCAACTGGAAAAACTTAGATGAGGCTAGGGAGACATTGAAACTGTTAATGTTGTAATTGCAGCCTACACTACAGCTCATGCCAGATTGAAATTATATGAATATTTAGAAGCTTTAGGAGACCAGGTCTTATACTACGATACCGACAATTGTATTTATTACTTCCGGAAAGGTTTGTACAGAGTCCCTACTGGAGATTACCTTGGGGAAATGACAGATGAACTTGTAGAGTATGGTCCAGGTTCATATATAACTGAGTTTGTCTCTGGGGGACCTAAAACCTATGCGTATCTTGTATGGTCTACAAATCAAAATAAGTTAGTGTCAGTTTGTAAAATAAAGGGTTTAACATTGAATTTAAAAACCTCTAAATTACTAAACTTTAAGACATTGAAAGATATGGTTCTTAGTGAAGTTCCTCAAATTATAGAAATTCATGAGAGTAGAATTAGAAGAACTAAAGACAAAAATGTTGTAACTACCAATGAAACAAAAATGTTTAAAATTACTGGTTCAAAAAGGAAATTAGTTGATGGATATGATACAGTGCCTTATGGATATAAAAAAACAAAGAATACAGTAACTTAAACCAGGCATGTACACCACCAAACATAGAGCTCATATACCTCTTAACACATGCTCCAAAATGTTAGTCTGCTTTTAGCTGTGGTACTGAGCGGATGTACTAGAGCTGCTCTGTTGCTATAATAATATACTTGTATTTGCCATGGCAGTCTTTTTGATATTTTTGTCCAAGACAAAGCTAAAGGAAAACTCTAAATTTTGTTTGACCTGTACAGAATATAAGTTTCAGTTAACAGGTTCAATAGATATTTTTGAATGGCCTTTGACATTTTCAGAACAAATAGTATGTCATATAACACAGAATTTGACATCTAAAGCTTTTATACAAATAACAATCAACCATGGTGATACCTCAGGAAATATTCCATTTTTACAGCTAAACAAACTAACACCGGCAGTTTTTGATTATCATTTTGAAAAAATATTTTCTCAAGTTAAGACACTATCAGATATTATAACTTTGGAAGTAACTGTTGTTACTGTTCCTAGCTGCTACCTTACATCTTAGATGAGTGCGGTAACCCTTAAATGTAATGTATAAACATCTTGATTTCAATACTGAGGTCATTCTGTCTTGGACAGTGCTCCTGAGCAGACGTGTTGACAAGATATTAACAGTTTAAGTGTTTGCTTAATTGTTTTATAATGTCTGCTAAATATTGTAATCTTAATGAACATTTAGTCTTGGTTTTGTTTGATAGTGAAAATAGCCCATGGTTTAAAGCTAAGGATATAGCTAAAGGCTTGGGGCATCTTGAGGTTATACGGGGGATTAAATCTTCTTTAAATGGTAACAGTATAAAGATTTTTAAAGATTTTCCAGAAACCCAAAAACAAGGTCTCAAAAAACATGATGGTAGAACCTATTTTGTTGATGAATTTGGATTACTAACTTTGATTTTACGTTCTCCTAATCCTGAAGCAAGAGAGCTGGTAAAAAGACTGTTTCCAAAGAAGTTTTATCTTCCATTTATTGATATTAAAGATTCAAAGTTATCTTAAACAGATCTAATGTATCCCACTGTATGAGTGTGAGTGTGTATGTGAGAAGTTAGTAAGGCTTAGTCTTGAAAGCTTCTGTTCTGTGGACAGACACCCACATTTTGGCTGGGCTAACCCCTGGTAAGTCCATATGTGGATGGCGGGTTGGCTTAGTTGCCGTAGAAAATGATTTCCCGCGTCTGCCACAGACAAGGACTTGATGTCCGGTGTGAATGAAGGTCCCTGGCGTGGTGTAAAAGCCCGTAAACCTTGAATGAAGGTCCCTAGCGCGGTGTAAAAACCCGTAAACCTGAATGGCGTGTGAATGTAGGGCAAAGTTAATAGTTTGGCTCAGAACTTTAAAAATTTTGGGTCATTCAATTAATATGCCCGGTGGGATATTGTTAGATTTCAAAGATAATGAGTAGCTCTCTTTCTAAGCTTTATTGGGTTTGTAGAATGTAAAATCAATTGTTTGAGTCAAAAAATATAAAAATCCTCTGTTGGTCTCAGTAAATGGAGAGGTTACAGGTCAAAATGAAAGGGAATTATCCCCAGTAAATGACCGAGTGCCTCATACATAATGAACAGACCAACAGAGGCCAAAAAATTAAAATAAATGTTAGTGTGAGAGATAGAGCTTATAATTCTATCCTCACCCCAGAGGTTAGGCCTACAGGGGATGCTCTGGGTTAACAAAAAAAGTGTGCCGAGGCCCCTACGGCATAGCCATAAAGGCTTACCGTGGTGTGGAAACGTGGGCCCTAAACATTTGTTGACTTAGAAGAGTTCAGTTAAAGCTATTGTGAGATGGCTTTAGATATTACTTTTTTGAAAAGAGCACTGAAACGGTGCTCTCTTCAATGTGCGTTTGCATATGCGTTTGCGTTTGCATGTTTGTTTGCGTTTGCATATGCGTTTGCATGTATTTTTATGTTTGCATTTGCGTTTGCATATGTGTGTGTTTGCGATTATATATGTGTTTGAATATGTGTTTGTATGTGTGTTTGCGTTGGGTGATGTGTTTGTATATGCTTTGCGTTTGCTTTACGTATGCCTTATGTATGCTTTGCGTTTATTTTTACCTATCCTGCCCATGAAAACACGTCTATCAGACGGGGTTGAGAGATAATTAAAAATTGTCTATTGTCAGTTTATGATCATGTAAAGGAGAAAAATATCATTCCCCTTTAAACTATCAAATATATTTATTTATTAATGGACCTTACTTGTGTTGTCACTTAATGTTTTCATCTATCCCCAGACGAGTTCGTTTCTGACTCGAACTGAACCAATAGGGTTGTAGTTTTCCGACTTGTTGACTCGTTAGGATCCGAGTTCGTGTAAGTTCGGTAATCTCCGTACGAGTTCGTGTCTAACTCGGGTTATGTCATGGCGGCCAACCGGTAGTCATTGTGTTTCGTATGGACCGGAAGAAGGGAGCACCGATTCGGTGCTCCCTTTGATTATCGTATATTTTACAGTGTTTGTTAGTGAACCCGGGTTGAATGAGACTATCTGCTTATGATGTTTTACTTTTGAATGGTATATGTTAGGTGTGCACAGGAATTTCTTCAAAGTAAGCGGATATTAAGCTAAACGTTTTAGTAAAATCAAGTTAATTTATTCAGTTAGTTAGTCTCTGTATTATTATTTGATGGTAAAAGTAGTCCATGGTTAAAGCCAAAGGTATGAGGCAGTAGACCGGAAGTAGAGAGCACCGAATCGGTGCTCTCTTTGAATATCTAATCTCATACAGTACTTGCTAAAGAACCTGGCTCATATATGTCTAACTACCAATGGAGTTTTGCCTCTAAGTAGTATAGTATAAAAAAATTTATCTATAATAAATAAATGTTTTAAATAAAATCCAATAGTCAGGTTAAGTTAGGTTAAAATATGTCAGGTTTAGTTAGGTTAAAAGAGGTCAGGTTGAGTTAGGTTTAAAATAGGTCAGGTTAAGTTAGGTTTAATGGCAGCGGTCGGTCAAACCGAGACTTGGCATTGAAGCCACCAATGAAATATTAATTAGTATTGCTGTTATTGATGATGCCCAGTCTCGGTTTGACCGACCACCGCCATTAAACCTAACTTAACCTGACCTATTTTAAACCTAACTCAACCTGACCTCTTTTAACCTAACTCAACCTTACATATTTTAACCTAACTTAACCTGACCTATTTTATCCTAACTTAACCTGACTATTGAATTTTATTTAAAACATTTATTTATTATAGATTAATTCTTTTATACTATACTACTTAGAGGCAAAACTCCATTGGTAGATAGACTCATATGAGCCAGGTTCTTTAGCAAGTACTGTATGAAATTATATATTCAAAGAGAGCACCGGTTCGGTGCTCTCTACTTCCGGTCTACTGCCTCATACCTTTGGCTTTAACCATGGACTACTTTTACCATCAAATAATAATACAGAGACTAACCAACTGAATAAATCAACTTGATTTTACTAAAACTTTTAGCTTAATATCCACTTACTTTGAAGAAATTCCTGTGCACACCTAACATATACCATTCAAAAGTAAAACGTCATAAGCAGATAGTCTCATACAAGCCGAGTTCACTAACAAACACTGTAAAATATACGATAATCAAACCGATTCGGTGCTCCCTTCTTCCGGTCCGTACGAAACACAATGACTACCGGTTGGCCGCCATGACATAACCCGAGTTAGACACGAACTCGTACGGAGATTACCGAACTTACACGAACTCGGATCCTAACGAGTCAACAAGTCGGAAAACTGCAACCATATTGGTTCAGTTTGAGTCAGAAACGAACTCTTCTGGGGATAGATGAAAACATTAAGTGAACACACAAGTAAGGTCCATTAATAAATAAATATATTTGATAGTTTAAAGGGGAATGATATTTTTCTCCTTTACATGATCATAAACTGACAATAGTTTATTTTTCATTATCTCTCAACCCCGTCTAATAGACGGGGTTTCAGGAGGTGGTTAACTTTCAACCAAGGCCAGGGCAGGATTATGTAACTGACTTTTAAGGGCTAAGTTGTTTTGGAGTTCTTGTTTTGTCAGCTGAAAGTCAGACCCATCTCCCAGACGGGTCTAACTTTTCAAGTTTAAACTTGAAAATTTCAAGCTCTCTCATTGGTTAAATTATCCCGCTCTGTGATTGGTTATATATAGGCATGGTCAAGTTAGGTAAAAGTAAACGCAAAGCATACGTAAGGCGTACGTAAAGCAAACGCAAAGCATACACAAACACATCACGCAAACGCAAACGCACATACAAACGCATATTCAAACACATATGTAATCACAAACACACACATATACAAACGCAAATGCAAACGTAAAAATACATGCAAACGTATATGCGAACGCAAACAAACATGCAAACGCAAACGCATATGCAAACGCACATTGAAGAGAGCACCGTTTCAGTGCTCTTTTCAAAAAAGCAATATCTAAAGCCATCCCACAATAACTTTAACTGAACTCTACTAAGTCAACAAATTTTTAGGGCCCACGTTTCCACACCACGGTAAGCCTTTATGGCTATGCCGTAGGGGCCTCGGCGCACTCTTTTTGTTAACCCAGAGCATCCCCTGTAGGCCTAACCTCTGGGGTGAGGATAGAACTGCTACAAGCTCTATCGCTCACACTAATAGATTTTTTTGGTCCTCTGTTGGTCTGTTCATTATGTATGAGGTATTTAGCCATTTACTTGGACTATGTCCTTTCATTTTGGCTAATAACCCCTCCATTTACTTAGACAAACAGAGGATTTTTATATTTTGTGACTCAAATAATTGATTTTACATTCTATAATCCTAACAAAGCTTAATAAGAAAGCTACTCATTATCTTTGAAATCTAACAATATCCCACCGGGCATATTAATTGAATGACCCAGAATTTTTAAAGTTCTGAGCCAGACTATTAACTTTGCCCTACTTCACACACCATTCAGGTTTACGGGTTTTTACACCGCGCCAGAGACCTTCATTCACACCGAACATCCAGTCCTTGTCTGTGGCAGACGCAAGAAATCATTTTCTACGGCAATTAAGCCAACTTGCCATCCACATATGGACTTACCAGGGGTTAGCCCAGCCAAAATGTGGGTGTCTGTCCACAGAACAGAAGCTTTCAAGACTACGCCTTACTAACTTCTCACATACACACTCACATTTACACAGTGGGATACATTAGATCTGTTTAAGATAACTTTAAATCTTTAATATCAGTAAATGGAAGATAAAACTTCTTTGGAAACAATCTTTTTACCAGCTCTCTTGCTTCAGGATCTTTTTACCAGCTCTCTTGCTAGGAGAACGTAAAATCAAAGTTAGTAATCCAGATTCATCAACAAAATAGGTTCTACCATCATGTTTTTTGAGACCTTGTTTTTGGGTCTCGGGAAAATCTTTAAAAATCTTTATACTGTTACCATTTAAAGAAGATTTAATCCCCCGTATAACCTCAAGATGTCCCAAGGCTTTAGCTATATCCTTAGCTTTAAACCAAGGGTTACCTTCACTATCAAACAATACCAAGACTAAATGTTCATTAAGATTACAATATTTAGCAGACATTATAAAACAATTAAGGAGACACTTAAACTGTTAATACCTTGTCAACACGTCTGCTCAGGAGCACTGTCCAAGACAGAATGACCTCAATATTGAGAAAAAGATGTTTATACATTACATTTAAGGGTTACCGCACTCATCTAAGATGTAAGGTAGCAGCTAGGAACAGTAACAACAGTTACTTCCAAAGTTATAATCTGATAGTGTCTTAACTTGAGAAAATATTTTTTCAAAATGATAATCAAAAACTGCCGGTGTTAGTTTGTTTAGCTGTAAAAATGGAATATTTCCTGAGGTATCACCATGGTTGATTGTTATTTGTATAAAAGCTTTAGATGTCAAATTCTGTGTTATATGACATACTATTTGTTCTGAAAATGTCAAAGGCCATTCAAAAACATCTATTGAACCTGTTAACTGAAACTTATATTCTGTACAGGTCAAACAAAATTTAGAGTTTTCCTTTAGCTTTGTCTTGGACAAAAATATCAAAAAGACTGCCATGGCAAATACAAGTATATTATTATAGCAACAGAGCAGCTCTAGTACATCCGCTCAGTACCACAGCTAAAAGCAGACTAACATTTTGGAGCATGTGTTAAGAGGTATATGAGCTCTATGTTTGGTGGTGTACATGCCTAGTTTAAGTTACTGTATTCTTTGTTTTTTTATATCCATAAGGCACTGTATCATATCCATCAACTAATTTCCTTTTTGAACCAGTAATTTTAAACATTTTTGTTTCATTGGTAGTTACAACATTTTTGTCTTTAGTTCTTCTAATTCTACTCTCATGAATTTCTATAATTTGAGGAACTTCACTAAGAACCATATCTTTCAATGTCTTAAAGTTTAGTAATTTAGAGGTTTTTAAATTCAATGTTAAACCCTTTATTTTACAAACTGACACTAACTTATTTTGATTTGTAGACCATACAAGATACGCATAGGTTTTAGGTCCCCCAGAGACAAACTCAGTTATATATGAACCTGGACCATACTCTACAAGTTCATCTGTCATTTCCCCAAGGTAATCTCCAGTAGGGACTCTGTACAAACCTTTCCGGAAGTAATAAATACAATTGTCGGTATCGTAGTATAAGACCTGGTCTCCTAAAGCTTCTAAATATTCATATAATTTCAATCTGGCATGAGCTGTAGTGTAGGCTGCAATTACAACATTAACAGTTTTCAATGTCTCCCTAGCCTCATCTAAGTTTTTCCAGTTGACTAATACTACATCTTCATTAATAGCTTCAATAAATCTAACTACACTTCCAATCTGAGTAAACAATGCAAATAAATCTTTAGAGTTTCTAACAAGTGAAGTTTTTTCCATGTTCTCTCTCTGCCCAAATTTTCCCCAAAATGAATTTAGCATAAGCTTCGCAAGTGATCTCAAACCCCCATTCTTAATAATTTTGTCCTTTTCCAATTGAATCCCTTCATGCTCTAAGAACTTGGAGACATACAAGTCTTTGTCTTCTTCAGTTTTACACCATTCTGGAAACCCTGATGCCTCTTGTTTCAGCTTTAAAAATTTATTGATGAATTCAGTAAACAACCCTGCTTCCTCAAAAGTCACCATCTGATACTCCCACAATTCATACATGTCTAATATTACATAGCCTTTTTCTACTGCTTTTCTAATTTCATCCATAGTCCAGGTACCCACTAAAGCTCTCTCCTCACACTCATGAACACAATCACCTTGATTTAAAGTTTCCTCACAAGTTCTACATAGTACAAACATCAATTTATCATTCATCTTTGCAGGGAGTACAGGATGATAAAGATTAAAAGGAGGTAAGATCTTACATTTCATTAAACCATCCACTTCAAGACCTCTTTCTAAGCATTCTTTATTTCCAATGTAAATCTTTGGATGGCCTACAGGATATTTACAATATTTATTTACATAAGGGTACAAACAGCAAACATCTACATACTGGATTGTCTCTCCCTCTTTACACTTGTAATATGATTTTATATTGTCTGTCCTACCCCCAAAGAATGCATCTCTAGCGTTTAATGGTAAAGTGTTTAGAATAGAAAGTTTATCCAAATGATTTAGTTTGTGTTCTTTCTTTAAATTGTTAAAGTCACACTCCCACATCTCTACAACTTCCCCAAGCTTTTCAATTTTAGATTTGGTTTTCTCATAACGCAAATGTAAAGTATCAGAGGGATCCTCCTTCAAAGGAGCCTCTCTGTTGTAAGGAAAGCATTTGGGGCAACCATGCCAATAGCACCCATGAAATTCATAATTATTCTTCCCGTCAAACCCATCAACTTTCAACCCCTTAATTTTGACTTCCTTTCCTCTGCCTGCATGTTGAATTTTTACCCCGCGCCTTTCCTCTTCCCAAGTTAACCATTGTAAAGCCAGTGCTGATTGATTGTCAGTTAGTCTATAACCATTTTTAGGGATCAAGCCAATTGTATTTGGTTTTAAAAAGTTTCGACGAAACACCAAATTACAAGCACTTGCTATAGTGATTGATTCAAGAAATGGGTCTACATTACACTGTTCAAGAAGTAAGGCTCTAAATTTTATACAGGCGTGAGCCGAGATTTCAACATCTGAGATACAATACTCCAAGATTTCCTTTTTAAAATCAAACACATATTTTTCTGCTACTCTTTCATCATACCATTTCTCAAAGTCATTGTAATTTTTCTCAAACATGGTCTCAGGACAATAGTACTTTTTGTCAGGCATAGAGCCAACATAATTTTGATTTGCTAGGGTGTTAAAAAGGTGAGGAAAGTAGCCCTTCTTCCTCTGTGGAGGTAGATCAAAAGCTTTAGGGAGAGCAGAAAGAGACATAAGAAAATAACTCAATGAATCAACAAACCTTACGTTATCTACTTCAATTAGTATCAATTTTGTTCCCCGGGGAGTGATGTTTGGTGTAAACTTGGTTTATTCTATGATATACTTTAAAATAAACTGAAAGTCAAAACCCTGTCCATTATGGGCAATTACACAAACATGTTTAAACTGTTTCATCACACTCATTACATAGTTCATGAACTCCTTAACAGGGTCTTTCTCAAATACGTTTTGCCTCTCTGAGCAAGTTTCACACTCTCCTCCATTGATACATTTAAAACAATACTGCTGAGACACACATAAGTTAACCTTGTGAACATTTTTACTAGGATCTGAGACCAAAGTCTCATCCTGTCTTGTTTCAAAATCAAATAAAATAAAGAGAAAGTCTCGGTTCTTTGGACTTCTCCGATCAACTTGTATATAACACTGATGTTTGGGGTCTTTAAAGGCACCACATGGATTACAATAAACCTCTCCACAAACATGAACATTTTTACGTTTAGTCGGAAAAACTAGTTTTTTACAATGTTGGCAAAGCTGTATAGTCTTACAAATCTGCCCTTGGTGAGCTATAAAACACCGTTCATTCTTAAAAAGCGTTTGCAAAACCGGCATGTTACGCCTCCATGTTCAAGCTTACAAGGAGGAGAAATAGAATGGCAAGAAGAACAGCAATTAGTACACCTATGCTCACCCTTATGATCATAGGGAAAATGACAAGCTTCACAAAAATAGTTGCAAACAAACGCAGCAGTTAAATTAGTAATTACATTATAGTGACCATCATGAAACAATAAGTTAATTTTTAACCGTGCATCATCATTTCCACCAACAAAATATACTTCTCTACCTTTACTGTCATAATTATACACTGTTATTCTGTACTTTTTCAGATGAGCCTGAAATTTCTCTAATTCAGGAATACCAGCTCCTCCCTCTGGGATTTCTACACAAGTCTTAGCCATAAGTTTTTTAGCTCTAAGTGTTTGCCTCATACCATCATCCTGACGAATAGCCTTGTATTGAGGATCATTCTTCACATAAGCCTTACCTACAACTATAGCTCTAGGGAGACATAGGTTATCTTTGTTATTAATTACTACTATTCCCTTTCTTGCCTTACATTCTTCATCAAAACTGTTATAGAGACCAGGCCTTACTCTACCTTTTCCAACAGGGACATTTACCCTTGAAACATCTACTCTAAAAGTATCAGATGAAGGAATATTTCCAGAGTTACTTTGAAGTATTCCCCCGAAAATCTGCCAAATGTCATTACTAGTTACTTCAGAAGCTAACCGCATGTTAGTATACCCCGGTTCCTTACTTTTCAAATTGATAGACATTAGTTTAAAGCCAAGATAGTCTGTAGGAGAAGCTTTAGCTTTCTCCCTTTCAACAATTTGGTCAAGTCCTTTACGGATCCAATCAAATTCAGATACACCTTTAGGGGGCTTATTAAACTTAAAAGTAGTACTAAGTCCATAAAGTCTAAATTTTCTATTATAAATTTGTTCTTCGCCTATAAAAATAATTGGTTCCCTAGTTGGAGAACTCATCTTAGAAACAAACTGCATTATTTAAAGATAATAAAAACAAATAAAGCTATTAATAAAATCAGGCAAATACACCAACCAAAAATTATAAAATCAGATTACAAATTATATATAATAACTCAAAAGTTAGTATAGTATCTCAATATCAGGAGCAGAGCACACAATGTCTACACTGAACAAAAGTCTAAAGCAGAATGAAGAAGCTAATGGTAAAAGATATATAAGGTAGTATGTACCGTACAGAAATCGGTAACTACACAAGTCAAAAGAACAGCTGTACATGTTAATACAAGGAGGCTAACTACCCAACCCAAAAGAACAACTATACATGTTAATAAGCTAACTACTTAAATCAAAAGAACAACTACACATGTCAATGCTAGTAAACTAACTACACAAATCAAAAGGACAACCATTTAAAAGCTACAAGAGCAAAGTTAATTACTAAATATCCATTTCCTTTGTGGATAATAAATGTTAATTTTCCCATTAATATTTAAATTAATGACTTAATACCTCAATATATGATAAAAAAGTACAGATTAAGGTAGCAGAGACTCAAATGTACCCACATACCAATTTTAATTAAAATTCAATAATTAGTTTCTAAGATATAGCATTTTATTTTTGCCCCTTCAATTTCTGTGATGCAACCCGCATCACCCAGTTTAAGCCTTAGCATAAGTTGACATGTCCCTATACATCAAGTTACATTAATATCCACCGCCTAGTTCTTAAGATATTAAATTTTTTAATATAGCCCCTTCAATTTTCTAGATACTCACCTGCACTACAGGGTTTAAGTATACTTATAATTGTAGCAGAAGTTAACAAGTGTCCACATACCAAATTTTATTAAATTCGGACCGGTAGTTCCTGAGTTATTAAATTTCAATTTTTACATGGGAATTGCCCCTTCATTTTTGGTAGATGCAAACCACTTTACACAAGTTAAGTTTTCTTAGTATGGTCATATTCCCCTTGAGGTCGGATGCCCGGAGGGTCGATTTTTGGGCCCAAAATTGCTCTAGAACCAACCATTTTCGAGATATCGACGATTTCATATATTTGTAGCCATATTTGAGAAGAAAAAGAAGAAAAAGAGGGGGTGGAAGGGGTAAAAGGGGGATGTAAGGTTTTGGAAAAAGTGGAAGAGGTTAAGAAGTAACTAAATACCAAATATTAGCTATATTAACTAACCGATTCCAGAGTTATTTAATTTTAAGTAAAATTTCATATAATATTATAACATTACAAAGGACTAATGTGACATACCCGGTATATCATATAGTATACATATGTCTTTTAATACTCTATGTAGTTAACTGCACTTTATATTATAGGGGGATAATGTGACATAACATATAGTGTTATAAATATTAATGTTTTCACTGTCTACAGTTGGCAACACTGTTTGGCGGGCTTTTTTCCATTTTTCCCGCGCTTTTTTCCGTTTTGGCACACAAAGCCAACATACATGAATATTATAGCACTCTATGTAACTGTGAGGTTATACTCTATGGGTATAGGTTATGTCCGCCATTTTAGCGGGAAACAAAAGTAAGGTTATGTATTTTAGCGGGAACCAAAAGTGAGGTTATGTCTCCGCCGGCGGGAAAAAAGTGAGGTTGTGTCCGCCCATAAACCATTATAATATACCATTATACATATATAAATGTATAATATACGGTAGCGTGACATATGTACATACATATGTTTATTATTATTATTCAATAAATGATTTTGTTACTTTACAACTGATTACCATTTTTTACCCCAATTTATAACTTTAACAATAAAGTTACTCACCATTATAAAAGGCAGACAGCAGACTACCATGGTGTGACTCTGGTTTATAACTGAATCTGAATTCGTGACAACTACAAGACTATCTCAACCATGATAATTACTCGACCGCATCAGCCGCAGTAACCACAACAACCACAAACTGTTACGCGAGACACTACCTTCCTTGATACAATTTAATCTTACTTGTAAGCGTACCGTGACATAATATTATAACACTCTATATACCGTGGGGTTATACTCTATGGGTATAGGTTTTTCCATTTTGGCGCGCAAAACCAACATACATAATATTATAGCACTCTATGTACTGTGAGGTTATACTCTATGGGTATAGGTTATGTCAGCCATTTTGGCGGGAAACAAAAGTGAGGTTATGAGTTTTTGCGGGAAACAAAAGTGAGGTTATGTGTTTTGGCGGGAACCAAAAGTGAGGTTATGTCCACCATTTTGGCGGGAAAAGACGCCACCATCTTGTTTCCGGTGACGTCACATTTTGGCGGGAAACAGCCGCCATCTTGTTTCCGGTTCTAAAGGGGCGCGGGGACTACTACCTTCTCATTAGCACTTGTTGGATCCAATAACAAAAATATATCACTCATTATAATCAGTCTACTTTACTATAAAACAAATTAAAAAAATAATTTAGTAGTTTTAATATAAAAAAGATACAAGCAATAACCAAGAAAATTTCGCCTCAAGTAGTAATAATCATATATTTAACTTCATAAGGCAGTCATTTAGATCAAAATTGCAGACATCTGGCAAGTCATAGAAAAATGGGAGAGGGCTCAGATTAAAGGTCTCTATTCCATGATAACAGAAAAAATAAAGAAATTGCTTGACATTCACCAGAAAATGAGAAATCATATAAAATATCTGCCATTTAAAAAGCATTGAAATCTAAAAACATCTGCTTTGTTTACATAAAACATGAGATGCTGATACTTGATTAAAGGTAGGTAGGAAGGTTAAAGGTAAATTATTGAGATTGTTATCAAGATATTTTATACATTAATAAAGGATCATTTGAATTTTCCCTCACTACTGTTACAATTTCAAGTAATTTATTACTCCATAAGACTCAATGTTAAATATACTCTCCATAAGAGCCTATGTTAAATATATTCCCCATAAGAGTCCATGTTAAATCTATTCCCCATAAGAGCCCATGTTAGAACTCAAGCGCGGGCCTTACTACTCTGGTTCTATTCTATCACTCTATGTGTTCGTCATGATGCCACACTTCCGTATTTATTTTATATTTCATGTCTAAATTAGACAAATCGCTGTCCGCACATCGCAAAGTGACTACTTTAATCACCCATATTTCCAAAACCTAAGTTCTTAAGGTAATTTGGGTGGTATAGTCCTAAAGTTTTGGTCCTATTCTATCATCCTATGTGTACGTAATGTTGGCACACTTCCGTATTTATTTTATATTTAATGTCAAACTTAGACAAATCGCTGTCTGCACACCGCAAATCGACTACTTTAATCACCCATATTCCCTAAACCTATGTTTTAAGGTAACTTAGGTGGTAAAATACTTACGTTCTGGTCCTATTCTATCACCCTATGTGTACGTCATATTGACACACGTCCGTATTTATTTTATTTTTTATGTCAAACTTAGAAAAATCGCTGACCCCACATCGCAAAGCGGATATTTTATTCACCCATATTTTCAAAATCTAAGTTTTAAGGTAACTTGGGTAGTATAGTCCTAAAGTTCTGGTCCTATTCTATCATCCTTTGTGTACGTCATATTGGCACACTTCTGAATTTATTTTATATTTCATGTCAAACTTTGAAAATCGCTGTCCGCACATCGCAAAGCGACTACTTTAATCAACCATATTTCCAAAACCTAAGTTTTTACGGTAACTTGGGTGGTATAATACTAAATTTCAGGTCCTATTCTATCTTCCTATGTGCACGTCATGTATCCACAATTCCGTATTGATTTTTATAATTCATGTCAAACTTAGACAAATCGCTGTCCGCACATCGCAAAGCGACTACTTTAATCACCCATATTTCCAAAACCTGAGTTCTTACGGAAATTTTCGTGGTATAATACTAAATTTCTAATCGTATTCTATCACCCTATGTGTACGTCATGTATCTACACAGCCGTATTTATTTTTATATTTTATGTTAAACTTAGACTAATCGCTGTCCGCACATCGCAAAGCGACTACTTTAATAAACCATATTTCCAAAACTTAAGTTTTTTCGGTAACTTGGGTGGTATAATACTAAAGTTCAGGTCCTATTATATCACCCTATGTGTACGTCATGTATCCACACTTCCGTATTTATTTTATATTTCATGTCAAACTTAGACAAATCGCTGTCCGCACATCGCAAATCGACTACTTTAATCTCCCATATTTAATAAACCTACGTTTATAAGGTAGGTGGTAAAATACTTACGTTCCGGTCCTATTCTATCACCCTATGTGTACGTCATATTGGCACACTTCCAAATTTATTTTATATTTCATGTCAAACTTTGAAAAATCGCTGTCCGCACATCGCAAAGCGACTACTTTAATCAACCACATTTCCAAAACCTAAGTTTTTACGGTAACTTGGGTGGTATAATACTGTATTTCAGGTCCTATTCTATCACCCTATCTGCACGTCATGTATCCACAATTCCGTATTGATTTTTATAAATCATGTCAAACTTAGACAAATCGCTGTCCGCAAATCGCAAAGCGACTACTTTAATGACCCATATTTCCAAAACCTAAGTTTTTAAGATAACTTGGGTGGTATAGTCCTAAAGTTCTGGTCCTATTCTATCATCCTATGTGTACGTCATGTTGGCACACTTCCGTATTTATTTTATATTTCATGTCAAACTTAGACAAATCGCTGTCCGCACATCGCAAAGCGACTACGTTAATAAACCATATTTCCAAAACCTAAGTTTTTACGGTAACTTGGGTGGTATAATACTAATGTTCAGGTCCTATTCTATCACCCTATGTGTAAGTCATGTATCTACACTTCCGTATTGATTTTTATATTTCATGTCAAACTTAGACAAATCGCTGTCCGCACATCGCAGAGCGACTACTTTAATCACCCATATTTCCAAAACCTAAGTTTTCAAGGTAACTTGGGTGGTATAGTCCTAAAGTTCTTGTCCTATACTATCTTCCTATGTGTACGTCATGTTGGCACACTTCCGTATTTATTTTATATTTCATGTCAAACTTAGACAAATCGCTGTCCGCACATCGCAAAGAGACTACTTTAAACAGCCATATTTCCAAAACCTAAGTTCTTACGGTAACTTTGGTGGTATAATACTAAATTTCTGGTCCTATTCTATCGCCCTATGTGTACGTCATGTATCCACACTTCCGTATTTATTTTTATATTTCATGTCAAACTTAGACAAATCCCTGTCCGCACATCGCAAAGCGACTACTTTAATCACCCATATTTCCAAACCTAAATTTTTAAGGTAACTTGGGTGGTATAGTCCTAAAGTTCTGGTCCTATTCTATTATCCTGTGTGTACGTAATGTTGGCACACTTCCGTATTTATTTTATATTTCATGTCAAACTTGGACAAATCGCTGTCCGCACATCGCAAAGCGACTACTTTAATCACCCATATTTTCAAAACCTAAGTTTTAGAGGTAACTTGGGTGGTATATTCTTAAAGTTCTTGTCCTATTCTATTATCCTATGTGTACGTCATGTTGGCACACTTCCGTATTTATTTTATATTTCATGTCAAACTTAGACAAATCGCTGTCCGCACATCGCAAATCGACTACTTTAATCTCCCATATTTAATAAACCTACGTTTATAAGGTAGGTGGTAAAATACTTACGTTCCGGTCCTATTCTATCACCCTATGTGTACGTCATATTGGCACACTTCCAAATTTATTTTATATTTCATGTCAAACTTTGAAAAATCGCTGTCCGCACATCGCAAAGCGACTACTTTAATCAACCACATTTCCAAAACCTAAGTTTTTACGGTAACTTGGGTGGTATAATACTGTATTTCAGGTCCTATTCTATCACCCTATCTGCACGTCATGTATCCACAATTCCGTATTGATTTTTATAAATCATGTCAAACTTAGAGAAATCGCTGTCCGCAAATCGCAAAGCGACTACTTTAATGACCCATATTTCCAAAACCTAAGTTTTTAAGATAACTTGGGTGGTATAGTCCTAAAGTTCTGGTCCTATTCTATCATCCTATGTGTACGTAATGTTGGCACACTTCCGTATTTATTTTATATTTCATGTCAAACTTAGACAAATCGCTGTCCGCACTTTGCAAAGCGACTACGTTAATAAACCATATTTCCAAAACCTAAGTTTTTACGGTAACTTGGGTGGTATAATACTAATGTTCAGGTCCTATTCTATCACCCTATGTGTAAGTCATGTATCTACACTTCCGTATTGATTTTTATATTTCATGTCAAACTTAGACAAATCGCTGTCCGCACATCGCAGAGCGACTACTTTAATCACCCATATTTCCAAAACCTAAGTTTTCAAGGTAACTTGGGTGGTATAGTCCTAAAGTTCTTGTCCTATACTATCTTCCTATGTGTACGTCATGTTGGCACACTTCCGTATTTATTTTATATTTCATGTCAAACTTAGACAAATCGCTGTCCGCACATCGCAAAGAGACTACTTTAAACAGCCATATTTCCAAAACCTAAGTTCTTACGGTAACTTTGGTGGTATAATACTAAATTTCTGGTCCTATTCTATCGCCCTATGTGTACGTCATGTATCCACACTTCCGTATTTATTTTTATATTTCATGTCAAACTTAGACAAATCCCTGTCCGCACATCGCAAAGCGACTACTTTAATCACCCATATTTCCAAACCTAAATTTTTAAGGTAACTTGGGTGGTATAGTCCTAAAGTTCTGGTCCTATTCTATTATCCTGTGTGTACGTAATGTTGGCACACTTCCGTATTTATTTTATATTTCATGTCAAACTTGGACAAATCGCTGTCCGCACATCGCAAAGCGACTACTTTAATCACCCATATTTTCAAAACCTAAGTTTTAGAGGTAACTTGGGTGGTATATTCTTAAAGTTCTTGTCCTATTCTATTATCCTATGTGTACGTCATGTTGGCACACTTCCGTATTTATTTTATATTTCATGTCAAAATTAGACAAATCGCTGTCCGCACATCGCAAAGCGACTATTTTAATCACCCATATTTCCAAAACATAAGTTTTCAAGGTAACGTGGGTGGTATAGTCCTAAAGTTCTGGTCCTATTCTATCATCCTATGTGTACGTCATATTGGCACACTTCTGAATTTATTTTATATTTCATGTCAAACTTTGAAAAATCGCTGTCCGCATATCGCAAAGCGACTACCTTAATCACCCACATTTCCAAAACCTAAGTTTTTACGGTAACTTGGGTGGTATAATACTCACTTTCAGGTCCTATTCTATCACCCTATCTGTACGTCATGTATCCACAGTTCCGTATTGATTTTTATAATTCATGTCAAACTTAGACAAACCGCTGTTCGCACATCGCAAAGCGACTACTTCAAAAAAAACCTAAGTTTCCAAAACCTAAGTTTTTACGGTAACTTGGGTGGTATAATACTAAATTTCAGGTCCTACCCTATCGCCCTATGTGCACGTCATGTATCCACACTTCCGTATTAATTTTATATTTCATGTCAAACTTGGACAAATCGCTGTCCGCACATCGCAAAGCGACTACTTTAAACAGCCATATCTCCAAAACCTAAGTTCTTACGGTAACTTTGGTAGTATAATACTACATTTCTAGTCCTATTCTATTACCCTATGTGTACGTCATGTATCCACACTTCCAAATTTATTTTTGTATTTCATGTTAAACTTAGACAAATCGCTGTCCGCACATCGCAAAGCGACTACTTTAATTAGCCATATTTCCAAAACCTAAGTTCTTACGGAAACTTTCGTGGTATAATACTAAATTTCTAATTGTATTCTATCACCCTATGTGTACGTCATGTATCCACACTTCCGTATTTATTTTTATATTTCATGTCAAACTTAGACAAATCGCTGTCCGCACATCGCAAAGCGACTAATTTAATCACCCATATTTCCAAAACGTAAGTTTTTACTGTAACTTGGGTGGTATAATACTAAAGTTCTGGTTCTATTCTATCACCCTATGTGTTCGTCATGATGCCACACTTCCGTATTTATTTTATATTTAATGTCTAAATTAGACAATTCGCTGTCCGCACATCGCAAAGTGACTACTTTAATCACCCATATTTCCAAAACCTAAGTTCTTAAGGTAATTTGGGTGGTATAGTCCTAAAGTTCTGGTCCTATTCTATCATCCTATGTGTACGTAATGTTGGCACACTTCCGTATTTATTTTATATTTAATGTCAAACTTAGACAAATCGCTGTCTGCACATCGCAAATCGACTACTTTAATCACCCATATTCCCTAAACCTATGTTTTAAGGTAACTTAGGTGGTAAAATACTTACGTTCTGGTCCTATTCTATCACCCTATGTGTACGTCATATTGACACACGTCCGTATTTATTTTATTTTTTATGTCAAACTTAGAAAAGTCGCTGACCCCACATCGCAAAGCGGATATTTTATTCACCCATATTTTCGAAATCTAAGTTTTTAAGGTAACTTGGGTAGTATAGTCCTAAAGTTCTGGTCCTATTCTATCATCCTATGTGTACGTCATATTGGCACACTTCTGAATTTATTTTATATTTCATGTCAAACTTTGAAAATCGCTGTCCGCACATCACAAAGCGACTAATTTAATCACCCATATTTCCAAAACCTAAGTTTTTACGGTAACTTGGGTGGTATAATACTAAATTTCAGGTCCTATTCTATCTTCCTATGTGTACGTCATGTATCCACACATCCGTATTTATTTTTATATTTCATGTTAAACTTAGACTAATCGCTTTCCGCACATCGCAAAGCGACTACTTTAATCACCCATATTTCCAAAACCTACGTTTTCAAGGTAACTTGGGTGGTATAGTCCTAAAGTTCTTGTCCTATTCTATCATCCTATGTGTACGTCATGGTGGCACACTTCCGTATTTATTTTATATTTCATGTCAAACCTAGACAAATCGCTGTCCGCACATCGCAAAGCGACTACTTTAATCACCCATATTTCCAAAACCTAAGTTTTTACGGTAACTTGGGTGGTATAATAATAAATTTCAAGTCCTATTCTATCTTCCTATGTGCACGTCATGTATCCACAATTCCGTATTGATTTTTATAATTCATGTCAGACAAATCGCTGTCCGCACATCGCAAAGCGACTACTTTAATCACCCATATTTCCAAAACCTGAGTTCTTACGGAAACTTTCGTGGTATAATACTAAATTTCTAATCGTATTCTATCACCCTATGTGTACGTCATGTATCTACACAGCCGTATTTATTTTTATATTTCATGTTAAACTAAGACTAATCGCTGTCCGTACATCGCAAAGCGACTACTTTAATGACCCATATTTCCAAAACCTAAGTTTTTAAGATAACTTGGGTGGTATAGTCCTAAAGTTCTGGTCCTATTCTATCATCCTATGTGTACGTCATGTTGGCACACTTCCGTATTTATTTTATATTTCATGTCAATAGACAAATCGCTGTCCGCACATCGAAAATCAACCACTTTAATCTCCCATATTTAATAAACCTACGTTTATAAGGTAGGTGGTAAAATACTTACGTTCCGGTCCTATTCTATCACCCTATGTGTACGTCATATTGGCACACTTCCAAATTTATTTTATATTTCATGTCAAACTTTGAAAAATCGCTGTCCGCACATCGCAAAGCGACTACTTTAATCAACCACATTTCCAAAACCTAAGTTTTTACGGTAACTTGAGTGGTATAATACTGAATTTCAGGTCCTATTCTATCACCCTATCTGCACGTCATGTATCCACAATTCCGTATTTATTTTTATATTTCATGTCAAACTTAGACAAATCCCTGTCCGCACATCGCAAAGCGACTACTTTAATCACCCATATTTCCAAACCTAAGTTTTTAAGGTAACTTGGGTGGTATAGTCCTAAAGTTCTGGTCCTATTCTATTATCCTGTGTGTACGTAATGTTGGCACACTTCCGTATTTATTTTATATTTCATGTCAAACTTGGACAAATCGCTGTCCGCACATCGCAAAGCGACTACTTTAATCACCCATATTTCGAAAACCTAAGTTTTAGAGGTAACTTGGGTGGTATATTCTTAAAGTTCTTGTCCTATTCTATTATCCTATGTATCCGTCATGTTGGCACACTTCCGTATTTATTTTATATTTCATGTCAAAATTAGACAAATCGCTGTCCGCACATCGCAAAGCGACTATTTTAATCACCCATATTTCCAAAACCTAAGTTTTCAAGGTAACTTGGGTGGTATAGTCCTAAAGTTCTGGTCCTATTCTATCATCCTATGTGTACGTCATATTGGCACACTTCTGAATTTATTTTATATTTCATGTCAAACTTTGAAAAATCGCTGTCCGCATATCGCAAAGCGACTACCTTAATCACCCACATTTCCAAAACCTAAGTTTTTACGGTAACTTGGGTGGTATAATACTCACTTTCAGGTCCTATTCTATCACCCTATCTGTACGTCATGTATCCACAGTTCCGTATTGATTTTTATAATTCATGTCAAACTTAGACAAACCGCTGTTCGCACATCGCAAAGCGACTACTTCAAAAAAAAACCTAAGTTTCCAAAACCTAAGTTTTTACGGTAACTTGGGTGGTATAATACTAAATTTCAGGTCCTACCCTATCACCCTATGTGCACGTCATGTATGCACACTTCCGTATAAATTTTATATTTCATGTCAAACTTGGACAAATCGCTGTCCGCACATCGCAAAGCGACTACTTTAAACAGCCATATCTCCAAAACCTAAGTTCTTACGGTAACTTTGGTAGTATAATACTACATTTCTATTACCCTATGTGTACGTCATGTATCCACACTTCCAAATTTATTTTTGTATTTCATGTTAAACTTAGACAAATCGCTGTCCGCACATCGCAAAGCGATTACTTTAATTAGCCATATTTCCAAAACCTAAGTTCTTACGGAAACTTTCGTGGTATAATACTAAATTTCTAATTGTATTCTATCACCCTATGTGTACGTCATGTATCCACACTTCCGTATTTATTTTTATATTTCATGTCAAACTTAGACAAATCGCTGTCCGCACATCGCAAAGCGACTAATTTAATCACCCATATTTCCAAAACGTAAGTTTTTACTGTAACTTGGGTGGTATAATACTAAAGTTCTGGTTCTATTCTATCACCCTATGTGTTCGTCATGATGCCACACTTCCGTATTTATTTTTATATTTCATGTTAAACTTAGACAATTCGCTGTCCGCAAATCGCAAAGCGACTACTTTAATGACCCATATTTCCAAAACCTAAGTTTTTAAGATAACTTGGGTGGTATAGTCCTAAAGTTCTGGTCCTATTCTATCATCCTATGTGTACGTAATGTTGGCACACTTCCGTATTTATTTTATATTTAATGTCAAACTTAGACAAATCGCTGTCTGCACATCGCAAATCGACTACTTTAATCACCCATATTCCCTAAACCTATGTTTTAAGGTAACTTAGGTGGTAAAATACTTACGTTCTGGTCCTATTCTATCACCCTATGTGTACGTCATATTGACACACGTCCGTATTTATTTTATTTTTTATGTCAAACTTAGAAAAGTCGCTGACCCCACATCGCAAAGCGGATATTTTATTCACCCATATTTTCGAAATCTAAGTTTTTAAGGTAACTTGGGTAGTATAGTCCTAAAGTTCTGGTCCTATTCTATCATCCTATGTGTACGTCATATTGGCACACTTCTGAATTTATTTTATATTTCATGTCAAACTTTGAAAATCGCTGTCCGCACATCACAAAGCGACTAATTTAATCACCCATATTTCCAAAACCTAAGTTTTTACGGTAACTTGGGTGGTATAATACTAAATTTCAGGTCCTATTCTATCTTCCTATGTGTACGTCATGTATCCACACATCCGTATTTATTTTTATATTTCATGTTAAACTTAGACTAATCGCTTTCCGCACATCGCAAAGCGACTACTTTAATCACCCATATTTCCAAAACCTACGTTTTCAAGGTAACTTGGGTGGTATAGTCCTAAAGTTCTTGTCCTATTCTATCATCCTAAGTGTACGTCATGGTGGCACACTTCCGTATTTATTTTATATTTCATGTCAAACCTAGACAAATCGCTGTCCGCACATCGCAAAGCGACTACTTTAATCACCCATATTTCCAAAACCTAAGTTTTTACGTTAACTTGGGTGGTATAATAATAAATTTCAAGTCCTATTCTATCTTCCTATATGCACGTCATGTATCCACAATTCCGTATTGATTTTTATAATTCATGTCAGACAAATCGCTGTCCGCACATCGCAAAGCGACTACTTTAATCACCCATATTTCCAAAACCTGAGTTCTTACGGAAACTTTCGTGGTATAATACTAAATTTCTAATCGTATTCTATCACCCTATGTGTACGTCATGTATCTACACAGCCGTATTTATTTTTATATTTCATGTTAAACTTAGACTAATCGCTGTCCGTACATCGCAAAGCGACTACTTTAATGACCCATATTTCCAAAACCTAAGTTTTTAAGATAACTTGGGTGGTATAGTCCTAAAGTTCTGGTCCTATTCTATCATCCTATGTGTACGTCATGTTGGCACACTTCCGTTTTTATTTTATATTTCATGTCAATAGACAAATCGCTGTCCGCACATCGAAAATCGACCACTTTAATCTCCCATATTTAATAAACCTACGTTTATAAGGTAGGTGGTAAAATACTTACGTTCCGGTCCTATTCTATCACCCTATGTGTACGTCATATTGGCACACTTCCAAATTTATTTTATATTTCATGTCAAACTTTGAAAAATCGCTGTCCGCACATCGCAAAGCGACTACTTTAATCAACCACATTTCCAAAACCTAAGTTTTTACGGTAACTTGAGTGGTATAATACTGAATTTCAGGTCCTATTCTATCACCCTATCTGCACGTCATGTATCCACAATTCCGTATTGATTTTTATAATTCATGTTAAACTTAGACAAATCGCTGTCCGCAAATCGCAAAGCGACTACTTTAATGACCCATATTTCCAAAACCTAAGTTTTTAAGATAACTTGGGTGGTATAGTCCTAAAGGTTTGGTCCTATTCTATCATTCTATGTGTAAGTCATATTGGCACACTTCTGAATTTATTTTATATTTCATGTCAAACTTTGAAAAATCGCTGTCCGCACATCGCAAAGCGACTACTTTAATCAACCATCTTTCCAAAACATAGGTTTTCAAGGTAACTTGGGTGAAATAATTCTAAATTTCAGGTCCTATTCTATTACCCTATGTGCACGTCATGTATCCACAATTCCGTATTGATTTTTATATTTCATGTCAAACTTAGACAAATCGCTGTCCGCACATCGCAGAGCGACTACTTTAATCACCCATATTTCCAAAACCTAAGTTCTTACAGTAACTTTGGTGGTATAATACTAAATTTCTGGTCCTATTCTATCGCCCTATAAGTACGTCATGTATCCAAACTTCCGTATTTATTTTTATATTTCATGTCAAATTTAGACAAATCCCTGTCCGCACATCGCAAAGCGACTACTTTAATCACCCATATTTCCAAACCTAAGTTTTTAAGGTAACTTGGGTCGTATAGTCCTAAAGTTCTGGTCCTATTCTATCATCCTGTGTGTACGTAATGTTGGCACACTTCCGTATTTATTTTATATTTCATGTCAAACTGAGACAAATCGCTGTCTGCACATCGCAAACCGACTACTGTAACCATCCATATTTCCTAAACCTATGTTTTTAAGGTTGGTGGTAAAATACTTACGTACTGGTCCTATTCTATCACCGTATGTGTACGTCATATTGGCAGACTTCCGAATTTATTTTATATTTCATGTTAAACTTTGAAAAATCGCTGTCCGCACATCGCAAAGCGACTACTTTAATCAACCATATTTCCAAAACCTACGTTTTTAAGGTAAGTTGGGTGGTATAGTCCTTAAGTTCTGGTCCTATTCTATCATCCTATGTGTACGTAATATTGGCACACTTCTGAATTTATTTTATATTTCATGTCAAACTTGGACAAATCGCTGTCCGCACATCGCAAAGCGACTACTTTAATCACCAATATTTCCAAA
The DNA here is from genome assembly GCA_035578135.1 of Flexamia atlantica. NCBI lineage: Eukaryota > Metazoa > Arthropoda > Insecta > Hemiptera > Cicadellidae > Flexamia > Flexamia atlantica. The sequence goes on along the minus strand of JAQJVK010000003.1, from coordinate 53,777 downwards.
ACCTAAGTTTTAGAGGTAACTTGGGTAGTATATTCTTAAAGTTCTTGTCCTATTCTATTATCCTATGTGTACGTCATGTTGGCACACTTCCGTATTTATTTTATATTTCATGTCAAACTTAGACAAATCGCTGTCCGCACATCGCAAAGCGACTATTTTTATCACCCATATTTCCAAAACCTAATTTTTTACGGTAACTTGTGTGGTTTAATACTCACTTTCAGGTCCTATTCTATCACCCTATCTGTACGTCATGTATCCAAAGTTCCGTATTGATTTTTATAATTCATGTCAAACTTAGACAAACCGCTGTTCGCAAATCGCAAAGCGACTACTTGAATCAACCATATTTCCAAAACCTAAGTTTTTACGGTAACTTGGGTGGTATAATACTAAATTTCAGGTCCTTCTCTATCACCCTATGTGAACGTCATGTATCCACACTTCCGTATTAATTTTATATTTCATGTCAAACTTGGACAAATCGCTATGTGCACGTCATGTATCTACACTTCCGTATTAATTTTATATTTCATGTCAAACTTGGACAAATCGCTATCCGCACATCGCATAGCGACTACTTTAAACAGCCATATCTCCAAAACCTAAGTTCTTACGGTAACTTTGGTAGTATAATACTACATTTCTGGTCCTATTCTATTACCCTATGTGTACGTCATGTATCCACACTTCCAAATTTATTTTTGTATTTCATGTTAAACTTAGACAAATCGCTGTCCGCACATCGCAAAGCGACTACTTTAATTAGCCATATTTCCAAAACCTAAGTTCTTACGGAAACCTTCGTGGTATAATACTAAATTTCAAATTGTATTCTATCACCCTATGTGTACGTCATGTATCCACACTTCCGTATTTATTTTTATATTTCATTTCAAACTTAGACAAATCGCTGTCTGCACATCGCAAAGCGACTACTTTAATCACCCATATTTCCGAAACCTACGAGTTAAGGTAAGTTGGGTGATATAGTCCTAAAGTTCTGATCCTATTCTATCATCCTATGTGTACGTCATGTTGGCACACTTCGGTATATATTTTTATATTTCATGTCAAACCTAGACAAATCCTTGTCTGCACATCGCAAAACGACTAATTTAATCACGCATATTTCCTAAACCTATGTTTTTAAGGTAGGTGGTAAAATACTTACGTTCTGGTCCTATTCTATCACCCTATGTGTACGTCATATTGGCACACTTCCGAATTTATTTTATATTTCATGTCAAACTTTGAAAAATCGCTGTCCGCACATCGCAAAGCGACTAATTTAATCACCCATATTTCCAAAACCTAAGTTTTTACGGTAACTTGGGTGGTATAATACTAAAGTTCTGGTTCTATTCTATCACCCTATGTGTTCGTCATGATGCCACACTTCCGTATTTATTTTATATTTAATGTCTAAATTAGACAATTCGCTGTCCGTACATCGCAAAGTCACTACTTTAATTTTGGCACACTTCCGTATTTATTTTATATTTAATGTCAAACTTAGACAAATCGCTGTCTGCACATCGCAAATCGACTACTTTAATCACCCATATTCCCTAAACCTATGTTTTAAGGTAACTTAGGTGGTAAAATACTTACGTTCTGGTCCTATTCTATCACCCTATGTGTACGTCATATTGACACACGTCCGTATTTATTTTATTTTTTATGTCAAACTTAGAAAAGTCGCTGACCCCACATCGCAAAGCGGATATTTTATTCACCCATATTTTTAAAATCTATGTTTTTAAGGTAACTTGGGTAGTATAGTCCTAAAGTTCTGGTCCTATTCAATCATCCTATGTGTACGTCATATTGGCACACTTCTGAATTTATTTTATATTTCATGTCAAACTTTGAAAATCGCTGTCCGCACATCAAAAAGTGACTAATTTAATCACCCATATTTCCAAAACTTAAGTTTTTACGGTAACTTGGGTGGTATAATACTAAATTTCTAATCGTATTCTATCACCCTATGTGTACGTCATGTATCTACACAGCCGTATTTATTTTTATATTTCATGTTAAACTTAGACTAATCGCTGTCCGCACATCGCAAAGTGACTACTTTAATAAACCATATTTCCAAAACTTAAGTTTTTACGGTAACTTGGGTGGTATAATACTAAAGTTCCGGTCCTATTCTATCACCCTATGTGAACGTCATGTATCCACACTTCCGTATTTATTTTATATTTCATGTCAAACTTAGGCAAATCGCTGTCCGCACATCGCAAATCGACTACTTTAATCACCCATATTTAATAAACCTACATTTATAAGGTAGGTGGTAAAATACTTACGTTCTGGTTCTATTCTATCACCCTATGTATACGTCATGTACACATCCGTATTTATTTTATATTTCATGTTAAAGTTAGACTAATCGATATCCGCACATTGCAAAGCGACTACTTTAATCACCAATATTTCCAAAACCTAAGTTTTTAAGGTAACTTGGGTGGTATAGTCCTAAAGTTCTGGTCCTATTCTATCATCCTATGTGTACGTCATGTTGGCACAGGTCCGAATTTATTTTTATATTTAATGTCAAACTTAGACAAATCGCTGTCTGCACATCGCTAATCGACTACTATAATCACCCATATTTCCTAAACCAATGTTTTTAAGGTAGGTGGTAAAATACTTTCGTTCTGGTCCTATTCTATCACCCTATGTGTACGTCATATTGGCACACTTCCGAATTTATTTTATATTTCATGTCAAACTTTGAAAAGTCGCTGTCCGCAAATCGCAAAGCGACTACTTTAATCACCCATATTTCTAAAACCTAAGTTTTCAAGGTAACTTGGGTGGTATAGTACAAATGTTCTTGTCCTATTCTATCATCCTATGTGTACGTCATGTTGGCACACTTCCGTATTTATTTTATATTTCATGTCAAACTTAGACAAATCGCTGTCTGCACATCGCAAATCGACTACTTTTATCACCCATATTTAATAAACCTACGTTTATAAGGTAGGTGGTAAAATACTTACGTTCTGGTCCTATTCTATCACCCTATGTGTACGTCATATTGGCACACTTCCGAATTTATTTTATATTTCATGTCAAACTTTGAAAAATTGCTGTCCGCATATCGCAAAGCGACTACTTTAAACAGCCATATCTCCAAAACCTAAGTTCTTACGGTAACTTTGGTAGTATAATACTACATTTCTGGTCCTATTCTATCATCCTATGTGTACGTTATGTTGGCACACTTCCGTATTTATTTTTATATTTCATGTCAAACTTTGAAAAATCGCTGTCTGCATATCGCAAAGCGACTACTTTAAACAGCCATATCTCCAAAACCTAAGTTCTTACGGTAACTTTGGTAGTATAATACTAAACTTCTGGTCCTATTCTATCTTCCTATGTGCACGTCATGTATCCACAATTCCGTATTGATTTTTATAATTCATGTCAAACTTAGACAAATCGCTGTCCGCACATCGCAAAGCGACTACTTTAATCACCCATATTTCCAAAACCTGAGTTCTTACGGAAACTTTCGTGGTATAATACTAAATTTCTAATCGTATTCTATCACCCTATGTGTACGTCATGTATCTACACAGCCGTATTTATTTTTATATTTTATGTTAAACTTAGACTAATCGCTGTCCGCACATCGCAAAGCGACTACTTTAATAAACCATATTTCCAAAACTTAAGTTTTTTCGGTAACTTGGGTGGTATAATACTAATGTTCAGGTCCTACTCTATCACCCTATGTGTACGTCATGTATCCACACTTCCGTATTTATTTTATATTTCATGTCAAACTTAGACAAATCGCTGTCCGCACATCGCAAATCGACTACTTTAATCTCCCATATTTAATAAACCTACGTTTATAAGGTAGGTGGTAAAATACTTACGTTCCGGTCCTATTCTATCACCCTATGTGTACGTCATATTGGCACACTTCCAAATTTATTTTATATTTCATGTCAAACTTTGAAAAATCGCTGTCCGCACATCGCAAAGCGACTACTTTAATCAACAACATTTCCAAAACCTAAGTTTTTACGGTAACTTGGTTGGTATAATACTGAATTTCAGGTCCTATTCTATCACCCTATCTGCACGTCATGTATCCACAATTCCGTATTGATTTTTATAAATCATGTCAAACTTAGACAAATCGCTGTCCGCAAATCGCAAAGCGACTACTTTAATGACCCATATTTCCAAAACCTAAGTTTTTAAGATAACTTGGGTGGTATAGTCCTAAAGTTCTGGTCCTATTCTATTATCCTGTGTGTACGTAATGTTGGCACACTTCCGTATTTATTTTATATTTCATGTCAAACTTGGACAAATCGCTGTCCGCACATCGCAAAGCGACTACTTTAATCAACAACATTTCCAAAACCTAAGTTTTTACGGTAACTTGGGTGGTATAATACTAATGTTCAGGTCCTATTCTATCACTCTATGTGTAAGTCATGTATCTACACTTCCGTATTGATTTTTATATTTCATGTCAAACTTAGACAAATCGCTGTCCGCACATCGCAGAGCGACTACTTTAATCACCCATATTTCCACACCTACGTTTTTAAGGTAACTTGGGTGGTATAGTCCTAAAGTTCTGGTCCTATTCTATTATCCTGTGTGTACGTAATGTTGGCACACTTCCGTATTTATTTTATATTTCATGTCAAACTTGGACAAATCGCTGTCCGCACATCGCAAAGCGACTACTTTAATAAACCATATTTCCAAAACTTAAGTTTTTTCGGTAACTTGGGTGGTATAATACTAAAGTTCAGGTCCTATTATATCACCCTATGTGTACGTCATGTTGGCACACTTCCGTATTTATTTTATATTTCATGTCAAAATTAGACAAATCGCTGTCCGCACATCGCAAAGCGACTATTTTAATCACCCATATTTCCAAAACCTAAGTTTTCAAGGTAACTTGGGTGGTATAGTTCTAAAGTTCTGGTCCTATTCTATCATCCTATGTGTACGTCATATTGGCACACTTCTGAATTTATTTTATATTTCATGTCAAACTTTGAAAAATCGCTGTCCGCATATCGCAAAGCGACTACCTTAATCACCCACATTTCCAAAACCTAAGTTTTTACGGTAACTTGGGTGGTATAATACTCACTTTCAGGTCCTATTCTATCACCCTATCTGTACGTCATGTATCCACAGTTCCGTATTGATTTTTATAATTCATGTCAAACTTAGACAAACCGCTGTTCGCACATCGCAAAGCGACTACTTCAAAAAAAACCTAAGTTTCCAAAACCTAAGTTTTTACGGTAACTTGGGTGGTATAATACTAAATTTCAGGTCCTACCCTATCACCCTATGTGCACGTCATGTCTCCACACTTCCGTATTAATTTTATATTTCATGTCAAACTTGGACAAATCGCTGTCCGCACATCGCAAAGCGACTACTTTAAACAGCCATATCTCCAAAACCTAAGTTCTTACGGTAACTTTGGTAGTATAATACTACATTTCTGGTCCTATTCTATTACCGTATGTGTACGTCATGTATCCACACTTCCAAATTTATTTTTGTATTTCATGTTAAACTTAGACAAATCGCTGTCCGCACATCGCAAAGCGACTACTTTAATAAACCATATTTCCAAAACTTAAGTTTTTTCGGTAACTTGGGTGGTATAATACTAAAGTTCAGGTCCTATTATATCACCCTATGTGTACGTCATGTATCCACACTTCCGTATTTATTTTATATTTCATGTCAAAATTAGACAAATCGCTGTCCGCACATCGCAAATCGACTACTTTAATCTCCCATATTTAATAAACCTACGTTTATAAGGTAGGTGGTAAAATACTTACGTTCCGGTCCTATTCTATCACCCTATGTGTACGTCATATTGGCACACTTCCAAATTTATTTTATATTTCATGTCAAACTTTGAAAAATCGCTGTCCGCACATCGCAAAGCGACTACTTTAATCAACCACATTTCCAAAACCTAAGTTTTTACGGTAACTTGGGTGGTATAATACTGAAATTCAGGTCCTATTCTATCACCCTATCTGCACGTCATGTATCCACAATTCCGTATTGATTTTTATAAATCATGTCAAACTTAGACAAATCGCTGTCCGCAAATCGCAAAGCGACTACTTTAATGACCCATATTTCCAAAACCTAAGTTTTTAAGATAACTTGGGTGGTATAGTCCTAAAGTTCTGGTCCTATTCTATCATCCTATGTGTACGTCATGTTGGCACACTTCCGTATTTATTTTATATTTCATGTCAAACTTAGACAAATCGCTGTCCGCACATCGCAAAGCGACTACGTTAATAAACCATATTTCCAAAACCTAAGTTTTTACGGTAACTTGGGTGGTATAATACTAATGTTCAGGTCCTATTCTATCACCCTATGTGTAAGTCATGTATCTACACTTCCGTATTGATTTTTATATTTCATGTCAAACTTAGACAAATCGCTGTCCGCACATCGCAGAGCGACTACTTTAATCACCCATATTTCCAAAACCTAAGTTTTCAAGGTAACTTGGGTGGTATAGTCCTAAAATTCTTGTCCTATACTATCTTCCTATGTGTACGTCATGTTGGCACACTTCCGTATTTATTTTATATTTCATGTCAAACTTAGACAAATCGCTGTCCGCACATCGCAAAGAGACTACTTTAAACAGCCATATTTCCAAAACCTAAGTTCTTACGGTAACTTTGGTGGTATAATACTAAATTTCTGGTCCTATTCTATCGCCCTATGTGTACGTCATGTATCCACACTTCCGTATTTATTTTTATATTTCATGTCAAACTTAGACAAATCCCAGTCCGCACATCGCAAAGCGACTACTTTAATCACCCATATTTCCAAACCTAAGTTTTTAAGGTAACTTGGGTGGTATAGTCCTAAAGTTCTGGTCCTATTCTATTATCCTGTGTGTACTTAATGTTGGCACACTTCCGTATTTATTTTATATTTCATGTCAAACTTGGACAAATCGCTCTCCGCACATCGCAAAGCGACTACTTTAATCACCCATATTTCCAAAACCTAAGTTTTAGAGGTAACTTCGGTGGTATATTCTTAAAGTTCTTGTCCTATTCTATTATCCTATGTGTACGTCATGTTGGCACACTTCCGTATTTATTTTATATTTCATGTCAAAATTAGAAAAATCGCTGTCCGCACATCGCAAAGCGACTATTTTAATCACCCATATTTCCAAAACCTAAGTTTTCAAGGTAACTTGGGTGGTATAGTCCTAAAGTTCTGGTCCTATTCTATCATCCTATGTGTACGTCATATTGGCACACTTCTGAATTTATTTTATATTTCATGTCAAACTTTGAAAAATCGCTGTCCGCATATCGCAAAGCGACTACCTTAATCACCCACATTTCCAAAACCTAAGTTTTTACGGTAACTTGGGTGGTATAATACTCGATTTCAGGTCCTATTCTATCACCCTATCTGTACGTCATGTATCCACAGTTCCGTATTGATTTTTATAATTCATGTCAAACTTAGACAAACCGCTGTTCGCACATCGCAAAGCGACTACTTCAAAAAAAACCTAAGTTTCCAAAACCTAAGTTTTTACGGTAACTTGGGTGGTATAATACTAAATTTCAGGTCCTACCCTATCACCCTATGTGCACGTCATGTATCCACACTTCCGTATTAATTTTATATTTCATGTCAAACTTGGACAAATCGCTGTCCGCACATCGCAAAGCGACTACTTTAAACAGCCATATCTCCAAAACCTAAGTTCTTACGGTAACTTTGGTAGTATAATACTACATTTCTGGTCCTATTCTATTACCCTATGTGTACGTCATGTATCCACACTTCCAAATTTATTTTTGTATTTCATGTTAAACTTAGACAAATCGCTGTCCGCACATCGCAAAGCGACTACTTTAATAGCCATATTTCCAAAACCTAAGTTCTTACGGAAACTTTCGTGGTATAATACTAAATTTCTAATTGTATTCTATCACCCTATGTGTACGTCATGTGTCCACACTTCCGTATTTATTTTTATATTTCATGTCAAACTTAGACAAATCGCTGTCCGCACATCGCAAAGCGACTAATTTAATCACCCATATTTCCAAAACGTAAGTTTTTACTGTAACTTGGGTGGTATAATACTAAAGTTCTGGTTCTATTCTATCACCCTATGTGTTCGTCATGATGCCACACTTCCGTATTTATTTTATATTTAATTTTTTAAATTAGACAATTCGCTGTCCGCACATCGCAAAGTGACTACTTTAATCACCCATATTTCCAAAACCTAAGTTCTTAAGGTAATTTGGGTGGTATAGTCCTAAAGTTCTGGTCCTATTCTATCATCCTATGTGTACGTCATATTGGCACACTTCTGAATTTATTTTATATTTCATGTCAAACTTTGAAAATCGCTGTCCGCACATCGCAAAGCGACTACTTTAAACAGCCATATCTCCAAAACCTAAGTTCTTACGGTAACTTTGGTAGTATAATACTACATTTCTGGTCCTATTCTATTACCCTATGTGTACGTCATGTATCCACACTTCCGTATTTATTTTTATATTTCATGTCAAACTTAGACAAATCGCTGTCCGCACATCGCAAAGCGACTACTTTAATCACCCATATTCCCTAAACCTATGTTTTAAGGTAACTTAGGTGGTAAAATACTTACGTTCTGGTCCTATTCTATCACCCTATGTGTACGTCATATTGACACACGTCCGTATTTATTTTATTTTTTATGTCAAACTTATAAAAGTCGCTGACCCCACATCGCAAAGCGGATATTTTATTCACCCATATTTTCAAAATCTAAGTTTTTAAGGTAACTTGGGTAGTATAGTCCTAAAGTTCTGGTCCTATTCTATCATCCTATGTGTACGTCATATTGGCACACTTCTGAATTTATTTTATATTTCATGTCAAACTTTGAAAATCGCTGTCCGCACATCACAAAGCGACTAATTTAATCACCCATATTTCCAAAACCTAAGTTTTTACGGTAACTTGGGTGGTATAATACTAAATTTCAGGTCCTATTCTATCTTCCTATGTGTACGTCATGTATCCACACATCCGTATTTATTTTTATATTTCATGTTAAACTTAGACTAATCGCTTTCCGCACATCGCAAAGCGACTACTTTAATCACCCATATTTCCAAAACCTACGTTTTCAAGGTAACTTGGGTGGTATAGTCCTAAAGTTCTTGTCCTGTTCTATCATCCTATGTGTACGTCATGGTGGCACACTTCCGTATTTATTTTATATTTCATGTTAAACTTAGACTAATCGCTGTCCGTACATCGCAACGCGACTACTTTAATGACCCATATTTCCAAAACCTAAGTTTTTAAGATAACTTGGGTGGTATAGTCCTAAAGTTCTGGTCCTATTCTATCATCCTATGTGTACGTCATGTTGGCACACTTCCGTATTTATTTTATATTTCATGTCAATAGACAAATCGCTGTCCGCACATCGCAAATCGACCACTTTAATCTCCCATATTTAATAAACCTACGTTTATAAGGTAGGTGGTAATATACTTACGTTCCGTTCCTATTCTATCACCCTATGTGTACGTCATATTGGCACACTTCCAAATTTATTTTATATTTCATGTCAAACTTTGAAAAATCGCTGTCCGCACATCGCAAAGCGACTACTTTAATCAACCACATTTCCAAAACCTAAGTTTTTACGGTAACTTGAGTGGTATAATACTGAATTTCAGGTCCTATTCTATCACCCTATCTGCACGTCATTTATCCACAATTCCGTATTGATTTTTATAATTCATGTTAAACTTAGACAAATCGCTGTCCGCAAATCGCTAAGCGACTACTTTAATGACCCATATTTCCAAAACCTAAGTTTTTAAGATAACTTGGGTGGTATAGTCCTAAAGTTCTGGTCCTATTCTATCATCCTATGTGTACGTCATGTTGGCACACTTCCGTATTTATTTTATATTTCATGTCAAACTTACACAAATCGCTGTCCGCACATCGCAAAGCGACTACTTTAATCACCCATATTTCCAAAACCTACGTTTTTAAGGTAAGTTGGGTGGTATAGTCCTTAAGTTCTGGTCCTATTCTATCATTCTATGTGTAAGTCATATTGGCACACTTCTGAATTTATTTTATATTTCATGTCAAACTTTGAAAAATCGCTGTCCGCACATCGCAAAGCAACTACTTTAATCAACCATCTTTCCAAAACCTAGGTTTTCAAGGTAACTTGGGTGAAATAATTCTAAATTTCAGGTCCTATTCTATTACCCTATGTGCACGTCATGTATCCACAATTCCGTATTGATTTTTATATTTCATGTCAAACTTAGACAAATCGCTGTCCGCACATCGCAGAGCGACTACTTTAATCACCCATATTTCCAAAACCTAAGTTCTTACAGTAACTTTGGTGGTATAATACTAAATTTCTGGTCCTATTCTATCGCCCTATAAGTACGTCATGTATCCACACTTTCGTATTTATTTTTATATTTCATGTCAAACTTAGACAAATCCCTGTCCGCACATCGCAAAGCGACTACTTTAATCACCCATATTTCCAAACCTAAGTTTTTAAGGTAACTTGGGTCGTATAGTCCTAAAGTTCTGGTCCTATTCTATCATCCTGTGTGTACGTAATGTTGGCACACTTCCGTATTTATTTTATATTTCATGTTAAACTTTGAAAAATCGCTGTCCGCACATCGCAAAGCGACTACTTTAATCAACCATATTTCCAAAACCTACGTTTTTAAGGTAAGTTGGGTGGTTTAATACTCACTTTCAGGTCCTATTCTATCACCCTATCTGTACGTCATGTATCCACAGTTCCGTATTGATTTTTATAATTCATGTCAAACTTAGACAAACCGCTGTTCGCAAATCGCAAAGCGACTACTTGAATCAACCATATTTCCAAAACCTAAGTTTTTACGGTAACTTGGGTGGTATAATACTCACTTTCAGGTCCTATTCTATCACCCTATCTGTACGTCATGTATCCACAGTTCCGTATTGATTTTTATAATTCATGTCAAACTTAGACAAACCGCTGTTCGCAAATCGCAAAGCGACTACTTGAATCAACCATATTTCCAAAACCTAAGTTTTTACGGTAACTTGGGTGGTATAATACTAAATTTCAGGTCCTACTCTATCACTCTATGTGCACGTCATGTATCCACACTTCCGTATTAATTTTATATTTCATGTCAAACTTGGACAAATCGCTATGTGCACGTCATGTATCTACACTTCCGTATTAATTTTATATTTCATGTCAAACTTGGACAAATCGCTATCCGCACATCGCAAAGCGACTACTTTAAACAGCCATATCTCCAAAACCTAAGTTCTTACGGTAACTTTGGTAGTATAATACTACATTTCTGGTCCTATTCTATTACCCTATGTGTACGTCATGTATCCACACTTCCAAATTTATTTTTGTATTTCATGTTCAACTTAGACAAATTGCTGTCCGCACATCGCAAAGCGACTACTTTAATTAGCCATATTTCCAAAACCTAAGTTCTTACGGAAACCTTCGTGGTGTAATACTAAATTTCTAATTGTATTCTATCACCCTATGTGTACGTCATGTATCCACACTTCCGTATTTATTTTTATATTTCATTTCAAACTTAGACAAATCGCTGTCCGCACATTGCAAAGCGACTACTTTAATCACCCATATTTCCGAAACCTACGAGTTAAGGTAAGTTGGGAGATATAGTCCTAAAGTTCTGATCCTATTCTATCATCCTATGTGTACGTCATGTTGGCACACTTCGGTATTTATTTTTATATTTCATGTCAAACCTAGACAAATCCTTGTCTGCACATCGCAAAACGACTAATTTAATCACGCATATTTCCTAAACCTATGTTTTTAAGGTAGGTGGTAAAATACTTACGTTCTGGTCCTAATCTATCACCCTATGTGTACGTCATATTGGCACACTTCCGAATTTATTTTATATTTCATGTCAAACTTTGAAAAATCGCTGTCCGCACATCGCAAAGCGACTAATTTAATCACCCATATTTCCAAAACCTAAGTTTTTACGGTAACTTAGGTGGTATAATACTAAAGTTCTGGTTCTATTCTATCACCCTATGTTTTCGTCATGATGCCACACTTCCGTATTTATTTTATATTTAATGTCTTAATTAGACAATTCGCTGTCCGCACATCGCAAAGTGACTACTTTAATCACCCATATTTCCTAAAACCTAAGTTTTCAAGGTATTTTGGGCGGTATAGTCCTAAATTTCTGGTCCTATTCTATCATCCTATGTGTACGTAATTTTGGCACACTTCCGTATTTATTTTATATTTAATGTCAAACTTAGACAAATCGCTGTCTGCACATCGCAAATAGACTACTTTAATCACCCATATTCCCTAAACCTATGTTTTAAGGTAACTTAGGTGGTAAAATACTTACGTTCTGGTCCTATTCTATCACCCTATGTGTACGTCATATTGACACACGTCCGTATTTATTTTATTTTTTAAGTCAAACTTAGAATAGTCGCTGACCCCACATCGCAAAGCGGATATTTTATTCACCCATATTTTTAAAATCTATGTTTTTAAGGTAACTTGGGTAGTATAGTCCTAAAGTTCTGGTCCTATTCAATAATCCTATGTGTACGTCATATTGGCACACTTCTGAATTTATTTTATATTTCATGTCAAACTTTGAAAATCGCGGTCCGCACATCACAAAGCGACTAATTTAATCACCCATATTTCCAAAACTTAAGTTTTTACGGTAACTTGGGTGGTATAATACTAAATTTCTAATCGTATTCTATCACCCTATGTGTACGTCATGTATCTACACAGCCGTATATATTTTTATATTTCATGTTAAACTTAGACTAATCGCTGTCCGCACATCGCAAAGCGACTACTTTAATAAACCATATTTCCAAAACTTAAGTTTTTACGGTAACTTGGGTGGTATAATACTAAAGTTCCGGTCCTATTCTATCACCCTATGTGTACGTCATGTATCCACACTTCCGTATTTATTTTATATTTCATGTCAAACTTAGGCAAATCGCTGTCCGCACATCGCAAATCGACTACTTTAATCACCCATATTTAATAAACCTACGTTTATAAGGTAGGTGGTAAAATACTTACGTTCTGGTTCTATTCTATCACCCTATGTGTACGTCATGTATCCACACATCCGTATTTATTTTATATTTCATGTTAAAGTTAGACTAATCGATATCCGCACATTGCAAAGCGACTACTTTAATCACCAATATTTCCAAAACCTAAGTTTTTAAGGTAACTTGGGTGGTATAGTCCTAAAGTTCTGGTCCTATTCTATCATCCTATGTGTACGTCATGTTGGCACAGGTCCGTATTTATTTTTATATTTAATGTCAAACTTAGACAAATCGCTGTCTGCACATCGCAAATCGACTACTTTAATCACCCATATTCCCTAAACCTATGTTTTTAAGGTAACTTATGTGGTAAAATACTTACGTTCTGGTCCTATTCTATCACCCTCTGTGTTTTTCATATTGGCACACTTCCGTATTTATTTTATATTTCATGTCAAACTTAGAAAAATCGCTGACCCCACATCGCAAAACGGCTATTTTATTCACCCATATTTTCAAAATCTAAGTTTTTAAGGTAACTTGGGTGGTATAGTCCTAAAGTACTGGTCCTATTCTATCATCCTATGTATACGTCATGTTGGCACTCTTCCGTATTTATTTTTATATTTCATGTCAAACTTAGACAAATCGCTGTCTGCACATCGCAAATCGACTACTTTAATCACGCATATTTCCTAAACTTATGTTTTTAAGGTAGGTGGTAAAATACTTTCGTTCTGGTCCTATTCTATCACCCTATGTGTACGTCATATTGGCACACTTCCGAATTTATTTTATATTTCATGTCAAACTTTGAAAAGTCGCTGTCCGCAAATCGCAAAGCGACTACTTTAATCACCCATATTTCCAAAACCTAAGTTTTCAAGGTAACTTGGGTGGTATAGTACAAATGTTCTTGTCCTATTCTATCATCCTATGTGTACGTCATGGTGGCACACGTCCGTATTTATTTTATATTTCATGTCAAACTTAGACAAATCGCTGTCTGCACATCGCAAATCGACTACTTTTATCACCCATATTTAATAAACCTACGTTTATAAGGTAGGTGGTAAAATACTTACGTTCTGGTCCTATTCTATCACCCTATGTGTACGTCATATTGGCACACTTCCGAATTTATTTTATATTTCATGTCAAACTTTGAAAAATTGCTGTCCGCATATCGCAAAGCGACTACTTTAATCAGCCATATTTCCAAAACCTAAGTTCTTACGGAAACTTTCGTGGTATAATACTAAATTTCTAATTGTATTCTATCACCCTATGTGTACGTCATGTATCCACAAATCCGTATTTATTTTATATTTCATGTTAAACTTAGACTAATCGCTGTCCGCACATCGCAAAGCGACTACTTTAATCACCCATATTTCCAAAACCTACGTTTTCAAGGTAACTTGGGTGGTATAGTCCTAAAGTTCTTGTCCTATTCTATCATCCTATGTGTACGTCATGGTGGCACACGTCCGTATTTATTTTATATTTCATGTCAAACTTAGACAAATCGCTGCCCGCACATCGCAAAGCGACTACTTTAATCACCCATATTTCCAAAACCTAAGTTTTCAAGGTAACTTGGGTGGTATAGTCCTAAAGTTCTGGTCCTATTCTATCATCCTATGTGTACGTCATATTGACACACTTCTGAATTTATTTTATATTTAATGTCAAACTTTGAAAAATCGCTGTCCGCATATCGCAAAGCGACTACCTTAATCACCCATATTTCCAAAACCTAAGTTTTTACGGTAACTTGGGTGGTATAATACTAAATTTAAGGTCCTATTCTATCTCCCTATCTGCACGTCATGTATCCACAATTCCGTATTGATTTTTATAATTCATGTCAAACTTAGACAAATCGCGGTCCGCACATCGCAAAGAGACTACTTTAATCACCCATATTTCCAAAACCTAAGTTTTCAAGGTAACTTGGGTGGTATAGTCCTAAAGTTCTGGTCCTATTCTATCATCCTATGTGTACGTCATATTGACACACTTCTGAATTTATTTTATATTTAATGTCAAACTTTGAAAAATCGCTGTCCGCATATCGCAAAGCGACTACCTTAATCACCCACATTTCCAAAACCTAAGTTTTTACGGTAACTTGGGTGGTATAATACTAACTTTCAGGTCCTATTCTATCACCCTATCTGTACGTCATGTTATCACAGTTCCGTATTGATTTTTATAATTCATGTCAAACTTAGACAAACCGCTGTCCGCACATCGCAAAGCGACTACTTTAATAAACCATATTTCCAAAACCTGAGTTTTTACGGTAATTTGGGTGGTATAATACTAAAGTTCAGGTCCTATTTTATCACCCTATGTGTACGTCATGTATCCACACCTCCGTACTTATTGTTATATTTCATGTCAAACTTAGACAAATCGCTGTCCGCACATCGCAAAGCGACTACTTTAATCACCCATATTTCCGAAACCTACGTTTTTAAGGTAAGTTGGGTGATATAGTCCTAAAGTTCTGATCCTATTCTATCATCCTATGTGTACGTCATGTTGGCACACTTCGGTATTTATTTTTATATTTCATGCCAAACCTAGACAAATCCTTGTCTGCACATCGCAAAACGACTACTTTAAACACGCATATTTCCTAAACCTATGTTTTTAAGGTAGGTGGTAAAATACTTACGTTCTGGTCCCATTCTATCACCCTATGTGTACGTCATATTGGCACACTTCCGAATTTATTTTATATTTCATGTCAAACTTAGACTAATCGCTATCCGCACATTGCAAAGCGACTACTTTAATCACCAATATTTCCAAAACCTAAGTTTTTAAGGTAACTTGGGTGGTATAGTCCTAAAGTTCTGGTCCTATTCTATCATCCTATGTGTACGTCATGTTGGCACAGGTCCGTATTTATTTTTATATTTAATGTCAAACTTAGACAACTCGCTGTCTGTACATCGCTAATCGACTACTATAATCACCCATATTTCCTAAACCTATGTTTTTAAGTTAATTTATGTGGTAGAATACTTACGTTCTGGTCCAATTCTATCACCCTATGTGTACGTCATATTGGCACACTTCCGAATTTATTTTATATTTCATATCAAACTTTGAAAAATCGCTGTCCGCACATCGCAAAGCGACTACTTTAATCACCCATATTTCCAAAACTTAAGTTCTTAAGGTAACTTGGGTTGTATAGTCCTAAAGTTTTGGTCCTATTCTATCATCCTATGTGTACGTAATGTTGGCACACTTCCGTATTTATTATATATTTCATGTCAAACTTAGACAAATCGCTGTCTGCAGATCGCAAATCGACTACTTTAATCACCCATATTCCCTAAACCTATGTTTTTAAGGTAACTTAGGTGGTAAAATACTTACGTTCTGGTCCTATTCTATCACCCTCTGTGTTTCTCATATTGGCACACTTCCGTATTTATTTTATATTTCATGTCAAACTTAGAAAAATAGCTGACCCCACATCGCAAAACGGCTATTTTATTCAGCCATATTTTCAAAATCTAAGTTTTTAAGGTAACTTGGGTTGTATAGTCCTAAAGTTTTGGTCCTATTCTATCATCCTATGTGTACGTAATGTTGGCACACTTCCGTATTTATTATATATTTCATGTCAAACTTAGACAAATCGCTGTCTGCACATCGCAAATCGACTACTTTAATCACGCATATTTCCTAAACTTATGTTTTTAAGGTAGGTGGTAAAATACTTTCGTTCTGGTCCTATTCCATCACCCTATGTGTACGTCATATTGGCACACTTCCGAATTTATTTTATATTTCATGTCAAACTTTGAAAAAGCGCTGTCCGCAAATCGCAAAGCGACTACTTTAATCACCCATATTTCCAAAACCTAAGTTTTCAAGGTAACGTGGGTGGTATAGTACAAAGGTCTTGTCCTATTCTATCATCCTATGTGTACGTCATGTTGGCACACTTCCGTATTTATTTTATATTTCATGTCAAACTTAGACAAATCGCTGTCTGCACATCGCAAATCGACTACTTTAATCACCCATATTTAATAAACCTACGTTTATAAGGTAGGTGGTAAAATACTTACGTTCTGGTCCTATTCTATCACCCTATGTGTACGTCATATTGGCACACTTCCGAATTTATTTTATATTTCTTGTCAAACTTTGAAAAATCGCTGTCCGCATATCGCAAAGCGACTACTTTAAACAGCCATATCTCCAAAACCTAAGTTCTTACGGTAACTTTGGTAGTATAATACTACATTTCTGGTCCTATTCTATCATCCTATGTGTACGTCATGTTGGCACACTTCCGTATTTATGTTTATATTTCATGTCAAACTTAGACAAATCGCTGTCCGCACATCGCAAAGCGACTACTTTAAACAGCCATATCTCGAAAACCTAAGTTCATACGGTAACTTTGGTAGTATAATACTACATTTCTGGTCCTATTCTATCACCCTATCTGTACGTCATGTATCCACAGTTCCGTATTGATTTTTATAATTCAGGTCAAACTTAGACAAACCGCTGTCCGCAAATCGCAAAGCGACTACTTCAATTAACCATATTTCCAAAACCTAAGTTCTTACGAAAACTTTCGTGGCATAATACTAAATTTCTAATTGTATTCTATCACCCTATGTGTACGTCATGTATCCACACATCCGTATTTATTTTTATATTTCATGTTAAACTTAGACTAATCGATGTCCGCACATCGCAAAGCGACTACTTTAATCACCCATATTTCAAAAACCTACGTTTTCAAGGTAACTTGGGTGGTATAGTCCTAAAGTTCTTGTCCTATTCTATCATCCTATGTGTACGTCATGGTGGCACACTTCCGTATTTATTTTTATATTTCATGTTAAACTTAGACTAATCGCTGTCCGCATATCGCAAAGCGACTACTTTAATCAACCATATTTCCAAAACCTAAGTTTTTACGGTATATTGGGTGGTATAATACTAAATTTAAGGTCCTATTCTATCTCCCTATCTGCACGTCATGTATCCACAATTCCGTATTGATTTTTATAATTCATGTCAAACTTAGACAAATCGCGGTCCGCACATCGCAAAGAGACTACTTTAATCACCCATATTTCCAAAACCTAAGTTTTCAAGGTAACTTGGGTGGTATAGTCCTAAAGTTCTGGTCCTATTCTATCATCCTATGTGTACGTCATATTGACACACTTCTGAATTTATTTTATATTTAATGTCAAACTTTGAAAAATCGCTGTCCGCATATCGGAAAGCGACTACCTTAATCACCCACATTTCCAAAACCTAAGTTTTTACGGTAACTTGGGTGGTATAATACTAACTTTCAGGTCCTATTCTATCACCCTATCTGTACGTCATGTATCCACAGTTCCGTATTAATTTTGAAATTCATGTCAAACTTAGAAAAATAGCTGACCCCACATCGCAAAACGGCTATTTTATTCACCCATATTTTCAAAATCTAAGTTTTTAAGGTAACTTGGGTGGTATAGTGCTAAAGTATAGGTCCTATTCTATCATCCTTTGTATACGTCATGTTGGCACTCTTCCGTATTTATTTTTATATTTCATGTCAAACTTAGACAAATCGCTGTCTGCACATCGCAAATCGACTACTTTAATCACGCATATTTCCTAAACTTATGTTTTTAAGGTAGGTGGTAAAATACTTTCGTTCTGGTCCTATTCTATCACCCTATGTGTACGTCATATTGGCACACTTCCTAATTTATTTTATATTTCATGTCAAACTTTGAAAAATCGCTGTCCGCAAATCACAAAGCGACTACTTTAATCACCCATATTTCCAAAACCTAAGTTTTCAAGGTAACGTGGGTGGTATAGTACAAAAGTTCTTGTCCTATTCTATCATCCTATGTGTACGTCATGTTGGCACACTTCCGTATTTATTTTATATTTCATGTCAAACTTAGACAAATCGCTGTCTGCACATCGCAAATCGACTACTTTAATCACCCATATTTAATAAACCTATGTTTATAAGGTAGGTGGTAAAATACTTACGTTCTGGTCCTATTCTATCACCCTATGTGTACGTCATATTGACACACTTCCGAATTTATTTTATATTTCATGTCAAACTTTGAAAAATCGCTGTCCGCATATCGCAAAGCGACTACTTTAAACAGCCATATCTCCAAAACCTAAGTTCTTACGGTAACTTTGGAAGTATAATACTACATTTCTGGTCCTATTCTATCATCCTATGTGTACGTCATGTTGGCACACTTCCGTATTTATGTTTATATTTCATGTCAAACTTAGACAAATCGCTGTCTGCACATCGCAAAGCGACTACTTTAAACAGTCATATCTCCAAAACCTAAGTTCTTACGGTAACTTTGGAAGTATAATACTACATTTCTGGTCCTATTCTATCATCCTATGTGTACGTCATGTTGGCACACTTCCGTATTTATGTTTATATTTCATGTCAAACTTAGACAAATCGCTGTCTGCAAATCGCAAAGCGACTACTTCAATCAACCATATTTCCAAAACCTAAGTTTTTACGGTAACTTGGGTGGTGTAATACTAAATTTCAGGTCCTACTCTATCACCCTATGTGCACGTCATGTATCCACACTTCCGTATTAATTTTATATTTCATGTCAAACTTGGACAAAACGCTGTCCGCACATCGCAAAGCGACTAATTTAAACAACCATATTTCCAAAACCTAAGTTCTTACGGAAACTTTCGTGGCATAATACTAAATTTCTAATTGTATTCTATCACCCTATGTGTACGTCATGTATTTACACATCCGTATTTATTTTTATATTTCATGTTAAACTTAGACTAATCGCTGTCCGCACATCGCAAAGCGACTACTTTAATCACCCATATTTCCAAAACCTACGTTTTCAAGGTAACTTGGGTGGTATAATACTAAATTTAAGGTCCTATTCTATCTCCCTATCTGCACGTCATGTATCCACAGTTCCGTATTGATTTTTATAATTCATGTCAAACTTAGACAAATCGCTGTCCGCACATCGCAAAGCGACTACTTTAATAAACCATATATCCAAAACCTGAGTTTTTACGGTAACTTGGGTGGTATAATACTAAAGTTCAGGTCCTATTCTATCACCCTATGTGTACGTCATGTATCTACACTTCCGTATTTATTGTTATATTTCATGTCAAACTTAGACAAATCGCTGTCCGCACATCGCAAAGCGACTACTTTAATCACCCATATTTCCAAAAACCAACGTTTTTAAGGTAAGTTGGCAGATATAGTCCTAAAGTTCTGATCGTATTCTATCATCCTATGTGTACGTCATGTTGGCACACTTCGGTATTTATTTTTATATTTCATGCCAAACCTAGACAAATCCTTGTCTGCACATCGCAAAACGACTGCTTTAATCACGCATATTTCCTAAACCTATGTTTTTAAGGTAGGTGGTAAAATACTTACGTTCTGGTCCTATTCTATCACCCTATGTGTACGTCATATTGGCACACTTCCGAATTTATTTTATATTTCATGTCAAACTTTGAAAAATCACTGTCCGCACATCGCAAAGCGACTAATTTAATCACCCATATTTCCAAAACCTAAGTTTTTACGGTAACTTGGGTGGTATAATACTAAAGTTCTGGTTCTATTCTATCACCCTATGTGTTCGTCATGATGCCACACTTCCGTATTTATTTTATATTTCATGTCTAAATTAGACAATTCGCTGTCTGCACATCGCAAATCGACTACTTTAATCACCCATATTCCCTAAACCTATGTTTTAAGGTAACTTAGGTGGTAAAATACTTACGTTCTGGTCCTATTCTATCACCCTATGTGGTCGTCATATTGACACACGTCCGTATTTATTTTATTTTTTATGTCAATTTTAGAAAAATCGCTGACCCCACATCGCAAAGCGGATATTTTATTCACCCATATTTTCAAAATCTAAGTTTTTAAGGTAACTTGGGTAGTATAGTCCTAAAGTTCTGGTCCTATTCTATCATCCTATGTGTACGTAATGTTGGCACACTTCTGAATTTATTTTATATTTAATTTCAAACTTTGAAAATCGCTGACCGCACATCGCAAAGCGACTACTTTAATCAACCATATTTCCAAAACCTAAGTTTTTACGGTAACTTGGATGGTATATTACTAAATTTCAGGTCCTATTCTATCACCCTATCTGTACGTCATGTATCCACAGTTCCGTATTGATTTTTATAATTCAGGTCAAACTTAGACAAACCGCTGTCCGCAAATCGCAAAGCGACTACTTCAATCAACCATATTTCCCAAACCTAAGTTTTTACGGTAACTTGGGTGGTATAATACTAAATTTCAGGTCCTTCTCTATCACCCTATGTGCACGTCATGTATCCACACTTCCGTATTAATTTTATATTTCATGTCAAACTTGGACAAATCGCTGTCCGCACATCGCAAAGCGACTACTTTAATCACCCATATTTCCAAAACCTACGTTTCCAAGGTAACTTGGGTGGTATAGTCCTAAAGTTCTTGTCCTATTCTATCATCCTATGTGTACGTCATATTGACACACTTCTGAATTTATTTTATATTTAATGTCAAACTTTGAAAAATCGCTGTCCGCATATCGCAAAGCGACTACCTTAATCACCCACATTTCCAAAACCTAAGTTTTTACGGTAACATGGGTGGTATAATACTAAATTTAAGGTCCTATTCTATCTCCCTATCTGCACGTCATGTATCCACAGTTCCGTATTGATTTTTATAATTCATGTCAAACTTAGACAAACCGCTGTCCGCACATTGCAAAGCGACTACTTCAATCAACCATATTTCCAAATCCTAAGTTTTTACGGTAACTTGGGTGAAATAGTCCTAAAGTTCTGGTCCTATTCTATCATCTTATGTGTACGTCATGTTGGCACACTTCCGTATTTATTTTATATTTCATGTCAAACTTAGACAAATCGCTGTCCGCACATCGCAAAGCGACTACTTTAATAAACCATATTTCCAAAACCTGAGTTTTTACGGTAACTTGGGTGGTATAATACTAAAGTTCAGGTCCTATTCTATCACCCTATGTGTACGTCATGTATCTACACTTCCGTATTTATTGTTATATTTCATGTCAAACTTAGACAAATCGCTGTCCGCACATCGCAAAGCGACTACTTTAATCACCCATATTTCCAAAAACCAACGTTTTTAAGGTAAGTTGGCAGATATAGTCCTAAAGTTCTGATCGTATTCTATCATCCTATGTGTACGTCATGTTGGCACACTTCGGTATTTATTTTTATATTTCATGCCAAACCTAGACAAATCCTTGTCTGCACATCGCAAAACGACTGCTTTAATCACGCATATTTCCTAAACCTATGTTTTTAAGGTAGGTGGTAAAATACTTACGTTCTGGTCCTATTCTATCACCCTATGTGTACGTCATATTGGCACACTTCCGAATTCATTTTATATTTCATGTCAAACTTTGAAAAATCACTGTCCGCACATCGCAAAGCGACTAATTTAATCACCCATATTTCCAAAACCTAAGTTTTTACGGTAACTTGGGTGGTATAATACTAAAGTTCTGGTTCTATTCTATCACCCTATGTGTTCGTCATGATGCCACACTTCCGTATTTATTTTATATTTCATGTCTAAATTAGACAATTCGCTGTCTGCACATCGCAAATCGACTACTTTAATCACCCATATTCCCTAAACCTATGTTTTAAGGTAACTTAGGTGGTAAAATACTTACGTTCTGGTCCTATTCTATCACCCTATGTGTACGTCATATTGGCACACTTCCGAATTCATTTTATATTTCATGTCAAACTTTGAAAAATCACTGTCCGCACATCGCAAAGCGACTAATTTAATCACCCATATTTCCAAAACCTAAGTTTTTACGGTAACTTGGGTGGTATAATACTAAAGTTCTGGTTCTATTCTATCACCCTATGTGTTCGTCATGATGCCACACTTCCGTATTTATTTTATATTTCATGTCTAAATTAGACAATTCGCTGTCTGCACATCGCAAATCGACTACTTTAATCACCCATATTCCCTAAACCTATGTTTTAAGGTAACTTAGGTGGTAAAATACTTACGTTCTGGTCCTATTCTATCACCCTATGTGGTCGTCATATTGACACACGTCCGTATTTATTTTATTTTTTATGTCAAACTTAGAAAAATCGCTGACCCCACATCGCAAAGCGGATATTTTATTCACCCATATTTTCAAAATCTAAGTTTTTAAGGTAACTTGGGTAGTATAGTCCTAAAGTTCTGGTCCTATTCTATCATCCTATGTGTACGTAATGTTGGCACACTTCTGAATTTATTTTATATTTCATTTCAAACTTTGAAAATCGCTGTCCGCACATCGCAAAGCGACTACTTTAATCAACCATATTTCCAAAACCTAAGTTTTTACGGTAACTTGGATGGTATATTACTAAATTTCAGGTCCAATTCTATCACCCTATGTGCACGTCATGTATCCACAATTCCGTATTGATTTTTATAATTCATGTCAAACTTAGTCAAATCGCTGTCCGCACATCGCAAAGCGACTACTTTAAACAGCCATATCTCCAAAACCTAAGTTCTTACGGTAACTTTGGTAGTATAATACTACATTTCTGGTCCTATTCTATCACCCTATGTGTACGTCATGTATCCACAATTCCGTATTTATTTTATATTTCATGTCAAACTTTAAAAATCGCTGTCCGCATATCGCAAAGCGACTACTTTAAACAGCCATATCTCCAAAACCTAAGTTCTTACGGTAACTTTGGTAGTATAATACTACATTTCTGGTCCTATTCTATCATCCTATGTGTACGTCATGTTGGCACACTTCCGTATTTATTTTTATATTTCATGTCAAACTTAGACAAATCGCTGTCCGCACATCGCAAAGCGACTACTTTAATGACCCATATTTCCAAAACCTAAGTATTTAAGGTAACTTGGGAGGTATAGTCCTTAGGTTCTGGTCTTATTCTTTCATCCTATGTGTACGTCATGTTGGCACACTTCCGTATTTTTTATATTTCATGTCAAACTTAGACAAATCGCTGTCCGCACATTGCAAAGAGACTACTTTAATCACCCATATTTCCAAAACCTAAGTTTTTAAGGTAACTTGGGTGGAATAGTACAAAAGTTCTGGTCCTATTCTATCATCCAATTTGTACGTCTTGTTAGCACACTTCCGTATTTATTTTATATTTCATGTCAAACTTAGACAAATCGCTGTCCGCACGTCGCAAGGAGACTGCTTTAAACAGCCATATTTCCAAAACCTAAGTTCTTACGGTAACTTTGGTGAATAATTCTAAAGTTCAGGTCCTATTCTATCACCCTATGTGTACGTCATGTATCCATACTTCCGTATTTATTTTTATATTTCATGTCAAACTTAGACAAATCGCTGTCCGCACATCGCAAAGCGACTACTTTATTCACCCATATTTCCAAAACCTACGTTTTTAAGGTAAGTTGGGTGGTATAGTCCTTAAGTTCTGGTCCTATTCTATCATCCTATGTGTACGTCATATTGGTACACTTCTGAATTTATTTTATATTTCATTTCAAACTTAGACAAATCGCTGTCCGCACATCGCAAAGCGACTACTTTAATCAACCATATTTCCAAAACCTAAGTTTTTACGGTAACTTGGGTGGAATAATACTAAATTTAAGGTCCTATTCTATCACTCTATGTACACGTCATATATCCACAATTCCGTATTGATTTTTATAATTCATGTCAAACTTAAGCAAATCGCTGTCCGCACATCGCAAAGCGACTACTTTAATCACCCATATTTCCAAAACCTTAGTTCTTACGGAAACTTTCGTGGTATAATACTAAATTTCTAATCGTATTTTATCACCCTATGTGTACGTCATGTATCCACACATCCGTATTTATTTTATATTTCATGTTAAACTTAGACTAATCGCTATCCGCACATTGCAAAGCGACTACTTTAATCACCAATATTTCCAAAACCTAAGTTTTTAAGGTAACTTGGGATGTATAGTCCTAAAGTTCTGGTACTATTCTATCATCCTATGTGTACGTCATGTTGGCACACGTCCGTATTTATTTTTATATTTAATGTCAAACTTAGACAAATCGCTGTCTGCACATCGCTAATCGACTACTTTAATCACCCATATTTCCTAAACCTATGTTTGTAAGGTAATTTATGTGGTAAAATACTTACGTTCTGGTCCAATTCTATCACCCTATGTCTACGTCATATTGGCACACTTCCGAATTTATTTTATATTTCATATCAAACTTTGAAAAATCGCTGTCCGCACATCGCAAAGCGACTACTTTAATCAACCACATTTCCAAAACCTAAGTTCTTATGGAAACTTTCTTGGTATAATACTAAATGTCCAATCGTATTCTATCACCCTATGTGTACGTCATGTATCTACACAGCTGTATTTACTTTTATATTTCATGTTAAACTTAGACTAATCGCTGTCCGCACATCGCAAAGCGACTACTTTAATCACCCATATTTCCAAAACTTAAGTTCTTAAGGTAACTTGGGTTGTATAGTCCTAAAGTTCTGGTCCTATTCTATCATCCTATATGTACGTCATGTTGGCACACTTCCGTATTTATTTTATATTTCATGTCAAACTTAGACAAATCGCTGTCCGCACATCGCAAAGCGACTACTTTAATAAACCATATTTCCAAAACCTGAGTTTTTACGGTTAACTTGGGTGGTATAATACTAAAGTTCAGGTCCTATTCTATCACCCTATGTGTACGTCATGTATCTACACTTCCGTATTTATTGTTATATTTCATGTCAAACTTAGACAAATCGCTGTCCGCACATCGCAAAGCGACTACTTTAATCACCCATATTTCCAAAAACCAACGTTTTTAAGGTAAGTTGGCAGATATAGTCCTAAGGTTCTGATCGTATTCTATCATCCTATGTGTACGTCATGTTGGCACACTTCGGTATTTATTTTTATATTTCATGCCAAACCTAGACAAATCCTTGTCTGCACATCGCAAAACGACTGCTTTAATCACGCATATTTCCTAAACCTATGTTTTTAAGGTAGGTGGTAAAATACTTACGTTCTGGTCCTATTCTATCACCCTATGTGTACGTCATATTGGCACACTTCCGAATTCATTTTATATTTCATGTCAAACTTTGAAAAATCACTGTCCGCACATCGCTAAGCGACTAATTTAATCACCCATATTTCCAAAACCTAAGTTTTTACGGTAACTTGGGTGGTATAATACTAAAGTTCTGGTCCTATTCTATCATCCTATGTGTACGTAATGTTGGCACACTTCTGAATTTATTTTATATTTCATTTCAAACTTTGAAAATCGCTGTCCGCACATCGCAAAGCGACTACTTTAATCAACCATATTTCCAAAACCTAAGTTTTTACGGTAACTTGGATGGTATATTACTAAATTTCAGGTCCAATTCTATCACCCTATGTGCACGTCATGTATCCACAATTCCGTATTGATTTTTTATAATTCATGTCAAACTTAGTCAAATCGCTGTCCGCACATCGCAAAGCGACTACTTTAAACAGCCATATCTCCAAAACCTAAGTTCTTACGGTAACTTTGGTAGTATAATACTACATTTCTGGTCCTATTCTATCACCCTATGTGTACGTCATGTATCCACAATTCCGTATTTATTTTATATTTCATGTCAAACTTTAAAAATCGCTGTCCGCATATCGCAAAGCGACTACTTTAAACAGCCATATCTCCAAAACCTAAGTTCTTACGGTAACTTTGGTAGTATAATACTACATTTCTGGTCCTATTCTATCATCCTATGTGTACGTCATGTTGGCACACTTCCGTATTTATTTTTATATTTCATGTCAAACTTAGACAAATCGCTGTCCGCACATCGCAAAGCGACTACTTTAATGACCCATATTTCCAAAACCTAAGTATTTAAGGTAACTTGGGAGGTATAGTCCTTAGGTTCTGGTCTTATTCTTTCATCCTATGTGTACGTCATGTTGGCACACTTCCGTATTTTTTATATTTCATGTCAAACTTAGACAAATCGCTGTCCGCACATTGCAAAGAGACTACTTTAATCACCCATATTTCCAAAACCTAAGTTTTTAAGGTAACTTGGGTGGAATAGTACAAAAGTTCTGGTCCTATTCTATCATCCAATTTGTACGTCATGTTAGCACACTTCCGTATTTATTTTATATTTCATGTCGAACTTAGACAAATCGCTGTCCGCACGTCGCAAGGAGACTGCTTTAAACAGCCATATTTCCAAAACCTAAGTTCTTACGGTAACTTTGGTGAATAATTCTAAAGTTCAGGTCCTATTCTATCACCCTATGTGTACGTCATGTATCCATACTTCCGTATTCATTTTTATATTTCATGTCAAACTTAGACAAATCGCTGTCCGCACATCGCAAAGCGACTACTTTATTCACCCATATTTCCAAAACCTACGTTTTTAAGGTAAGTTGGGTGGTATAGTCCTTAAGTTCTGGTCCTATTCTATCATCCTATGTGTACGTCATATTGGTACACTTCTGAATTTATTTTATATTTCATTTCAAACGTAGACAAATCGCTGTCCGCACATCGCAAAGCGACTACTTTAATCAACCATATTTCCAAAACCTAAGTTTTTACGGTAACTTGGGTGGAATAATACTAAATTTAAGGTCCTATTCTATCACTCTATGTACACGTCATATATCCACAATTCCGTATTGATTTTTATAATTCATGTCAAACTTAAGCAAATCGCTGTCCGCACATCGCAAAGCGACTACTTTAATCACCCATATTTCCAAAACCTAAGTTCTTACGGAAACTTTCGTGGTATAATACTAAATTTCTAATCGTATTTTATCACCCTATGTGTACGTCATGTATCCACACATCCGTATTTATTTTATATTTCATGTTAAACTTAGACTAATCGCTATCCGCACATTGCAAAGCGACTACTTTAATCACCAATATTTCCAAAACCTAAGTTTTTAAGGTAACTTGGGATGTATAGTCCTAAAGTTCTGGTACTATTCTATCATCCTATGTGTACGTCATGTTGGCACACGTCCGTATTTATTTTTATATTTAATGTCAAACTTAGACAAATCGCTGTCTGCACATCGCTAATCGACTACTTTAATCACCCATATTTCCTAAACCTATGTTTGTAAGGTAATTTATGTGGTAAAATACTTACGTTCTGGTCCAATTCTATCACCCTATGTCTACGTCATATTGGCACACTTCCGAATTTATTTTATATTTCATATCAAACTTTGAAAAATCGCTGTCCGCACATCGCAAAGCGACTACTTTAATCAACCACATTTCCAAAACCTAAGTTCTTATGGAAACTTTCTTGGTATAATACTAAATGTCCAATCGTATTCTATCACCCTATGTGTACGTCATGTATCTACACAGCTGTATTTACTTTTATATTTCATGTTAAACTTAGACTAATCGCTGTCCGCACATCGCAAAGCGACTACTTTAATCACCCATATTTCCAAAACTTAAGTTCTTAAGGTAACTTGGGTTGTATAGTCCTAAAGTTCTGGTCCTATTCTATCATCCTATATGTACGTCATGTTGGCACACTTCCGTATTTATTTTATATTTCATGTCAAACTTAGACAAATCGCTGTCCGCACATCGCAAAGCGACTACTTTAATAAACCATATTTCCAAAACCTGAGTTTTTACGGTTAACTTGGGTGGTATAATACTAAAGTTCAGGTCCTATTCTATCACCCTATGTGTACGTCATGTATCTACACTTCCGTATTTATTGTTATATTTCATGTCAAACTTAGACAAATCGCTGTCCGCACATCGCAAAGCGACTACTTTAATCACCCATATTTCCAAAAACCAACGTTTTTAAGGTAAGTTGGCAGATATAGTCCTAAAGTTCTGATCGTATTCTATCATCCTATGTGTACGTCATGTTGGCACACTTCGGTATTTATTTTTATATTTCATGCCAAACCTAGACAAATCCTTGTCTGCACATCGCAAAACGACTGCTTTAATCACGCATATTTCCTAAACCTATGTTTTTAAGGTAGGTGGTAAAATACTTACGTTCTGGTCCTATTCTATCACCCTATGTGTACGTCATATTGGCACACTTCCGAATTCATTTTATATTTCATGTCAAACTTTGAAAAATCACTGTCCGCACATCGCTAAGCGACTAATTTAATCACCCATATTTCCAAAACCTAAGTTTTTACGGTAACTTGGGTGGTATAATACTAAAGTTCTGGTTCTATTCTATCACCCTATGTGTTCGTCATGATGCCACACTTCCGTATTTATTTTATATTTCATGTCTAAATTAGACAATTCGCTGTCTGCACATCGCAAATCGACTACTTTAATCACCCATATTCCCTAAACCTATGTTTTAAGGTAACTTAGGTGGTAAAATACTTACGTTCTGGTCCTATTCTATCACCCTATGTGGTCGTCATATTGACACACGTCCGTATTTATTTTATTTTTTATGTCAAACTTAGAAAAATCGCTGACCCCACATCGCAAAGCGGATATTTTATTCACCCATATTTTCAAAATCTAAGTTTTTATGGTAACTTGGGTAGTATAGTCCTAAAGTTCTGGTCCTATTCTATCATCCTATGTGTACGTAATGTTGGCACACTTCTGAATTTATTTTATATTTCATTTCAAACTTTGAAAATCGCTGTCCGCATATCGCAAAGCGACTACTTTAATCAACCATATTTCCAAAACCTAAGTTTTTACGGTAACTTGGATGGTATATTACTAAATTTCAGGTCCAATTCTATCACCCTATGTGCACGTCATGTATCCACAATTCCGTATTGATTTTTATAATTCATGTCAAACTTAGTCAAATCGCTGTCCGCACATCGCAAAGCGACTACTTTAAACAGCCATATCTCCAAAACCTAAGTTCTTACGGTAACTTTGGTAGTATAATACTACATTTCTGGTCCTATTCTATCACCCTATGTGTACGTCATGTATCCACAATTCCGTATTTATTTTATATTTCATGTAAAACTTTAAAAATCGCTGTCCGCATATCGCAAAGCGACTACTGTAAACAGCCATATCTCCAAAACCTAAGTTCTTACGGTAACTTTGGTAGTATAATACTACATTTCTGGTCCTATTCTATCATCCTATGTGTACGTCATGTTGGCACACTTCCGTATTTATTTTTATATTTCATGTCAAACTTAGACAAATCGCTGTCCGCACATTGCAAAGAGACTACTTTAATCACCCATATTTCCAAAACCTATTTTTTTAAGGTAACTTGGGTGGAATAGTACAAAAGTTCTGGTCCTATTCTATCATCCTATTTGTACGTCATGTTAGCACACTTCCGTATTTATTTTATATTTCATGTCAAACTTAGACAAATCGCTGTCCGCACGTCGCAAGGAGACTGCTTTAAACAGCCATATTTCCAAAACCTAAGTTCTTACGGTAACTTTGGTGAATAATTCTAAAGTTCAGGTCCTATTCTATCACCCTATGTGTACGTCATGTATCCATACTTCCGTATTTATTTTTATATTTCATGTCAAACTTAGACAAATCGCTGTCCGCACATCGCAAAGCGACTACTTTATTCACCCATATTTCCAAAACCTACGTTTTTAAGGTAAGTTGGGTGGTATAGTCCTTAAGTTCTGGTCCTATTCTATCATCCTATGTGTACGTCATATTGGCACACTTCTGAATTTATTTTATATTTCATTTCAAACTTAGTCAAATCGCTGTCCGCACATCGCAAAGCGACTACTTTAATCACCCATATTTCCAAAACCTAAGTTCTTACGGAAACTTTCGTGGTATAATACTAAATTTCTAATCGTATTTTATCACCCTATGTGTACGTCATGTATCCACACATCCGTATTTATTTTATATTTCATGTTAAACTTAGACTAATCGCTATCCGCACATTGCAAAGCGACTACTTTAATCACCAATATTTCCAAAACCTAAGTTTTTAAGGTAACTTGGGTGGTATAGTCCTAAAGTTCTGGTACTATTCTATCATCCTATGTGTACGTCATGTTGGCACACGTCCGTATTTATTTTTATATTTAATGTCAAACTTAGACAAATCGCTGTCTGCACATCGCTAATCGACTACTTTAATCACCCATATTTCCTAAACCTATGTTTGTAAGGTAATTTATGTGGTAAAATACTTACGTTCTGGTCCAATTCTATCACCCTATGTCTACGTCATATTGGCACACTTCCGAATTTATTTTATATTTCATATCAAACTTTGAAAAATCGCTGTCCGCACATCGCAAAGCGACTACTTTAATCAACCACATTTCCAAAACCTAAGTTCTTATGGAAACTTTCTTGGTATAATACTAAATGTCCAATCGTATTCTATCACCCTATGTGTACGTCATGTATCTACACAGCTGTATTTACTTTTATATTTCATGTTAAACTTAGACTAATCGCTGTCCGCACATCGCAAAGCGACTACTTTAATCACCCATATTTCCAAAACTTAAGTTCTTAAGGTAACTTGGGTTGTATAGTCCTAAAGTTCTGGTCCTATTCTATCATCCTATATGTACGTAATGTTGGCACACTTCCGTATTTATTATATATTTCATGTCAAACTTAGACAAATCGTTGTCTGCACATCGCAAATCGACTACTTTAATCACGCTTATTTCCTAAACTTATGTTTTTAAGGTAGGTGGTAAAATACTTTCGTTCTGGTCCTATTCTATCACCCTACTAGCAGAACCCGTGGCTTCGCTCACGATCAAAATTAAAGTCTAACCTTGATATGAAGAATCTAGAGGACTGAATAGAAATTATTTATATCAAGGAATATGTCATGTAGAGATACGTTTCTTTTATGGCGGAATGTAGGATAAAATGTAGATACCACAGTAGATAGTGAAGGTTTTCTTTTCACCGTTATAGTTCGAAAACGGCCGGACTGATTTTAACACCAAATGTGTCGATTTTAAGGTACTTCTTTGTAGATTTGCCATTACGTCCATGGATTGCCTAGTAGGGCATCAATTAAGTACAGTAAAGGGCTGAATGTTCGAAACAGTTATGGTGCTATCTGTGGGCAGCATTTCAAACTCGATTCACTTAGTTTTTAACTTAAAATATGGGCGGGTAGTAATAATTTAAGATCAACCACTGATTGCAGCATTTATTTTTCCGTGAAAAGCCGGGACACCGTCGAATTAAATGAAAAAGGACTTTGCCAAATTATTGTAACTGGCATGATTGTAATTAAAAACATAAAGGCCGGCATAAGGAAATAACTATAGCTCCCGCTGCCTAAAAAGATGGTACGGTACCACATAATAAGCTTATGATTGAAATATAAGGTACGAAACTAAACCAAATGTAACTTTTATATAGTACGAACAACCTAACAAAATCATCAAAACAACCATAAAACTACGATAAAAAGAATTAAATTATAAATCAGCTGTAACAACGCATCCGTTTGTGAAGCTAATATGCTTGATTTAATAAAATTTGAAATTTAAACAAAAGATCATCCATTACATTAACATGGGGCATTTTCAAAGCTTCAGCTCCACCAAAAACCTCTAAAAACCTCGAAAATCCGTTCTAAAAAAACCGTTCTTGGTGAATGCCATGACTCTGTAAGGAACGTCCATGCAAATTTTCAAGGTTCTAGGTTAAGTAGTTTTGGCTGTACAATGATAGGTCAGTGGTATTTGACAAAAATATAGTAGAAAAGATAGTATAAATATAACTTACAATCAGGGATTTGAATAATTTATAAATTTTTACATAATTAGATCAAAGAATCATATCATTTCAGCACATTCTGTTTGTGACTGAAAAACCACTGTTCTTTTCTCTTTCCATCTTACCGGATTTAGTCTCAAGACTCAGCCACAAAATGCAGTATGCTCTTCACGTTTAAAACTGCGTACGTCGAATTATACGAAACATCAAATCATCGGACAGGCATAGATGTAATTAAAAAATTATTACGAACGCCTCCAGGAAAAACGATAACTCCCGCTACCGAAATATAGATGGTGCCACTTAACTAATTAATGGTGGATTTTATCTAAACTAAATGTAACCTTTATGCAGTACATAATTATGTCCTTGAAACAAATCAACAAAAATCAATGAAGCCATGATCAAAAGAAATCAATTTATTATCATCTGTATCAACATATACATTTCCGAAGCTAACTACCAGCTGATTGTTTTATGAACGTTAAAAATGTAAACAATAATCGCCCAACATACTTTTAAATGGGAAAATTTGAAAACTTCGGCCTCGCCAAAAATCCCTTTATACTACGAATTTTGTAAAATCCGTTCTTAGCGGATGCCTACGCCCTAAGAGGAACATCCATGCAAAGTTTCAAGGTTCTAGGTCAAGTAGTTTGGGCTGTACGATGTTTCCACTGAGTGGTATTTGACAAATATATAGTAGATGTGTACGTCATATTGGCACACTTCCGAATTTATTTTATATTTCATGTCAAACTTTGAAAAATCGCTGTCCGCAAATCGCAAAGCGACTTCTTTAATCACCCATATTTCCAAAACCTAAGTTTTCAAGGTAACTTGGGTGGTATAGTACAAAGGTTCTTGTCCTATTCTATCATCCTATGTGTACGTCATGTTGGCACACTTCCGTATTTATTTTATATTTCATGTCAAACTTAGACAAATCGCTGTCTGCACATCGCAAATCGACTACTTTAATCACCCATATTTAATAAACCTACGTTTATAAGGTAGGTGGTAAAATACTTACGTTCTGGTCCTATTCTATCACCCTATGTGTACGTCATATAGGCACACTTCCGAATTTATTTTATATTTCATGTCAAACTTTGAAAAATCGCTGTCCGCATATCGCAAAGCGACTACTTTAAACAGCCATATTTCCAAAACCTAAGTTCTTACGGTAACTTTGGTGGTATAATACTACATTTCTGGTCCTATTCTATCATCCTATGTGTACGTCATGTTGGCACACTTCCGTATTAATTTTTATATTTCATGTCAAACTTAGACAAATCGCTGTCCGCACATCGCAAAGCGACTACTTTAATCACCCATATTTCCAAAACCTACGTTTTTAAGGTAAGTTGGGTGGTATAGTCCTTAAGTTCTGGTCCTATTCTATCATCCTCTGTGTACGTCACATTGGCACACTTCTGAATTTATTTTATATTTCATGTCAAACTTTGAAAAATCGCTGTCCGCACATCGCAAAGAGACTACTTTAAACAGCCATATTTCCAAAACCTAAGTTCTTGAGGTAACTTTGGTGGTATAATACTAAATTTCTAATCGTATTCTATCACCCTATGTGTACGTCATGTATCCACACATCCGTATTTATTTTATATTTCATGTTAAACTTAGACTAATCGCTATCCGCACATTGCAAAGCGACTACTTTAATCACCAATATTTCCAAAACCTACGTTTTTAAAGAAACTTGGGTGGTATAGTCCTAAAGATATGGTCCTATTCTATCATCCTATGTGTAAGTCATGTTGGAACACGTCCGTATTTATTTTTATATTTAATGTCAAACTTAGTCAAATGGCTGTCTGCACATCGCAAAACGACTACTTTAATCACGCATATTTCCTAAACCTATGTTTTTAAGGTAGATGGTAAAATACTTACGTTCTGGTCCTATTCTATCACCCTATGTGTACGTCATATTGGCACATTTCCGAATTTATTTTATATTTCATGTCAAACTTTGAAAAATCGCTGTCCGCACATCGCAAAGCGACTACTTTAATCTACCATATTTCCAAAACCTACGTTTTTAAGGTAAGTTGGGTGGTATAGTCCTAAAGTTCTGGTCCTATTCTATCATCCTATGTGTACGTCATATTGGCACACTTCCGAATTTATTTTATATTTCATGACAAACTTTCCATATTTCCAAAACCTAGGTTTTTACGGTAACTTGGGTGGTATAATACTAAATTTCAGGTCCTATTCTATCACCCTATCTGCACGACATGTATCCACAATTCCGTATTGATTTTTAAAATTCATGTAAAACTTAGACAAATCGCGGTCCACACATCGCAAAGAGACTACTTTAATCACACATATTTCCAAAACCTAAGTTTTTAAGTTAACTTGGGTGGAATAGTACAAAAGTTCTGGTCGTATTCTATCATCTTATTTGTAAGTCATGTTGGCACACTTCCGTATTTATTTTATATTTCATGTCAAACTTAGACAAATCGCTGACCGCACGTCGCAAAGAGACTACTTTAAACAGCCATATTTCCAAAACCTAAGTTCTTACGGTAACTTTGGTGGTATAATACTACATTTCTGGTCCTATTCTATCATCCAATGTGTACGTCATGTTGGCACACTTCCGTATTTATTTTTATATTTCATGTCAA
Organism: Flexamia atlantica; assembly: GCA_035578135.1. Taxonomy (NCBI): domain Eukaryota; kingdom Metazoa; phylum Arthropoda; class Insecta; order Hemiptera; family Cicadellidae; genus Flexamia; species Flexamia atlantica. The sequence goes on along the minus strand of JAQJVK010000003.1, from coordinate 18,010 downwards.
ACTTAGACAAATCGCTGTCCGCGCATCGCAAAGCGACTATTTTAACAGCAATATCTCCAAAACCTAAGTTCTTACGGTAACTTTTGTAGTATAATACTACATTTCTGGTCCTATTCTATCATCCTCTGTGTACGTCATGTTCGCAGACTTCCGTATTTATTTTTATATTTCATGTCAAACTTAGACAAATCGCGGTCTGCACATCGCAAATCGACTACTTTAATCACCCATATTTAATAAACCTACGTTTATAAGGTAGGTGGTATAATACTTTCGTTCTGGTCCTATTCTATCACCCTATGTGTACGTCATATTGGCGCACTTCCGAATTTATTTTATATTTCATGTCAAACTTTAAAAATCGCTGTCCGCACATCGGAAAGCGACTAATTTAATCAACCACATTTCCAAAACCTAAGTTTTTACGGTAACGTGGGTGGTATAATACTAAATTTCAGGTCCTATTCTATCACCCTATCTGCACGTCATGTATCCACAATTCCGTATTGATTTTTATAATTCATGTCAAACTTAGACAAATCGCTGTCCGCTCATTGCAAAGAGACTACTTTAATCACCCATATTTCCAAAACCTAAGTTTTTAAGGTAACTTGGGTGGAATAGTACAAACGTTCTGGTCCTATTCTATCATCCTATTTGTACGTCATGTTAGCACACTTCCGTATTTATTTTATATTTCATGTCAAACTTAGACAAATCGCTGTCCGCACGTCTCAAAGAGACTACTATAAACAGCCATATTTCCAAAACCTAAGTTCTTACGGTAACTTTAGTGAATAATACTAAAGTTCAGGTCCTATTCTATCACCCTATGTGTACGTCATGTATCCATACTTCCGTATTTATTTTTATATTTCATGTCAAACTTAGACAAATCGCTGTCCGCACTTCACAAAGCGACTACTTTATTCACCCATATTTCCAAAGCCTACGTTTTTAAGGTAAGTTGGGTGGTATAGTCCTTAAGTTCTGGTCCTATTCTATCATCCTATGTGTACGTCATAATGGCACACTTCTGAATTTATTTTATATTTCATGTCAAACTTGGACATCGCAAAGCGACTACTTTAATCAACCATATTTCCAAAACCTAAGTTTTTACGGTAACCTGGGTGGTATAATACTAAATTTCAGGTCCTATTCTATCACCCTATCTGCACGTCATGTATCCACAATTCCGTATTGATTTTTATAATTCATGTCAAACTTAGACAAATCGCTGTCCGCACATCGCAAAGCGACTACTTTCATGACCCATATTTCCAAAACCTAAGTATTTAAGGTAACTTGGGAGGTATAGTCCTAAGGTTCTGGTCTTATTCTATCATCTTATGTGTTTGTCATATTGGCACACTTCCACATTTATTTTATATTTCATGTCAAACTTAGACAAATCGCAGTCCGCACATCGGAAAGCGACTACTTTAAACAGCCATATCTCCAAAACCTTAGTTCTTACGGTAACTTTGGTAGTATAATACTACATTTCTGGTCCTATTCTATCATCCTATGTGTACGTCATGTTGGCACACTTCCGTATTTATTTTTATATTTAATGTCAAACTTAGACAAATCGCTGTCTGCACATCGCTAATCGATTACTTTAATCACCCATATTTCCTAAACCTATGTTTTTGAGGTAATTTATGTGGTAAAATACTTACGTTCTGGTCCAATTCTATCACCCTATGTGTACGTCATATTGGCACACTTCCGAATTTATTTTATATTTCATATCAAACTTTGAAAAATCGCTGTCCGCACATCGCAAAGCGACTACTTCAATCACCCATATTTCCAAAACCTAAGTTTTCAAGGTAACTTGGGTGGTATAGTCCTAGAGTTCTGTTCCTAATCTATCATCCTATGTGTACGTCATGTTGGCACCCTTCCGTATTTATTATATATTTCATGTCAAACTTAGACAAATCGCTGTCTGCACATCGCAAATCGACTACTTTAATCACCCATATTCCCTAAACCTATGTTTTTAAGGTAACTTAGGTGGTAAAATACTTACGTTCTGGTCCTATTCTATCACCCTATGTGTTTGTCATATTGGCACACTTCCACATTTATTTTATATTTCATGTCAAACTTAGACAAATCGCAGTCCGCACATCGGAAAGCGACTACTTTAAACAGCCATATCTCCAAAACCTTAGTTCTTACGGTAACTTTGGTAGTATAATACTACATTTCTGGTCCTATTCTATCATCCTATGTGTACGTCATGTTGGCACACTTCCGTATTTATTTTTATATTTTATGTCAAACTTAGACAAATCGCAGTCCGCACATCGGAAAGCGACTACTTTAAACAGCCATATCTCCAAAACCTAAGTTTTTACGGTAACTTTGGTAGTATAATACTACATTTCTGGTCCTATTCTATCATCCTATGTGTACGTCATGTTGGCACACTTCCGTATTAATTTTTATATTTCATGTCAAACTTAGACAAATCGCTGTCTGCACATCGCAAAACGACTACTTTAATCACGCATATTTCCTAAACCTATGTTTTTAAGGTAGGTGGAAAAATACTTACGTTCTGGTCCTTTTCTATCACCCTATGTGTACGTCATATTGGCACACTTCCGAATTTATTTTATATTTCATGTCAAACTTTGAAAAATCGCTGTCCGCACATCGCAAAGCGACTACTTTAATCAACCATATTTCCAAAACCTACGTTTTTAAGGTAAGTTGGGTGGTATAGTCCTTACGTTCTGGTCCTATTCTATCATCCTATGTGTACGTCATATTGGCACACTTCTGAATTTATTTTATATTTCATGTCAAACTTTGAAAAATCGCTGTCCGCACATCGCAAAGCGACTAATTTAATCACCCATATTTCCAAAACCTAGGTTTTTACGGTAACTTGGGTGGTATAATACTAAAGTTCTGGTTCTATTCTATCACCCTATGTGTTCGTCATGACTCCACACTTCCGTATTTATTTTATATTTCATGTCTAAATTAGACAATTCGCTGTCCGCACATCGCAAAGTGACTACTTTAATCATCCATATTTCCAAAACCTAAGTTCAAAAGGTAATTTGGGTGGTATAGTCCTAAAGTTCTGGTCCTATTCTATCATCCAATGTGTACGTAATGTTGACACACTTCCGTATTTATTTTATATTTAATGTCAAAACTAGACAAATCGCTGTCCGCACATCGCAAAGCGACTACTTTAATCAACCACATTTCTATAACCTAAGTTTTTACGGTAACTTGGGTGGTAAAATACTTACGTTCTGGTCCTATTCTATTACCCTATGTGTACGTCATATTGACACACTTCCGTATTTATTTTATTTTTTATGTAAAACTTAGAAAAATCGCTGACCCCACATCGCAAAGCGGATATTTTATTCATCCACTTTGAAAATCGCTGTCCGCATATCGCAATGCGACTACTTTAATCACCCATATTTCCAAAACCTTAGTTCTTACGGAAACTTTCGTGGTATAATACTAAATTTCTAATCGTATTCTATCACCCTATGTGTACGTCATGTATCTACACAGCCGTATTTATTTTTATATTTCATGTTAAACTTAGACTAATCGCTGTCCGCACATCGCAAAGCGACTACTTTAATAAACCATATTTCCAAAACTTAGGATTTTACGGTAACTTGGGTGGTATAATACTAAAGTTCAGGTCCTATTCTATCAGACTATGTGTACGTCATGTATCCACACTTCCGTATTTATTTTATATTTCATGTCAAACGTAGACAAATCGCTGTCCGCACATCGCAAATCGACTACTTTAATCACCCATATATAATAAACCTACGTTTATAAGGTAGGTGGTAAAATACTTACGTTATGGTCCTATTCTATCACCCTATGTGTACGTCATATTGGCACACTTCCGAATTTATTTTATATTTCATGTCAAACTTTGAAAAATCGCTGTCCGCATATCGCAAAGCGACTACTTTAAACAGCCATATCTCCAAAACCTAAGTTCTTACGGTAACTTTGGTAGTATAATACTACATTTCTGGTCCTATTCTATCATCCTATGTGTACGTCATGTTGGCACACTTCCGTATTTATTTTTGTATTTCATGTCAAACTTAGACAAATCGCTGTCTGCACATCGCAAATCGACTACTTTAATCACCCATATTTAATAAACCTACGTTTATAAGGTAGGTGGTAAAATACTTACGTTCTGGTCCTATTCTATCACCCTATGTGTACGTCATATTGGCACACTTCCGAATTTATTTTATATTTCATGTCAAACTTTGAAAAATCGCTGTCCGCATATCGCAAAGCGACTACTTTAATCAACCATATTTCCAAAACCTAAGTTTTCAATGTAACTTGGGTGGTATAGTCCTAAAGTTCAGGTCCTATTCTATCACCCTATGTGTAAGTCATGTATCCACACTTCCGTATTTTTTTATATTTCATGTCAAACTTAGACAAATCGCTGTCCGCACATTGCAAAGAGACTACTTTAATCACCCATATTTCCAAAACCTAAGTTTTTAAGGTAACTTGGGTGGAATAGTACAAACGTTCTGGTCCTATTCTATCATCCTATTTGTACGTCATGTTAGCACACTTCCGTATTTATTTTATATTTCATGTCAAAATTAGACAAATCGCTGTCCGCACGTCGCAAAGAGACTACTATAAACAGCCATATTTCCAAAACCTAAGTTCTAACGGTAACTTTGGTGAATAATACTAAAATTCAGGTCCTATTCTATCACCCTATGTGTACGTCATGTATCCATAATTTCCGTATTTATTTTTATATTTCATGTCAAACTTAGACAAATCGCTGTCCGCACATCGCAAAGCGACTACTTTATTCACCCATATTTCCAAAACCTACGTTTTTAAGGTAAGTTGGGTGGTATAGTCCTTAAGTTCTGGTCCTATTCTATCATCCTATGTGTACGTCATAATGGCACACTTCTGAATTTATTTTATATTTCATGTCAAACTTGGACATCGCAAAGCGACTACTTTAATCAACCATATTTCCAAAACCTAAGTTTTTACGGTAACCTGGGTGGTATAATACTAAATTTCAGGTCCTATTCTATCACCCTATCTGCACGTCATGTATCCACAATTCCGTATTGATTTTTATAATTCATGTCAAACTTAGACAAATCGCTGTCTGCACATCGCTAATCGATTACTTTAATCACCCATATTTCCTAAACCTATGTTTTTGAGGTAATTTATGTGGTAAAATACTTACGTTCTGGTCCAATTCTATCGCCCTATGTGTACGTCATATTGGCACACTTCCGAATTTATTTTATATTTCATATCAAACTTTGAAAAATCGCTGTCCGCACATCGCAAAGCGACTACTTCAATCACCCATATTTCCAAAACCTAAGTTTTCAAGGTAACTTGGGTGGTATAGTCCTAGAGTTCTGGTCCTAATCTATCATCCTATGTGTACGTAATGTTTGCACACTTCCGTATTTATTTTATATTTCATGTCAAACTTAGACAAATCGCTGTCTGCACATCGCAAATCGACTACTTTAATCACCCATATTTCCTAAACCATTGTTTTTAAGGTAACTTAGGTGGTAAAATACTTACGTTCTGGTCCTTTTCTATCACCCTATGTGTACGTCATATTGGCACACTTCCGTGTTTATTTTATATTTCATTTCAAACTTAGACAAATCGCTGTCCGCACATCGCAAAGCGACTACTTTAATCACCCATATTACCAAAACTTAAGTTCTTAAGGTAACTTGGGTTGTATAGTCGTAAAGTTCTGGTCCTATTCTATCATCCTATGTGTACGTCATGTTGGCACACTTCCGTATTTATTATATATTTCATGTCAAACTTAGACAAATCGCTGTCTGCACATCGCAAATCGACTACTTTAATCACCCATATTCCCTAAACCTATGTTTTTAAGGTAACTTAGGTGGTAAAATACTTACGTTCTGGTCCTATTCTATCACCCTATGTGTTTGTCATATTGGCACACTTTCATATTTATTTTATATTTCATGTCAAACTTAGACAAATCGCAGTCCGCACATCGGAAAGCGACTACTTTAAACAGCCATATCTCCAAAACCTTAGTTCTTACGGTAACTTTGGTAGTATAATACTACATTTCTGGTCCTATTCTATCATCCTATGTGTACGTCATGTTGGCACACTTCCGTATTTATTTTTATATTTCATGTCAAACGTAGACAAATCGCAGTCCGCACATCGGAAAGCGACTACTTTAAACAGCCATATCTCCAAAACCTAAGTTTTTACGGTAACTTTGGTAGTATAATACTACATTTCTGGTCCTATTCTATCATCCTATGTGTACGTCATGTTGGCACACTTCCGTATTAATTTTTATATTTCATGTCAAACTTAGACAAATCGCTGTCTGCCATGTTTCCAAAACCTACGTTTTTAAGGTAAGTTGGGTGGTATAGTCCTTAAGTTCTGTTCCCATTCTATCGTCCTATGTGTACGTCATATTGGCACAATTCTGAATTTATTTTATATTTCATGTCAAACTTTAAAAATCGCTGTCCGCACATCGCAAAGCGACTACTTTAATCAACCACATTTCCAAAACCTAAGTTTTTACGGTATTTTGAGTAGTATAATACTAATTTCAGGTCCTATTCTATCACCCTATCTGCACGTCATGTATCCACAATTCCGTATTGATTTTTATAATTCATGTCAAACTTAGACAAATCGCTGTCCGCACATCGCAAAGCGACTACTTTAATGACCCATATTTCCAAAACCTAAGTTTTTAAGGTATTTTGGGTGGTATAGTCCTAAAGTTCTGGTCCTATTCTATCATCCTATGTGTACGTCATATTGGCACACGTCCGAATTTATTTTATATTTCATGTCAAACTTTGAAAAATCGCTGTCCGCACATCGCAAAGCGACTACTTTAATCAACCATATTTCCAAAACCTACGTTTTTAAGGTAAGGTGGGTGGTATAGTCCTAAAGTTCTGATCCTATTCTATCATCCTATGTGTACGTCATGTTGGCACACTTCGGTATTTATTTTTATATTTCATGTCAAACCTAGACAAATCCTTGTCTGCACATCGCAAAACGACTACTTTAATCACGCATATTTCCTAAACCTATGTTTTTAAGGTAGGTGGTAAAATACTTACGTTATGGTCCTATTCTATCATCCTATGTGTACGTCATATTGGCACACTTCGGTATTTATTTTATATTTCATGTCAAACTTAGACAAATCGCTGTCCACACATCGCAAAGCGACTACTTTAATAAACCATATTTCCAAAACCTAAGTTTTTACGGTAACTTGGGTGGTATAATACTAAAGTTCAGGTCCTATTCTATCACCTTTTGTGTACGTCATGTATCCACACTTCCGTATTTATTTTTATATTTTTTGTCAAACTTAGACAAATCGCTGTCCGCACATCGCAAAGCGACTACTTTAATCACCCATATTTCCAAAACCTACGTTTTTAAGGTAAGTAGGGTGGTATAGTCCTAAGGTTCTGATCCTATTCTATCATCCTATGTGTACGTCATGTTGGCACACATCGGTATTTATTTTAATATTTCATGTGTAACCTAGACAAATCCTTGTCTGCACATCGCAAAACGACTACTTTAATCACGCATATTTCCTAAACCTAAGTTCAAAAGGTAATTTGGGTGGTATAGTCCTAAAGTTCTGGTCCTATTCTATCATCCAATGTGTACGTAATGTTGGCACACTTCCGTATTTATTTTATATTTCATGTCAAACTTAGACAAATCGCTGTCCACACATCGCAAAGCGACTACTTTAATAAACCATATTTCCAAAACCTAAGTTTTTACGGTAACTTGGGTGGTATAATACTAAAGTTCAGGTCCTATTCTATCACCTTTTGTGTACGTCATGTATCCACACTTCCGTATTTATTTTTATATTTCATGTCAAACTTTGAAAAAATCGCTGTCCGCACATCGCAAAGCGACTACTTTAATCAACCATATTTCCAAAACCTACGTTTTTAAGGTAAGGTGGGTGGTATAGTCCTAAAGTTCTGATCCTATTCTATCATCCTATGTGTACGTCATGTTGGCACACTTCGGTATTTATTTTTATATTTCATGTCAAACCTAGACAAATCCTTGTCTGCACATCGCAAAACGACTACTTTAATCACGCATATTTCCTAAACCTATGTTTTTAAGGTAGGTGGTAAAATACTTACGTTCTGGTCCTTTTCTATCACCCTATGTGTACGTCATATTGGCACACTTCCGAATTTATTTTATATTTCATGTCAAACTTTGAAAAATCGCTGTCCGCACATCGCAAAGCGACTACTTTAATCAACCATATTTCCAAAACCTACGTTTTTAAGGTAAGGTGGGTGGTATAGTCCTTACGTTCTGGTCCTATTCTATCATCCTATGTGTACGTCATATTGGCACACTTCTGAATTTATTTTATATTTCATGTCAAACTTTGAAAAATCGCTGTCCGCACATCGCAAAGCGACTAATTTAATCACCCATATTTCCAAAACCTAGGTTTTTTACGGTAACTTGGGTGGTATAATACTAAAGTTCTGGTTCTATTCTATCACTCTATGTGTTCGTTATGACTCCACACTTCCGTATTTATTTTATATTTCATGTCTAAATTAGACAATTCGCTGTCCGCACATCGCAAAGTGACTACTTTAATCACCCATATTTCCAAAACCTAAGTTCAAAAGGTAATTTGGGTGGTATAGTCCTAAAGTTCTGGTCCTATTCTATCATCCAATGTGTACGTAATGTTGGCACACTTCCGTATTTATTTTATATTTAATGTCAAAACTAGACAAATCGCTGTCCGCACATCGCAAAGCGACTACTTTAATCAACCACATTTCTATAACCTAAGTTTTTACGGTAACTTGGGTGGTAAAATACTTACGTTCTGGTCCTATTCTATTAACCTATGTGTACGTCATATTGACACACTTCCGTATTTATTTTATTTTTTATGTAAAACTTAGAAAAATCGCTGACCCCACATCGCAAAGCGGATATTTTATTCATCCACTTTGAAAATCGCTGTCCGCATATCGCAATGCGACTACTTTAATCACCCATATTTCCAAAACCTTAGTTCTTACGGAAACTTTCGTGGTATAATACTAAATTTCTAATCGTATTCTATCACCCTATGTGTACGTCATGTATCTACACAGCCGTATTTATTTTTATATTTCATGTTAAACTTAGACTAATCGCTGTCCGCACATCGCAAAGCGACTACTTTAATAAACCATATTTCCAAAACTTAGGTTTTTACGGTAACTTGGGTGGTATAATACTAAAGTTCAGGTCCTATTCTATCAGACTATGTGTACGTCATGTATCCACACTTCCGTATTTATTTTATATTTCATGTCAAACGTAGACAAATCGCTGTCCGCACATCGCAAATCGACTAAGTTAATCACCCATATTTAATAAACCTACGTTTATAAGGTAGGTGGTAAAATACTTACGTTATGGTCCTATTCTATCACCCTATGTGTACGTCATATTGGCACACTTCCGAATTTATTTTATATTTCATGTCAAACTTTGAAAAATCGCTGTCCGCATATCGCAAAGCGACTACTTTAAACAGCCATATCTCCAAAACCTAAGTTCTTACGGTAACTTTGGTAGTATAATACTACATTTCTGGTCCTATTCTATCATCCTATGTGTACGTCATGTTGGCACACTTCCGTATTTATTTTTGTATTTCATGTCAAACTTAGACAAATCGCTGTCTGCACATCGCAAATCGACTACTTTAATCACCCATATTTAATAAACCTACGTTTATAAGGTAGGTGGTAAAATACTTACGTTCTGGTCCTATTCTATCACCCTATGTTATTGGCACACTTCCGAATTTATTTTATATTTCATGTCAAACTTTGAAAAATCGCTGTCCGCATATCGCAAAGCGACTACTTTAATCAACCATATTTCCAAAACCTAAGTTTTCAATGTAACTTGGGTGGTATAGTCCTAAAGTTCAGGTCCTATTCTATCACCCTATGTGTACGTCATGTATCCACACTTCCGTATTTTTTTATATTTCATGTCAAACTTTGACAAATCGCTGTCCGCACATTGCAAAGAGACTACTTTAATCACCCATATTTCCAAAACCTAAGTTTTTAAGGTAACTTGGGTGGAATAGTACAAACGTTCTGGTCCTATTCTATCATCCTATTTGTACGTCATGTTAGCACACTTCCGTATTTATTTTATATTTCATGTCAAACTTAGACAAATCGCTGTCCGCACGTCGCAAAGAGACTACTATAAACAGCCATATTTCCAAAACCTAAGTTCTTACGGTAACTTTGGTGAATAATACTAAAATTCAGGTCCTATTCTATCACCCTATGTGTACGTCATGTATCCATAATTTCCGTATTTATTTTTATATTTCATGTCAAACTTAGACAAATCGCTGTCCGCACATCGCAAAGCGACTACTTTATTCACCCATATTTCCAAAACCTACGTTTTTAAGGTAAGTTGGGTGGTATAGTCCTTAAGTTCTGGTCCTATTCTATCATCCTATGTGTACGTCATATTGGCACACTACTGAATTTATTTTATATTTCATGTCAAACTTGGACAAATTGCTGTCCGCACATCGCAAAGCGACTACTTTAATCAACCATATTTCCAAAACCTAAGTTTTTACGGTAACCTGGGTGGTATAATACTAAATTTCAGGTCCTATTCTATCACCCTATCTGCACGTCATGTATCCACAATTCCGTATTGATTTTTATAATTCATGTCAAACTTAGACAAATCGCTGTCCGCACATCGCAAAGCGACTACTTTCATGACCCATATTTCTAAAACCTAAGTATATAGGGTAACTTGAGAGGTATAGTCCTAAGGTTCTGGTCTTATTCTATCATCTTATGTGTACGTCATGTTGGCACACGTCCATATTTATTTTTATATTTAATGTCAAACTTAGACAAATCGCTGTCTGCACATCGCTAATCGATTACTTTAATCACCCATATTTCCTAAACCTATGTTTTTAAGGTAATTTATGTGGTAAAATACTTACGTTCTGGTCCAATTCTATCACCCTATGTGTACGTCATATTAGCACACTTCCGAATTTATTTTATATTTCATATCAAACTTTGAAAAATCGCTGTCCGCACATCGCAAAGCGACTACTTTAATCAACCACATTTCCAAAACCTAAGTTCTTACGGAAACTTTCGTGGTATAATACTAAATTTCTAATCGTATTCTATCACCCTATGTGTACGTCATGTATCTACACAGCCGTATTTATTTTTATATTTCATGTTAAACTTAGACAAATCGCTGTCCGCACATCGCAGAGCGACTACTTTTATCACCCATATTTCCAAAACCTAAGTTTTCAAGGTAACTTGGGTGGTATAGTCCTAGAGTTCTGGTCCTATTCTATCATCCTATGTGTACGTAATGTTTGCACACTTCCGTATTTATTTTATATTTCATGTCAAACTTAGACAAATCGCTGTCTGCACATCGCAAATCGACTACTTTAATCACCCATATTTCCTGAACCAATGTTTTTAAGGTAACTTAGGTGGTAAAATACTAACGTTCTGGTCCTTTTCTATCACCCTATGTGTACGTCATATTGGCACACTTCCGTATTTATTTTATATTTCATTTCAAACTTAGACAAATCGCTGTCCGCACATCGCAAAGCGACTACTTTAATCACCCATATTTCCAAAACTTAAGTTCTTAAGGTAACTTGGGTTGTATAGTCCTAAAGTTCTGGTCCTATTCTATCATCCTATGTGTACGTCATGTTGGCACACTTCCGTATTTATTATATATTTCATGTCAAACTTAGACAAATCGCTGTCTGCACATCGCAAATCGACTACTTTAATCACCCATATTCCCTAAACCTATGTTTTTAAGGTAACTTACGTGGTAAAATACTTACGTTCTGGTCCTATTCTATCACCCTATGTGTTTGTCATATTGGCACACTTCCGTATTTATTTTATATTTCATGTCAAACTTAGACAAATCGCAGTCCGCACATCGGAAAGCGACTACTTTAAACAGCCATATCTCCAAAACCTAAGTCCTTACGGTAACTTTGGTAGTATAATACTACATTTCTGGTCCTATTCTATCATCCTATGTGTACGTCATGTTGGCACACTTCCGTATTAATTTTTATATTTCATGTCAAACTTAGACAAATCGCTGTCCGCACATCGCAAAGCGACTACTTTATTCACCCATATTTCCAAAACCTACGTTTTTAAGGTAAGTTGGGTGGTATAGTCCTTAAGTTCTGGTCCTATTCTATCATCCTATGTGTACGTCATATTGGCACACTTCTGAATTTATTTTATATTTCATGTCAAACGTAGACAAATTGCTGTCCGCACATCGCAAAGCGACTACTTTAATCAACCATATTTCTAAAACCTAAGTTTTTACGGTAACCTGGGTGGTATAATACTAAATTTCAGGTCCTATTCTATCACCCTATCTGCACGTCATGTATCCACAATTCCATATTGATTTTTATATTTCATGTTAAACGTAGACTAATCGCTATCCGCACATTGCAAAGCGACTACTTTCATGACCCATATTTCCAAAACCTAAGTATTTAAGGTAACTTGGGAGGTATAGTCCTAAGGTTCTGGTCTTATTCTATCATCTTATGTGTACGTCATGTTGGCACACGTCCGTATTTATTTTTATATTTAATGTCAAACTTAGACAAATCGCTGTCTGCACATCGCTAATCGACTTTACTTTAATCACCCATATTTCCTAATCCTATGTTTTTAAGGTAATTTATGTGGTAAAATACTTACGTTCTGGTCCAATTCTATCACCCTATGTGTACGTCATATTGGCACACTTCCGAATTTATTTTATATTTCATATCAAACTTTGAAAAATCGCTGTCCGCACATCGCAAAGCGACTACTTTAATCAACCACATTTCCAAAACCTAAGTTCTTACGGAAACTTTCGTGGTATAATAATAAATTTCTAATCGTATTCTATCACCCTATGTGTACGTCATGTATCTACACAGCCGTATTTATTTTTATATTTCATGTCAAACTTAGACAAATCGCTGTCTGCACATCGCT